>BMAU01020145.1:240000-567853 GCA_019973935.1 Trichonephila clavipes | reverse complement strand
ACGAACTACTCGCCTAGCTGACCACCCAGCTTTTCATCATACCGGGATGATTCTCCCCCTCTCAAACTGCGACAGCTGCTCATATTGTCTTCGAAAATGGCGTAATGGCATGTTTACCTCAGCTCTTCCTTTGCAAACGATTCAGGAAACTCAAGTAGGCGTTGCTTTTTTGGGCTTCTGAACTGTAAGAACAGTCTTCAATCCCATATCTGGACAAGTCTTCGATGAGGGGCATGGCGAGAGTGGAGTTTTACATTCTGCTAGGTGGCATGACGGCGATTGGATGATCGATGGGATCCGGGAGGCGTGGCTTCGGTGCTTCGTCTGGATGGTGAATTTGGAAAAGTTTTTGACTTGGCTGAGAGCTTAGTGACTGCTCTCTGATTGGTTGCTGGGTACAGTGAACAGTGACTCCAATTGGCTGCCCTGGGGACTGGGGTAGGAAACTCAAATAGGCTTTGGTTACCTGTGTGTTTTATACTCCACGGAGAACGACGTTAAACTCCCTCTACCGGCTATACGTAATGCGCAATCACGCTGCATTTCTAATCATTTGCATATCTCCCCGACATGTACCTTCATGCCAAGTTTCGTTACGATCCCGCAAATATTTCTTGATGTGCCAATTTTTTTGTCCATGAGTGCATATAAATGTTTAGCGAAAAATTTCCAATAGAACGTAAGTTAAAAGCGCTCCGAACACATCCGCCTCGAAAAAATGGACCCTCACTTTCTCCACGATTCTGGCTGATTGCCTTATCTGAAAATAGAAAAATTAACGGCGTTTTAATCTATGAGCTTAAATGCACCGAATGAACTGTACTCAATTTAAAATATCAAAAACTGGATTCTTGATAGACTTCTGAAGAAAAAATTTCGAATTTCATGGGTTTTTTTTTATATGTTTTTGTTATAAAAAATAGAAATATTTTGAATTTTGGAATGATCGTAGTTTATTTGGTGCGCATATTTATGCTGAATCTACCCTATAAATTTGAAGTCATTCGGTCAAAGCGTTCTTGAGATGCGATAGAAGAAAGATTGAAAAACGTAGTTTTGAGAAAAACGCGTTTAAAGTTTCAAGTCCGATTAAAACAATGAAAATCTTAACTTAGCGCTACGAACAGCTGCTCTTCTAACACCTGTTTCTTTATAATGACTTCGAATTTTAAAAAAAATCACTTTAGTACCGTATTCTAGACATGTTAAGAAAGTAATTTATGGAAAAAATTTTTTTTGATTTTTTGAAATTATTACATGGGTGAACCATCTTAATGTCAGAAATATTAGTTTATTAGACTAATATTTAACAATAATTCAGAATATTTTGGTGTAATGTTTAACTTTTTAGAATCTATTTGTCTTTGATTATTGCTTTTATATATTTTTGCATATATTTTGCCTAATTAATGGCGCCTTGCGGTGATCAACGGTTCTGTCGATTAGTAACAAAAATACATGAATTTGTATACCCAAACATCTGTTATGTCATTCATCTTGTCACTCGGAGCTTATTTGCAAGTACACTCACTTCCAAAAGCTAAGTACGGTGAGGAAAATGTTAATTTACGGAAACCAATCAGAATTGAAGAGGATGATGCAATTCGCTGCAGAGGTAGATGGAAGTATGCAAATATGTTAGGTAGCAGCCAATCGTGCTTTTATGTCAAGAAATATGCAAAAGGGCACTCTTATAAGAAGCCAGCTTTATGAAGGGTTACAGAAGTTGATTGTAAGTGCTGATAGAAGGTGTTTAAAACTTTCGTACAATTTGTTTTCAAGACATACGTGTTTCTATGACTTCCAGAAAACGAATGGAAGATTCTGAGCGCTGGCGTGCTGTGGGGGTTCATTGAAGCAGGACAGTCGATCACAGATGTTCTTTTCTTCGGTGTTCATCATTCTGTAATTTCATATTTTTGTAAACAATTCCAAACCACACAGATAGTTGTCCTAAGGCCCGTAGGCGGTCGCCCAAGGGTTACAACCCCCGCGGAAGATCGATATATTGCTATTGTAGCCAAGCTGAATCGCATAGCAACCTCCACACGTGTGGCATCTATGGTTACAGCGTCCATTGGTAAGGCTATATCTGCAGCTACTGTACGCCAAAGATTACATATGAATGGACTGTATGCCCAGGTACCTCGAGTTTGTGTTCCTCTATCCGTCCAATCAAGAGGGGCACGATTAAAGGCAATCGGACTGTGTCTGACTGGGGCAATGTAATGTGTACTGATGAGTCAAGATTTGCTCTGGAGCCAAATGACAAGCATATAAAGATATGGCATAACCCAGGAACACGCAATCAGCCCCCAAACATCACCGAACATCACGCATTCCGAGGCGGAAGCATTATGGTGTGGGCAGGGATTTCATTAGGATAATGCACCGACCTGCACATCTTTAAACGGGGTTCTGTGACGGCTGTCCGGTATCGAGATAAGTCCTAGAAACCATTGTGAGATTTTTCGCTGCAGCAGTTGGCCCTACTTTTATTTTAATGGACGATAACACACGTCCCCATAGAGCTGACATCGTCGATGACTACCTGGAGAGTGAAGGGCGTATGAAGCGTATGGCGTGGCCAGCATATTCGCCCGATCTTAATCCCATTGAAAATCTTTGGGGTGCTCTCGGTCGTGCTGTATCTTCACGTTTCCCACCTCTAGCCACTCTTATTGAGCTGGAAACTGCTCTACAAAAAGAATGGCGATTGCTTAATTCTGCGGTAGTTGACCACCTAATTGAAAGCATGGTCAGAAGGTGTAAACTTTGCATACAGATGAGGGGGGGTCACATACCCTGTTAATGTCCTTTTTTTCAGTTTATGCTGTTTATTTTCACTTTATACATAATTCTGTTTAAGTCTCCAGTATGACATTATCTGATAACTTACAAAAATTTAATATTGTTTTCATTTCTGTATATAATTATTGATTTTGTTTTATGTATAAATACACTCAGGAACATCGAAAATAGGGACCCAAGAAGGAAGCTGAGTACAATCGCGAAACTTTGCAATTAAGTACTGGGTAATGTGATATGCAAATGAACCAAGTTTTGTGCCAATACGCATGCTCATACACGCCGAGGTGGCGCTACAATCAGGAAGAGGGTGCTATATAAGCCAGCGCAAATTCGAAGATTCATAAACGTGACGATTACCCGCCGATTGTAGGAAGACATGCCAGGTAAACGTGCTAGAATACATTTCTCACAGTTAAGCGAGTTTGAGAGAGGCCTGATCATCGGGATGAAAACTGCAGGCTGGTCGACGCGCCGTGTTGCTGGCCAGGTGGATCGTTCGGAGTGTGCCGTTAGACATTGTTGGGAGCAGTAGACACGAGAAGGTACCCACGCGCGGAAAACCGGGTCTGGAGCGACCAGGAAGACCATGAGGAGAGAGGATCAAAGGATCTTGCGGCAATACAGTGACCTCACAGGACTCGTATTGTGGACATCACAGTGACTCGTTCAATGATACGAGCAGACGTAGGCGTAGCAATTGTTCCACAAACAATTTCCAGACACCTTGCAGAATCCAAGCGCCCTTTCCGTGCACTCCCTTTAACACCGCAACATCGGCAACTGCGTCTACAGTGGTGCCAAGCCAGATCAATGTGAAATGTCACAGATTGGCAAAAGGTTGTGTTTAGTGATGAATCCCGGTTTGTTTTGGGGACAGATGATAGCCGTGTACGGGTGTGGAGGTGCCCTGGTGAGCGGTACAATTCCTCCCACACGGTTCTACGTCACACTGCCCGCAGAGTTGGTGTAATGGTCTGGGGGTTCATAGCCTATGATAGCCAGTCCACTTTAATTGTGATGCGTGGAACCTTAACGGGCCAACGTTACGTTGATGATATTCTTCGACCCCATGTAGGACCTTTCCTAAATGGTCTCCAAGGGGCAATTTTCCAGCAAGATAATGCTCGTCCGCATACAGCAAGAGTTGCTCAAGACTTCCTGCGTAATTTTCAAACTCTTCTATGGCCGGCCCGCTCCCCCGATTTGTCCACTGTAGAGCACGTGTGAGATCAGCTAAAACGGCAGATGCCATCGTGTCACTCTGTACATGATTTAGAGTTGATTGTTCAAGATTTGTGGGCCCATCTGCCTCAGGACAACATAAGGTGTCTAATCAACTCAATTCCAGACCGTGTGGCGGCATGTATTGCAGCTGGAGGTGGTCCAACGCGCTATTGAAATTGCCCAGTATTTGTGTCGTTGCATACCCTGTATTCGTTTAATTGTCTTGTTTTTGAGATCAAGTGAATATCTCATCTGTGTCATTATGTGTATTAAATTTCATTTCAATCCGATGCTTTCTTTTTGGGTCGCTATTTTCAATGTTCCTGAGTGTATATATGCTACTTTACTGCCAAATTTTATGTCAATCAAAGCAGTATTTGTTGTTTTTTTGCATTTTACATCTTCGTGCTTAACTTTTGGAAGTGAGTGTATTTATATCATTATAGACTTTAGTTTTGAAACTTTTGTGTTTCGGAACATGAGTAATTTTCACTTACGTTACTGCAGAATATCAATAAGTACACGTCTTCGAATAATCTAATGTAAATATATGACTTAAAAAATCCTTATTTTTATTGTAAGAAATATCTGAAAAATCAAGTGTCTTCAGTTATTTTTGCCCACTAAAAGTAGTAGAAACTAATCCTCTATGTTAAAACAGACAGTACCCCTCACTCTTAAAAATGTAGTAAAAATACTTTATTTTGCTTTATAATTTTAATGTCGAATAAGTTTTCTTTTCAAAATTCATATTCAATATGTATCAATATATTTTGTCATTATTCCACGAGGAAAAATATATAACGTTGCAGAAAATTAAACCGTATTTTCTTCAAAATATTTTCTACAAAATGGTTTTAAGAATTGAGACGCTTTACAATTTCTTAATCATGGTTTTAATAAAAATTGTTTTAATCGCCAAATAGTTATGTTGTCATAGTAATTATTTTAAGACCTTCTGACATGATGTAAATAATCATATTTTCTTTTTCGATTTTTTTTTTTACTCTAGATTAACTAGTCTTCCGAAGAACATTTTTAAATGCAATTATTTTCATTATTTTTTTTTATAAAAGAGGACACGAAAAATGCTTATTTGTAAGATTAAATTTCTAGAGTGATTTTTAATTTTATTTGATTTGTTTATGACCTTAAATGTTATTGCATTTGCATCTGAAAACAATATTTCATATTTGAAGCCTCATGGAAATTTATTTTTTAATCCTTGTATTTTTTATTGTAAATTATAAAGAATTCAAATTCTTTAAGCACTTCATTTGTGAAATTTGTTTATAAAAGCTATTGATAAAATGGATTTCAGAAAAAATGACTGAAATATTTACACTCGTTTAAAATAAATGTTTTTAGTTTCTAAAATACCTGATCAGATATTTATTATATAAAGAGTGTTTTTTTTTTTCAGGTACAGAAGTTTAAGTTGGCATTACTTTCCAAGATGGCGACCGATTTAACAGCTGTCAAGTGATTTATTCTCAGTTTGGTTTGGCAATTCATCAAAACGATCATCAAACAAGGCGTAGATTAGTCGAATGGGCCCAAAACGAGATTGCCGTTGTTCCCGATTTTCATAAGCGAATTTTGTTTAGCGATGAAGCGCACTTCTGGTTGAATGGCTACGTCAACAAACAAAACTGCCGCATTTGGAGTGAAGCTAATCCACAAGTGTATGTCGAAACACCGTTACATCCAGAAAAACTGACTGTTTGGTGGGCTTTATGGGCTGGTGGAGTCCTTCTTCAAAAACGATGAAGGCCACAACGTTACAGTCAATGGTGATCGGTATAGAGCCATGATTACTAACTTTTTCATTCCTGAATTGAACAATCAAGATGTACAGGAGCAGTGGTTCCAACAAGACGGCGCAACATGTCACACAGCTCGTGCCACAATCGATTTATTGAAAGACACGTTTGGTGACCGCCTAATTTCACGTTTGGGACCTGTGAATTGGCCTCCAAGATCTTGTGATTTAACACCGCTAGACTATTTTTTGTTGGGCTATGTAAAGTCATTGGTCTATGTGGATAAGCCACAAACGCTTGACCATTTGGAAGACAACATTCGCCGTGTTATTGCCGATATACGGCCACAAATGTTGGAAAAAGTCATCAAAAATTGGACGTCCAGATTGGACTACATCCGAGCCAGCCGTGGCAGTCATATGCCAGAAATCATATTTTAAATGTAATGTAATCTTTCGAATGAAAAAAAATTTATGTCAATCGAATAATACATCGTTGTTTTATTGCAATTTAAAGTTCTATACCTGTAAAAAAACACCCTTTATATGCGCATGTATTTTCTTTAAAAAATATATTAAATAAGGTTGTATATGTCGCAGGGAAATGATGAAATTGGGGGTTTGATCAAATCCCTGAGGGATATGATCAATTCACGGAAGATGTTAAAATAAAAACTCGTTGGGTCATGATTTGATCAAATCCCTGAACTTCTTAGTGAATAGAGGAAATAATTTTCTTCAAAGAGTTTAAAAGTATTTATTAAATTGTGCCTTATTAAATGCACAGTAATTGATACAATATAGACATAGACATACAAGTTATTCATTCAAAACTAATTAACAATAGAGAAATAGATACTTTAGATGATTTTTTTTAAGAAGAACATATTTTTAGTAAAACTTCCAAACATTTTTTCATGAATGTAATTAATCTAAAATTAAAATGTTAGTCGGCATGAGATTACAGGAAAATTATCCTTATTTGGAGGTCAAGGACCTGAGAGCAATCCAAATTACAATGTAAAACAAAAAGATTTGCTTATAAGAAAAAGTAATGTATTTTGAAACTCATGATTATCAACAAATCCACAACATGTTTTAATAAAATTGAATAAACATTTTTAATTATTAATTAATTACATTCGTGAAAAAAATGTTTAAAGCTTTAATAAAAATGTGCTTTCTTAAAAATGTATCAGCTAAAATATCTATTTCATTTGTTAATTAGCTTTGAATATATAATTTGTATATCAATGACTTTTGTATTACTTTTCATTTAATAAGGCACAATTTATTATGTAAATGCTTAATTTCCTCTTTTCACTGAAACAATTCTGGGATTTGATCAAATCACTGACTTTCTTCACGGAAATGACTCCAATGAGTTTTTATTTCAACATCTTCCGTGAATTGATCATATCCCGAGCAGACTTGATCAAATTCCCAATATTATCATTTCTCTGAGACATATATATGTTTATGAAAAAACGCCTTAATTTTATGCGGTACTGTTTTTCTTATGTAAGTAATAAGTATTATGGATTAAAAGCATGATTAAAATTCTTAAGACGTAATTTCCTTTTGATTTCTGAGCTTTCTGGAATTGAAAACACGTGAAACTCATAATTTAAACATCTTTCAGCATTCCCTCCATGTTTGCTCACTGGTGTTTTTAGCGCTTAAATGACCCACTTATATTCAAGGACAATTTGTATAACACAGATTATGCTTCGCTCCGTTTTTTTCCCACTGCCAAGAAACAACGTTCATTTCGATTTGAATTTGATTCAAGTGTTGTCGTGTGATCGCATTCAAGCACGTGTTTTCTCACATGCGACATGTGAATTTTTTAAGTGAAATGGCGCTGTATTCTTTTTTTTTTAGCTGCGCCTCATATTCAGTAAATATTTTGAATTATCTACACTATTTTTATAATCAAATAATATTCGAAAATAATTCCCCCTCCCCCCAAGTTTAGTGTATAATATTTTAGCAATCTCTGATTGAAATAAACCGTTTTATTATATTTTGAAGTTAGAGATTTCATTTATTTTTTATTTTACACAATTCTGTATTTTTCCTCTCTTAAATAACTTGGATTTAAATCAGAAATTTTATTTTACAATTGAACATATTAATAATTTTACGTTAATGTAAATATAAAATTGTAATTTTTTCATTTTTAAATTTTGAATTGTAAAGATTAGCTGTTAGATTAATTAGCGAACGGCGCATAAATCATATGATTGTGATATTGGTTTAATCCTCGCAAATTTTGATCTTTACCGTTTCTGTGTTCATGGGCGTGTCCTTTGTATAAGTTCATTTTTAAACGTCGATATAAAATACCCTTGTAAATATCCTTTTTGTTGTTGTTGTCGTTGTAGATTTATAACTGTTTATGACACCAATATCAATTTATTGTTATTTTTTTCTCCCTCTCATTTTGTATTGAAATTCCGTTTATGTAGAGCCGGAGTGGGCATTAAGTCGATCGCGATCGACCGATGCACCACCAAGACATTTTGGGGTGACCGGCTTCACATAAAACCTTAGACGCGCATACTAAAAGAAACATAGATGGTTATCAATATAATGGAAACACCCGTGAATAAAACTCCAACCCAAATTTTTAGAGACTTTTTCAAGAATTTACTAGACTAGAATCACACAAAAGTTGCATTCATGGGTTATCCATTTGGTAATGTTAATGTGAAAAATATGACTAAATATATGGTACATGTTTTCTTTATCTCTCGAGGAAATCGAAGATTTTTCTCTTTCAAAAGGACGTAATATGTAAAGAATAACTTTTGGAACCTATTGGTCGAAGTAAAGTATCCCAAATTTAAAAAAGCTGCAATTCATTTAACATCGTTCTTTTGCTCTACCTACCGGTGTAAATCTACATTTTCAACGAAGAATTATAATTAAGACAACGTATTCCCGTTTCACAGACGACCACTTATATAATCCAGTGTAAGATTAGTAGTTAGTAATTATATAACAAGGTACTCAAGATTGGGGCGGATTAAATGAAGACTATGTCGTTTATTGAGACTATAGCTATAAGAACTAATTTTAAGTGAAAATTATTTAATTTGTGGTGTATTGTGAATTGTTTGAAAATGCATCATTTAATATTAAATTTATGGGTATAATTATTATGTTCGTATTTTGCGTTTTACTTAAAACGTAGTTTTAAAAGATTAGGTTTTTCTGCTGTAGTTATGTAGGTAAGTACACAGTGTATTTATTATTGTTGTAATACAAATATTGTGTTGAGCTTTTTTTTTTTTTTGCTCATCACACCTACGTCACATGGTGGACCGCAACACACTGAAAAAATTATAAGTAGACCGTGCCATGTAAAAGTCTGCCCACCCCTGATGTAGAGCATTGAAAGTAATTTTTCATCGACAACAATCTAATCCAATACAAAGTACATCCATTATCATCATATTTATATATTTATCAAAAGAATAATTTCAAATGTTAGTTTTTTTTTGTTAAAAAATATTATTTTATATTTTTTGAATTCTCTCCGCAACTCGGGGATATAGTGAAAAATATTAATAAATAAAAAATACGTTTCCTGGCTGTTTTCTATTTTTCTTGAGTTGTGATCTATTGTCTGACCTAATTGGTGTTACGATACATATAATTCAACCTAGTTAATTACAACAAACTATTTTGAATAAACTGACATGTGAAAAAAAAATGTATTGGATGATGTATTCTAAATTATGCAGGCAAGAAGGTAAAGACATACTCGCACTCTGAATTTTTTTAAATAAAAAATATGAACAATTAGAGAGGAATTTCTTTCCACCCTCTTTTTAACGTCATCATCACTTTTATTTACAAGCGATAACATTTCCCTAAATTTCTGTTTGTTTTAGTATGTCATTCTGAAAATTCGATAAGCACATTTGTAGAAGATAATTATTTATCAGCTCTCAAACACAATGATATTGCTATTTCTTTTTTGCTGTCAGTAATATTTGATACTGCGAAAGATAACGCAGCCTTCTTTACTAATTAATAATAAATGAAATTTTCTAATTAAAAAATATGGTGAGTTTAAGCTTAATTTGTGTAATATTTTCATGTTAATAGTTTTTTTTATAGATTTTTTTTTCATTTTTAAGTTCCAATTTTTCTAAACTAGGGTTACGTTTAATTTGTTTTAAACGAAAAATTGTTATGGGAAAGGATTAATTTTTTTTGTCTCGTTTATCTTTTTTTTTTCTAATTTGAAGGTAAACTGGGATTTACTCTTTTCTCCCTAAAGGCAAGGAATGGAGAGTCGAAATTTAAATGTGTTCACCTTTAGAAGAATTTTGCAAAAAAGATAATCAGACACACACACACTGTCAAGTCCTATTAGTTGGTTGTTGGTAATTCATTGAAATGTGTAAGAAAAAATATCTTTGCAACTTACTTTATATATAACGGGAATACTCTTAAATATTTTCTCTTAGAAATATGTAATAAATTCTTCATAAGTGGTGTATCATATACAAAATTTAAAGGAATTATGTTTGAATGTTATAGAGATTTTTATTTAAATTTAATTATTTGTTTAAGTTTAACGAAATTGTAATAATATTTAATTATTTTTATAAATTTTTTAATTTATCAATTTCACATTTATTTCCAATGATATAAGTTTTTAACTATCTGAAAATTATTTGGCATTTGTGATCAAAGTTTTCAAAATCAATTCATATAATTAGATGTTTACGATATTCCGTTAATGATGAATTTAAATTTTCTAGTTGGAAACCGCCAATTTTTTTTTCACATTTGCTGATTTAGTATATAGTATATATTCGAATATTTTATTTATATTTTCAATTTTCTAAAAAAAAATCATAATCAGCATCTAAAAAGAATTCATAATCAGTAAATTTTTTTTCTTTAAACCTCCTGCAAAAAATTCTGCTAGTTAAATGCATATAAAATATCCATAACTTTTTACTGAGAAAAATTTATTCAAAGCATTCTTAAAATGTGCATCAGGTTATATTATTAAGGTAGAGATTTTAATTTATTTAACATTACGCACTTTAAGGTTAAATGCATTTCGAAATAAATGATTTTAATTAAAATTATCTATGTCTTTCTATGTCAATGTATAGAAATTCCTAATTACGTATTGGGGAAAAATGTAATATTCTAAAACAAATTTTGACATTTCATTTCCACGGGGCGAGAAGGATCGTGTCTATGAGGAAATGAACAAGAAATAAAAGAAAGAAATAGGATATCTGTATGACCTGAGAAAACAAAAGTAATCGCGTTTATTCCTTTTTTTTTTTTTTTGGACAATGGCATCATTTTATGATGTGCTGAAAATGCGATCAAGTTTTTCGTACACGTGTGTTTTCTAGAATAATCGTAGTGCATGTTTAGATTTGTGTGTTATGATTATCTTATATTTAAAACAAGATTATTTTAATGGGATTTCTTAAGGAAAGAAAAGAAAGACCGGGATCTAGAGGTAATTGTTTAGTATTTAACATATTGGAAAATTACTGAAAGCAAATTTTAGTAATACAGAATGGAGAATAGTTATATATATATATATAAGGAATGCAACCTTACTTTAATACACTGCAATATGATTTTTTTGCTGCATAATTTCTCCTAAACATGTCAAAAATGTAACCTGATGTAAAAGAAATTATTAATGGATCTAAAAAAACGAATGTGTGAAAGTTTCTGAAATACATACAAATGCTTTTGAATCGGTTTTATTTTAAATATTTCTTTATTTCTGTTAGACTATCAAGATCATGAATCAATAAGTTAAAAAAAAGTGCTCAGTTTATTTATGTGTTCTGTTTTACATCCAAAATTTCAAGGGGATTTTTTTTCTTTCTGATTGTAATATTTTGATATGAAAGCATAACATTAAAAAAAAGTAGTTTGTCATTGATTTCACACCTACCGTAGAAATGTTAATGAAACAAAGACACTATCTAGTTAAAGTGTCAACACAAAATTCAGTAATGCTTTGGTTGAAAAAATTAAATTTCAAATAAATTAAAATCTATGAATCTCTCTCAAACAAGTTTAAGTTCATAAGCAGTTATTGAAGTGCATGTAGTTTTGTGATTTGACAACATGTATTAGATAAATAATTAAATTATTTGGAGAAATGGAGGAAAAGCCATCCATTTTTCCTGGCATTCTGTTTTCTATTCCATTTAAGTACATGGTTTTTTTTTGGGGGGGGCGGTTTTATAATAGTAAATATGTTTGATAAGCGAGGGAGAGAAAAATATTTCTTATTAAAAAATATTCTACTGAGAGAGAGAAATAATAAAAATTGATTTTGGGATTCTTTTTCGTAATGTTAAGCTGTTCGTGATTTAGCTGTGAATCGAGAAATTTTTTTATGAAATTTGACTTAAATTACATAGTATAATTTGTTTTTTTATAAATTCGGTTTTAATTTGTTGAATGTTTTACGATGAGGTAACTTATAAATTGCGTAGGATTTATCTGAAAGTCAAACAAGGTATTCTCCTTGAAAAATCCTACTACATTTTACGTCAGAAATGATTCACACTTATTAAAAATAAATTACCAAATAAAAAAATAAATCTGAAAACTTTTATGCAACTGCACGATGACGAAATATGTTTTTGTTGAGACATCCATTTATTTATTGAAGTTCATTAAACTAGTACTTAAAATTTCCCGATAAAATGTTTCTCATTTCAGCATCTAGTAAAAAAAAAACAGTACCTTTTTTTTCCTTTCTTTATTTGTACAAAATATTTTTATCCTTTAATTATTAACTTTGAGGAAAAAGTACGTATTGATATCGGGTTTAATCAGACCTCCATTCGAACAATAAAAATGTTGTGTAGTGGTAGAAATGAATTCTCTCTTTCATTACCAGTAAATTTTAAATTGACGTGTGTGTGCTCTGAAGATTGAGAGAGAGAGAGAGAATCTGTCAAGTTCTTTTTTCCCTTTAAATTAAGGAAAAGTAATATATCTTTTTTTGTGCATGATCTTTAAATATTTCTTATTCCTCAGCTTATTTGAAACAAAATAAATTTCGTCACATTCATAACATAAAGGACTTTAAAGAGGAGTTTTTTTTATATATATATATATATATATATATATATATATATATATATATATATATATATATATTAACATTGATAAAATAATTGTAATGATTTGTTTTACAGAAAGGTATTAACTAGAGCTAAGTAGTATTTATCAATTAAATATACGAGTTTAATTTTGATATAACCTTTTGTCAGAGGCGTAATGGAGAATATTTGGGTCCCCTGCAAAGTCAGGTTTTAGGCCCCCCTCGCGATGCGGGGGTGTACGTTACGCCACTGTCTTTTGGGTGTTTAGGAATTCTTCAAAAATAAAGACCTTTAAAAGTATTCGTGGCACGATTACAATGAGTTTGTGTCTCGACATTCTCTGGACAAGCAATAGTCGCTGTTTACTGATATTTGATTCAGCTTTGGATCTAAGTCCTCTCATGGTGTGTAGTATGAAAATTTGGAGAGTAAAGTAGGAATTGAGAAGTCATTCTTGTCAAATGGCCAATCTTAAAAGTTTTTATATAATTTCATGGGCTACGAATTCAAGTAAATCAAATTATAAAATCAACTTTTTCTCGATAAAAGTTTTTAATCTATTTGAACATGGTCATATTATTTAAAAGGATGTTATCTATATATTTATCTTCGGAAATTAAAAAACCGTAAATTCTTTTTATGCAATACGTTAAATAACAAATTTAAGTGCGCTAGAGAGGATTGGAAATACCTGAAGATATCAAAGCCCACCATGTTCATGGTCGTTAAAAGATTTTTTTATCATCTTTAAATGATTAGATCGTTTAAATGTTTTTATTCTCTCATTTGCTATTTCAAAGTCACTGTAATTATTTATGTTGTCAGGGGACTGTTGACCGAAATATTGAAAAGCGCAGAACAGTTTCAACGCTCTATTTCTTAAGTACAACTCCCCAGATCATTTGTGAAATTCGATCGAGGAATTAACGTATTTTAAGATCTTTCTTACATCCCTGTCAAATCGTTTGTTGGAAACACCCTAAAACCATCTGTTGTTTTCTCAAGTTTTCGCATTAGAAAAAGCTTCTGTTTACCTTCCGTTCTCTCGAGACCCTGAGCAGTCACGTTCTTGTTTTATTCTTATCTGGCAATGAAAAACACCACACTGCGCACTTGACATACAACTTTATATTTTTCTTTGTTTCATTTCCATCCTCTCGCTCACATCCTTTGATTAACTTTGTTTTCTGCGATGTTACATCTCGAATCTCTACGTTTGTCAATCGCACTATACCAGCATGATGGCGCGAGTCTCTGACGTCATGTGGCGAGGCATCCTTTCTCCTCTTTCATTGGCCCATTTCGTGGGTGTGCGTTTCTGCCCGCTTGACCTAAAAAGTGAAGCTTGAGGGAAAACCAGATATACACATATTTTGAATGAGATGAGAAGAGCGTGTGTGGAACTGCCATAATACGAAATTTTTGCATTGATTTTAGCTTTTAATTGTGGAGAAGGAAGCGGAAATCATACTATGGGTGACGTTTTTTAAGAGCTGTCAATTAATGAGTAGTAAGTCATTTTACCATTTAATACTTTTAATGAGTTTTCCTTGCTGCTTCAGCTGTTTTGTTATGAGATTCTTTAAATAGAAAATAGCTCATTATTTTTATGTGAACTCTTCAAAGAAAGAATCTCAGCCTGTTGATCTTTTCTTCCGCAAAGAAAACATTGAATGTTTTTAGTGCTGTTTTTTGGCTTTAATTCTCTTTTCGTAATTGTTGCATTTTTAAGAGAGGATTTGAAACTTTATCCCAGTTTTGGATTATTTTTCAGAAAGGGCTTTTAGAAAAATGTTAATGAATTTGTTTGAAATTTTAAAATTATTTTGAAACTATTTAATTCGTGTTTTTTTTTCAAATATTTTTTAATCGCATGTCTTTTAAAAAATTTAAATGACTAGAGTTATTTTAATTTCTATGTAAAATATTTTTTTCCTACTGATTTTAAAGTGAATTTGAGTTCAATTATTCTTTATTTTTATTTACAACTTATAGTATATTTTCTTTCATTTACATTTATATATGTGAAATTTTTTATTGATGATCTCTTAGCTTATTTTTCCCCCTGTCTATTATAGTTGTGAAATTTTTAGTAGAGATTTATTTTCCTTTTATTGATGCAATTTTTGTGTTAATCTACAAAGTATCAAAGAGGACTTCTTTCTGCTTGATAAATAATAGTTAACATTTTTTTTTAACATGGCTGATAGAATTATTTTAAAAAGAATTGTTTTAAAAATCATGCAGGAAATTAGAAAGGCAGAAAGCATAAATGATTATTTTATTTTAATATCTTGGAAATATAAACGTTGTATTAATTTAATTTTATATATTTTAGTATAGAAATTGCATAAGTAAAATAATGCACAGTAAATAGTTATTTTAATATCGAAATATTCAATTGCTGTAAAATGCATAACATCATTAAAAATTTATTATTTCACTGTCAAATATATTACGTTAATTATGTATATTTTTTCTTTCTGTATACGGGCTGAAAAAAACAATGAATCAGTTGTGGTATTATTTAAATTTTGCCGTGAAATTCCTTTTATTGATTTGTTTTCTGTCTTTGTGAAATTCGTTATTTTGGATTTATCTATTAATAAAATATGCACTAAAACCTAAGGTTTTTTAAGTGATGTAAGGAGACGATGAGATTTAAGTAAGCAGTTCTGTTGTATTTTCATTTTATTTTTGCTGTAGGCAATTTTTTTCATTGAAATTCTTCATTGCTAGAGGTAAATAAAAAATACAATGAATAATTTTGAATCATTTTCTCTTAGTAGTAACCTAAAACTAATAATCTAATAAATGGCGTGCAAAGGTGGAAAAATTTGAAGGCTAAAAAAGAGTTGTACTGATTTAAAAATTTTGCCGATTGTTTTAATACAATAATTCAAGTTTTTATTCTTTATTCTGCATCTCTGTTTTGGAATGAATTTTATATTTCAAGTTTCTATATAGGTGGTTGTTGCGTCATAATAGTCTCTTAAGCATCGTGGGGTCATTAGATATCCTGTATAAGTTACTTAAGACTGATAGATGCCAAATGTATTATTTAACTGCACTTTGTAGGACTCCTTTGGTTTGCTTAAATTATTAGCTCGTCATTGTCTGTAGTCAGTTATATACCTGAAATGCGATGTTGATGAATCAGAAACTAGCTTTGTAATAGTGGTAAAATATTTATCTTAAAATAATACATGAAAATGAAGGGAGAATAAATAGCGTTGCCATTGCATAAAAAATAATTTTCACGTAACCCACATTTTCATTTAATTTAAAATAAAATTTCAAAAAACAATCTTTTTCAAAGTATTGAATTAATTTTTAAAAAAAATAGATTCAGCTTTTTAAAATTTTTATTAATATTAGTTCAATATAGATGTATGTATTAAAAAATTGTTTTATTGAGTTAATTACTTCGTTTGTGTGTTATTGTAAAACCTTTTTATTTTCTTGAAATTCAAATTTTAGCTCGCACATTTTTGTAAAATTCAACTTGAAAGCTTATTTTGTATGTACAGTGTCAATTTCCTTTTAATCACTAGTGTAGCTAGCTCTGGGGGGCTGTATCAAAATTACTTCGCGACCCTTTTTTAGATATGGAAGCCCTGTTAGTGGGACTTGAGTTCCACATGGTGGGGCCCCTGTAGCTCGGGGGCCCTATATCCTTGATACCGCTGATACCTAATAGTATGTATAAAAAGGTATATTCGTAACGCAGTGATTTTGATTATTAAAATAACGTAGGATATTAGAGAGCTCCACTCATGAGAAATATCTACGTTAAAGGATGTTCGTGTTTGATTCAGAAAAATAGAATCAAATTGTCATGTGTTAATTGATTTGGAAAAGTATTAATTAAACACGGAAAAACATACGTTGTGATATTTTTTCATAGATATTTTTTAAACGAATTTTTTTTTTGTTTTGTTTTTTGTTTTGCCTTTTTTCTTAGACACACGTTGTATCCGTGGTGACCGAGTGGTCATGATCTCGAGCTCTTGGCCGACGTTGTCGTGTCGCGGGTGCGAAACCTGATGCCACTGAAGACCCCGGTGTATGAGGAGCTGATTCACGTTAAATCTGTCTAGGCTGAAAATCCTCATTGGCATAATGTGGGTGCTTGGAGAGAGGGTGCTGGCCCACAGGTGTCATTCTCGTCATTTATCCGAAGCTCTAACTTTTGTGGTCCGTTGCCAATAGCCACGTATTACTTCACAGTGCGACTCAAATTCAAATCAAATACACACGTAGATTACGTTTTTCTTGCAAAGATTTAATAACACATTGAAAATAAAAATACAGTCGGACCTCTACATAACGAAGTCGCTAAATCTCGGAAAAAAGTTCGTTATATGGAAAATTCGTTATATAGAGGTTCATCTTTTAATATACTTTATAAACCACATAAAACAAATTTTAAATTCATAAGCTCCTATGTATTAAAAAAAGTAATTATTCACAGCTTTTTTTAAATTGCTATATGTTTATTTCATAAATCTTACCCATCAAAGAAAGAAAAATACAAGGAAACCAAGAAAAAAGAATGTCGAAGAATACACAGTATTTTAAATATTAAAAATTTAAATTTTTTAAAAATTTACGAATTTTAAGGACATTTTCTAGATTTAAAACACACAAGTAATTTATTAAACATACATTAGTTTATAATTAGAACACGAGGACACGCGACAACTCCACTGAGGGTGAAATGGGATTTCGAAGATGTTTCTAGTGAACTGGATAATGGGGGTTAAAAGGTTGCACTTCTTGGATGAAACGTTCAGAACTCTATTGCTCTCGGCGAGTTAGAATCTAATAAAACCAGTCCAAGATTTATGTATGACCACCATAAAATGTGTTAAAGAGAGAATAACTTGGAAATGTTCAGAAATACTTCAAAAATAGGGAGAAAAAAATTGAATCACAAAAGAAAAAATTCGTTTTATAGAAAATGCACTTCGTTACAGGGAGGTTATTTTACAAAGAAAATCGTGAAATGTTTAAGTTTCCTGGAAAAAGTTCGCTATATAGAGGTTTGACTACATATTTGAGTAAAATTAAAGGGATTTTTAGAATGTATTTACGATTATTGACTGCTTTAATAACTGATTAATGCTAATTTATTCAAGATTTTTATGCTTTTTACTTGTTAAACGTTGATGTGGTATTAAAAAAAGTCTTTTTTTAAGGATAATTTATTACAAGAATAATTTATCTTTCATCAATGATGTTGAACAATGAGATTTCGGTATGTATTAAGTGGAATAAATATCCACTTTAAAATTGTGACGCAGGTGTTTCAATCATCGCGTATTTCATATAATGCCGTAAATTGGTTTTCTTATCAACAAATTTACCCCCCCCTTTTTTTTTTCTTTCGTATTTGTGTTGGCAATAGAGATTGCTAAGATTGACGTTTTTTTCTCTCTTTTATTGTTATTTTTATTGTATTGTTTGACATTTTTTGAGCAAGGTCTGGAGTATTTTTAACTATTCGTGGAAATTTATATGGTAAGAAACTGGTTTGACTGACATTGAACAATGGATTTTGAAACTAAATTCAGAGTTTGTCATAATCGGATAATGATATGGTAATTTTTTAAACATCTTCGAAAAGTGTTGTGTGGAATTTCCCCCTTTAGTTTCTTAATTTTTAATGCATTGAATGTAAAAACATTTAAAGATGAAACATTTATTGAATTTCGTTGCTAATTCGAAAGTAATTCAACATTTTTTTTGAAAGAATCTTATCAAATAAATTTTTAATAAAAAAATTTATTCATTTACACGTTTTTGATTATTACACATTTTTTGGTTAAATTTGTCTTCGCCAAATGTACGAGACCCTCAATCACAAACGGGGAGCACATTTTCTGACTCAAAAAATGTTTGAATTTTCAAGAAAATTAATAGCATTGTAAATTATATACATCTATTAATAGTATAGCATTCTTAAAATCTTGAAGTATTCCATAAACAATTAGTTTTTATTTATATGTGAAGGGAGAATTAATTTAACAGAAAGGGGTATAGGAATCAAATTGCATTTAGCATTTTATATCGGGAAAAAATTGATCAACTCGGATAAAAACGAGGAGTATGATAAAATATGCTGCCGTCTACAGAATAGTTAAAACTACATACAACATAAATACAGTCGGACCTCTGTAAAACGAAATCGCTGAATCCCGAAAAAAGTATCGTGTAGCTGAACAGTGCGACGTTAATATTCAATCAATCAACCCGAAAAAAGTAAGTTATATGGAAAATTCGTTTTTTGAGGTTCATCGTTTCATATCTTTATAAACCAAAACAAATTTTAAATTCATAAACACTATATATTTAAAAAAGCAATTATTCACAACTTTTTTAAAATTAATGTTTGTTTATTTTATATATATCTTACCCATCAAAAAAAAAAAAAGGAAAAACTGCAAGGAAAGCAAGAAAAAAGAATTTCGAAGAATGTCACTGTATTTTCAATATTAAGAAACTAATTTTTTTTATTAAAATTAATGAATTTTAAGGACATTAATTTAAAGCCCACAAGTAATATTAAACATGCATTACTTTATAACTATAACACGGGACAACTCCACTGAGGGCAAAAGGGGATATCGAAGATGTTTCTAGTGAACTGGACAGTGGGGGTTGAAGGTTGCACTTCTTGGATGAAACGTCCAGAACTCTATTGCTCTCGGCGAGTTAGGATATAATAAAATCAGTTCAAGATGTATGACCAATAAAAATGTGTTAAAAGTGAGAATAACTTGAAATGTTCAGAAATACTTTAAAAAAAAACAATCACAAAAGAAAAGTTCGTTGTATAAAAAATGCGCTTCACTATAGAGGTTATTTTACGAAGAAAATCGTGACATGGTCAAGGTTCCAGGAAAAAGTTCGCTATATAGAGGTTCGACTGTATTTTAGTATTCGTATTTCTGGAAAGATGTTCTGGTTTTGTGTCCCATTCTTTAACCTTAAGCGAAGACAGCTTTAAATCTAATAATATTCGATTATCTGATACTGACACATGCCGTAAAACTTTTTTTTATTTTATTTGTGAATGACGTACATATATGACGTAAAGCAACGTGATTCTTGGTAGGAATCCCTTTCCCCTTTCTCTTTAATGTACTCCGGAGCACTAGAAATCTCCAAATAAAACAGCATGTTTTTGTATACTTCTTCTAGAAATTTCTTAAGATTTAAAAATCATTTTCTTTAGTATACCATAAAATAGAAAATGACGATAGTTGCTCTTTCATTTCGATGTGCGAACTAGAAAAGTTTATATAATTTTTTTTCTTTCAAATTAATCTTTCTTGTATGTTTGCGTTCATATAATATTTCTTTATATCTTTTATGAAACGAATTTTATTTCGATTTTTAAGTTGTAAATTTTTAAGCTTTTAAAACTGTTCCTTATTGTTTTTACTTGCGTTCACATTAATGATAGAATTCATGTGTATAAGTGATGAAATTTATACCTATTTATTTATATATGAATGAATGATTAGATACCAATATTTAATTTCAAACAATGTGCACGTTTTTTAAATTCATAAGCAAACTATCCTTTATATTTATCCATTGAATTGCTACTTTACTATGCTGTATGTATTAGATTTTCGCCAATACAAAGGAATACTGTGTTTAAATATACTATGTAAAATATATAACTTTACAGGGTTAGGCAGTGATGGTTTATTTTTAGTTCGCGTTATTTCAATGCAATCGTACAACATTGCAAAGATAAAGTTCCTCATTAATTGCTTTATTGGAGCTGAAATAAATCAACAAAACAAAATTTAAATCTGTCGTTGATTCTATTTTTGTGTGTGACATTTCTTTTCATCTTTATTTACGCAATGTTTATACAACGTCACCGATTAAAAGATTTGTGATAAACAGCCGAAACCGCGCATGTGTCAAGATAATCAATGTTTACTGGACAGGGTGTAAGAAAGATATCAAAGACACACAATTGAATTTTTAGTCCAGTGATTGACAAGGACACTCTTATCTGTTTTAATACTTAAAACTATTTCTGTGTAGTATTGTGTAGTATTCAATAAGGAGACGTGGGATTGTGTGTGTGTGGTAAGTATGTCAGTTCTCAAGTAATAAATAAAACGAAATGTAATTATATACTAAATCTAAAAATTAATATATAATTGAGTAATCAAGTGATTAATTGTTGATTTTAGTACATGAAAGTGTCATAAATTTATACCTATGCAGAGGGAAATGTTATATTATACAGTTAATCTGTAAGTATAATGTGTGGTATCATAATTTTATTATCAGTACCTTAAAGTTGCTTATTGTACCTGTGTAAACATATTGAAATTTTTTTTGAATATACAGTGTGATCCTTTAAATCATTATCTACAAAGCTTTTAAATAGAAGTTGTATAAAATGTTATGGAGTTCACTTATCGTCAGAAGTATTACTATCTTTCATATTTGTGAATTATTAATGCATATATTGTTTCAACAAAATAAAATTCACTTGAAATTTGAAACAGTTGATAAATAGTGAATATGGAGCTATAAGTAATCTTCGAATGAATTGAAATGTAGTGAACTTGTGACATCATTGATGGAGCTTTAAAGAAAACATAGGAAACCTTATTTTTATGTTAATTGGTTCTATGTTTCAGTGTATTTCATTTAAACATACATTATGGAGATCTTGTGTTTTCAAATGTAACTGATGGCAAATTTCTTTAATTTTCAGGTTGATGTCGGTTTAATCTAACCATCCAACATGCTTTACATTGGGAAATTCATTAATAATTTTAAAGACTTTTATAATGACATTAATTCAGCTACCCTCACTGGAGCCATTGATGTGATTGTGGTGCAGCAACCTGATGGAAGCTATGTTTGTTCTCCCTTCCATGTTCGCTTTGGGAAAATTGGGGTGCTCAGGAGTAGAGAAAAAGTGGTATGTACTTACTGATAAATTTGTTCTGTTGCATTTTTAATTTTTGTGGCACAGTTTCTAAGAATGTACACAAATTTGATTTATCTATTATTTTAGTTTTTATTTTTAATATAACGTTCTCAACAAAATGCCATTATTTTTTCTTTCTCACCATGAATTAGTTGTATGAAGAAGGAGCTAAGCAACTTCTATTTTCTGTCATTGTATTATTTTTTTGTAATTCTTTAAAAAAAATTTTTTATTGTGTAAAGCACACACTCGTATATCATTTTATATTTGTAAAAAAAAGTTATTTGGTAGTTTTTTTCATTTGAGAATTATCTGATGGAGATTAAAATATATTAAATAATCGTAATTGTACATTTTAAATCGATTTTAAAAGAATAACATTTGTAAGTTTAAGTGAATAAGAAAATGAAGGAGTGTTACTTACAAAGTTAACAAGTAATACATGATAATATGTTCTGTTATATGTAAGAGTTTTTATGCAACAATAATTTTTGAAGTATAAAGAAGTTTTTGTCTAAAAGAAATCTTTATTTTCATCTTTATTTGGAAATATACAACATGATTATGATTAAATCAAGAATAAAGAAAATCAAAGGAATTGTATAGAGTACATGCAAATCATCATTTTTAAATTATCATAAGTAATCGCTTTTTTGAACACATATACACATCACTAATCGTTTAGTGTATAATTATTGTGATTAATATATTTAGAATCAAAACCATTTTGTGAAAGTTTAGATATCGGGGTTTTTAAATTTACATATCAGTTTTTGTTTTATTCTTCTATTATTTTATATTTCAATTTCATTTTTCTTAATTTGTAAAAAAAAGCTTCTTAAGGATGCAGTAAATATGGATATGTTCATTCCAAGTTAATCTTAATTCATTTTAATGTTCTTTTATAAATAGAAGCATTTAAAACTATGACGAGTGAAACACTCATGATTTAGGTTAAAATTAATTTAGTTAGGAAAAAAATTCATAACATTTAAAAATTTTCTTTTTAGGTTGATATTGAAGTGAATGGAGTACCTGTTGATATTCATATGAAATTAGGAGAATCAGGAGAAGCATTCTTTGTGGAAGAAGTCTGCACAGAAAAGGAGGTATTTTGAAACTTTTCTGTTTGATTTTATACTACTTTTAAAATAAATTTTCCGGGTAATATATATGATTTTTCTTTACGTTATGACCAAAAAAGAAAATCCCCATTAAAATCAAGCAAATATACTGGATTCAAAGTTTTTGAACAGAAAACTTTCAATAAACTACCATTTTATTCTCATTACATTTTGAGCAAATCTTTATTTAAATTAAAGTTATCTTTTAAAATTAAGTTAAATTTAAAATTCTTTTAAAAATGTGTTTATTAAAATTGTGTGTATATGTGCATTGTAAAATTAGTCAAATAGATTTTAAATTACATTTGCAAGGGAGAATTAAAAGTTTAATTATTTTATGGACTTAGGAAAACAATTTACGATAAAAGATGGAATTGTTTGAACAAATGTTTAGAACAAGAGTTTACAATTTGGACTTTTTTTTTGTCAAGAATTATTATAGTGTATAATAACTTTCATGTGATCATATTGAAGTAAACCATGTGAAAAAACTGAAGTTATAAATTGTGTTGTATTTTTTTTTCTTCATATAAGTGTATTTTTATACTCATAAAAATTTGTACATTCATATATGCATTTTGAATATTATGTCTAAGATATTTTCTGATATATTTTTTTATAAATTTCATTTGAATAGATTCCCTCCTATTTGGCGACATCTCCTTTACCCGAAGTTCCTGACATAGAAGCAGAAATTCAAAAAATGAAGCAGTCTATAGAAATGAATGATGAAAATAAAAGTGAGAATAAAGATTCAGTATCTGTGTCTTGTGAATATACACAAATTGCTTCTGAAAAGGACAAAGTGCTAAGTATACCTTCTAGTCCTTCTAGTAATCAAAAAGACTGTGATATTGTCACTAGTGATAGTATTTCTAAAAAAGCCCCTACTCATGCACTTGATGCAAATAAATCTCATCAAAAAACTTCTAAGACAACTGATAACTCTGTTGTACCTGAAGATTTAACAAATGTAAACACAGACTCTAGTGATGAATATAAAACAAAGAAAAGACGGAGGAAGAAAGCTCCTACAAAAAAGCGAAGCAAGGCTAAAGATGCACCTCCATCAAAAACTGCTGCTGCTAACCTGGCAACAGATGTATCTAAAGACTCTGATAAACCTGAGGAGATTTTTCAAATGGATGATGATTTTGTCGAAGGTGATGATGAAGGTTTTGGATCAACCGGTGGCTTGAGTCGCTCGATTAGTCTTCCTGTTTCATCTAAAATTGAGGACTTATTTGAACATGAATGGTCTCGTAGGAAAATGTCTACCACTTTTACTGGAGAATTCCATCCTTTTAGTGATGGAGATGTTACTCCTCAATCTAGGTTAGTACCCCAAATGGTTAATTTTAATAAGTAATGACAATCCATCAGGCTATTTCTCTGCAAAATAATTTATATATTTTTTGATGATTGTAATTTTTTTGTATTTTTTGATGATTGTAATTTTTTTGGCAGTTGTAAATTTTATATAACTTGGTTATATGCTGCAGCAGTCAGATTAAACTATTTTGTTACTGAACTATATTGATGGCTTAATAATAATTTATTAATCATTAATAAACTGCTGTATTTGCATGGCAAATTTTAAACTTTTTAGCTTGTTAGTCATGTATTTGAATTAAAATTCTATCTTGGGCCACTTTATAGTTTACTATAGACTACTGTGCCTTGAAAGTTTTTGTGTGTTGTGATGCCGTAAGAGTACTAGTTTGTCACTTGAAAGTGATTTAAAAGTGTGTGGTATTTTTCTATATATAGTTACACTTCTACATTAAGATGCATATTGAATAATATTTAACTCAAAGATTTCACTGTAGGTTTAATGTCAGTAAAATATATTTTGTTTTTCCAGTCCCATTACATCTAGACCTCCTAGTCCTAAATCGGACACTGAATATGAAAATCAAAAAATTGAAAGTGGAAATCCAGATTTAGATGGACCCAGTTGGGGTTGGGGTCAATTACCTAATGTTCCTAGAAATTTGAGTGATCCTCATCTCCAAAATCAAGCTGAATCTTCTAACTTAAATGAAGATAACAAAGATGAAGATAATTCTACAGGTTTGTAGTAAGATTTTTTTTCCTTCTAATGTTTTTGAGATCTTTTATGGATGTAATATTAAAACCTCTTTAAAATTAATTTCTTTTTTTGAAATACTAAGGCTTATAAAAAATTCGTTCATTTTTCACTATTAATTATTGTTTTTCTTATAATTCAGTTTTTAAATATTTTTTGAATGATCAGTTCTGGGAAGTATTTAGGATATTCTTAAAATATCAAGCTGAAATACAACCCATTACCACATAATTTCTGTATTGCTACATTAATTATTTTTAAAAATTAATTATAAAAAAACAAAACAAACATTAAACCTGTACATAATTTGTGTGTATTATAAAACTTAATGTTGACTTACATTTCAAGTTATACGATTATTCAAAATTCACATTTATTTAATCAGAGGAAGAATAACTCTAGAATTTCAGTGTTATTTTTTGTATAGTTTCATTAGTTGAATATTGATTTAAGATTTTATAAGTTGCTGTTTTCTGTTAATGGTAAGGTTATGAACTAATTAAGTAACTTTTATTGTATCAGATGCTGAAAAACGCTCTGTACTTGGTGGAATGTTGAATTTCATGCGCTCCACTAAGAAATTCAGGCATGCACCTGAAAGTGAAGGCATATACTTATCTCAATTGAATTCAGATGAATTAGATCCAGAAGTTGCCGCTTTATATTTTCCTAAGTTCAAGTAAGTTGCTTTTACAAATTATTTCTTTACTCAGCTTTTATAAACACTTAGGAGGTTTTAAAAGATAACAAGTTTTAATATTTTTACTAACACATTAAAGATGGTTCAGAAGGAAAAGTATAATAGTTTGAATTCCCTTATAAATTAGTTTACAAATAGTTGTGTTTACAAAAGTTTATATGTACTATAACGGTTGGCACACCTCTGCAAATAACATGAGTTTTGTGGCATCCATCTCCTACAGTTGAAAAAGAAAAGACGGGAATTCACATCTACCATCTCCAAAGTGTTTAAAGTTTTAAAATTGTACTCTGCTTATTAATGATGCAAAAAAATGTAATTCAGTTTTTATGCAATTTCATGCAAGTTAAAATAATTATATATTTATTTGCTTAGTAATTCAAATTATCGTTGAATTTGAATTACAATTTTTCCTGCAGTTAAGTTCTAAATCAAACTTGAATTAATTTTGTACTTTAGGTATTTTTTTTAATTGTCATAGTATAAAAATTTATATGTAAGGAAAACTGTTAAATAACATTTGAAAATTTAAAAAACAAAATGAATGCAGAATTTTAATTTTGCTTAGTATTTAATATGCTTTTACCCCTTCCTTTGTTTTACCATTTGTGAAGTATAATTTTTGTGACAGTACTTTAATTTTTTGAATTTTCTACATTGTTTTTACCTATAAAATTTTAATAATATAGAATCTATTACAAAATTGATGTTTGGGTTTTGAATGATAGATTTAGTATATTAAAATAAAGAGCAAAATAATCCTTACAATGTTTATTAAAGTTCATTATGTGAAATAAAGTGTCAACACATTCATTTATGCAAAGTTACTTGTTCTCATTCAAATTAATGTGATAGCTTGAGAAAAGAGATACCAGTTCATGTGTGTCTTATTTTTATATGCATAATCTGAATGCTATTTAAAATAGTGAAAATTTTGTACTTTAGTACAACATTAAATGCAATAAAATAAAATGTACTGTAAAATCTGGTGTATAGCACACACTTTGAACACAAAAAATAAGATCTAAATTTATGGCTGCACTTTATGCATCAGGTATAAAAATGATAACTTCAAAAAAGAAAAAGATGGGCATATATAAAAAAATTAAATTTCTTCATAGATTGGAATAGTGTTTATTTAAAAGAAATGACATACCTTAGAGATATAGAGTTATAGTTCTAGAAGTATACTATTTTTTTCAGAAGCCTGGGATAATACCTGAAATAAATGACTTCAGAACATAAGAGCATTGCATGCATACATTTCAGGTTCCTTCATAAAAAGGGGGTGCTTGTTATATGGTGAATATACTTAAAAATTAAAGAAAATGTAGCTAGAAAGTACAGGTGCGCATCATATGCCAGATTTTACAGCAATTCAAATTAAATGTAAATTTAACTTACAAAATTATATTAATATTGGACTTATATTAATTGTAGAATTAATTATAAAAAATATGCAATCATAAGTTATCAATAATAAATATGTACTTAGTTTGCATTTATTTAACTTATTATTTAATGGTTTCATGAATGGTTAAAGATGTGCATTTTTTAAAAAAAATATTTTTTATAAAATCAATTGAAAATTTTTGGTTAGAAAACATTTATTCAAATTGGAATGTCTCGTTTGGATGAACCATTAATTTTTAAAATTTTTTTTCTCAATTGCTATTGATTAATGAAAAATGTATCTGTAAAAGCTAATAACAATTTACAAATTTTACACAACTGCTTTTGACATTTATGTAACAAATGATTTTAAAAAGTGGATATTTTTTGGACTGATTTTACATCTAAATAAGATTATGTGCATGAAAATTTATATATCACCTGCTAAACTTTTTTTTTTTTATTCTTATTCTATTTCATGCACTTTTTTTAATTAAGAAAGTGCAATCCTGAATTAAGTTTTTACTGTTGTTTTAAGTTTTAACTGGTTTTGAACAATTAAGAAATTTTTAAAAATAAATAATCAATAAATTAATGAATTTTTTATTTAATAAGAAATTATTGATTGTTTTATGATAATATTTGCAATTTAGAAAGAATTAATGTGCTGTCCTAACTTAACTGATTCTATCTACTATATACATAGAGTATTGAGATTTTATTCTTCTATTGGATATGTGTCGAAATTCGTATTTGTCAGTTAGGATTCTGGAAAAATTTTCAGATCTTATCACCAGCCAAGCCAGGTCAAAGATGAAGACACAGAATCAGGGAAAGGTCCATCTTTGCCCCATTCCCCCCACACTGTAGAAGGTAGTCTCTTAGGCCAGGATTCTGACAGTGACGAAAGACTTTCTTTAGATCAATTTAGGTATTTTGTTACTTCTTTGCTTTTTATTTCATTTCAATAAGCACGATCTATCTGCAATTAGCAATAGGTGACATAAATGTATTTGTAATTACTATTTTTCGATTTTGTATCAAATTTGTATAAGAATTATTCAATCAAAACACAGCTGCTAAGAAGTTTGCATTGAATAAATGACATGATATGAAAATGATGCTACAAGATTTACTTCATTCATTTAAGAAGTAGATAATTACTTCATTCATTTAAGAAGTTGTCTTGATGCTTAAAAAGTGTATACTTTTAAAAAAAGTTATTACAGATCGTACACTGCACAATCCATAGTTGCATGCTTGATTGTCATATGTTTGGTACATTGAAGAAAATTTTGAAAAATAAACATTACATCCTCAATCATGTAGCTCATGATTGAGGGGGGCTCAAACCATTATTTTTTTTGTGAAGGATATAGAAATTGTAACTATATTGAGACAGTTGTTTTGATTAGTTAGGAGGTTCACATAGCAATCTTAAGTATACCATTACTAGGATACAATACTTGATAAGTATATAAAATGCAGGTCCTCAACACCAGATTGTATTTTGATTAAGAAATTATGATTCATATTAATATTTTGTGTGTTTTACATACATAAAAAATAAAAGAATCTGTGTTTCTACTTTATCTGACTTATTTTGCTAAAATGTTACTCAGTGTATAGATATTTTTTTTCTCTCCCAAGTATTGTGGTTTATGATGTTTTATGCCCCCTGTCCTATGTTATAGATATAGCAAGTGTTTCAGTATGCTTTGTATCACTGTTATTTCTAAAAATACTTGATATCTGCTGCTGTGAAGATTTGGGCTTTAAATTTCACTGATAAATAAGTTTAGTATATAAATATCATGTAAAATGGGATTCTTGTTATTCAAAAAGTAAATTAGTTTATATTAATTATAATAAATTTATGCTTGTGACTATAATACTTACATTTGTAATGTTCAAATTTATTGTTTGGATGAGAATTGCATAGACAAGCATGCATAACAATGGTGAAACTGTTATTAAAAATACTTTATATTATAATAACACTAAGCGTACTTTTTGTGTTTAGTATGCTTATATTTGTGTCTGCTATGCATATACCTATATTTATACTTGTTGCTTAGTAGTTTAATAGTTATGTTGTTGCTTTTTTAAAATATCAGTTGCATTGTATTATTAGCAAAATTTGATTTTGCATTTTTATTTTGTTTTTAATGCTCTTTTATTACTTTTATGTTAGTTAATGTTGGAAATTAAAGCACTGCATCTAAACTGCAGAAAAATATTTTCATATTTAAGTTTAAATTTTCTTTTATTTTTAAAAAAACTATTATTTTTTAAAAATCTGATTAACATGAATTAAAATCAAGAACTATTTGAACTTTTTGGATTTGAAAAATTTTGTTATTTTAGCTATATTTATTTGATTCAATTCATACAAAAACAACGGTATGAAAATTTCAAATTCATTGCTGGTAGTTATATCTTTGGAATTTGAAATATATTCTTGCTAAAGATATCTTCTAAATTATTTTTTAAAAAATCATTAAATTATTTGAAAGTAAAAAAATTCATGCATTCTTTTGGATTTCTTTAAAACTTAGCTCCCTTTTGTATAAAAAAAACTTAATTCACCAAAAACTGAGCCCCATAATTTTTTAAATTATAAAAAAGCAACTACTGGAATTTGTATCAGAAAAGATACCTAGAGAGTATAAGTATAATTTTTTTAGTTATTAAAAATTATAATGAAAATGTTTTTACAATTATTACATGCATTTTAAAAATGTTTTTTTAATGGTAAAAGTATATTTTACAAACATTGGTTTCAACAATTTACATTATAAAAATTAATGAGGGAGGATTCCTCATTTTGTTTTTTATTTCAAATATTTTGTCAGATAAAAGCATTGCTAATCCAACATGTAGTATTCATTAAAATGTTTTTTTTTTTGTGCAAATATATTATTTGTGTATAATTTTTCATTTTGAAATTTTTTTTTATATTTTTTTACTTGATTTCTATTAGAACAGTCAAACATATTCATCTTTTATTTTGTTTACTTTTGCTTTATTAGCTTTTATTTTTGTTTCATTAGTTTTTGCTTCCTTGGTTAATGCAAGCAAATTTTTCATCTTTAGCAAAGAGAAATGTGAAAACATTTCTTATCCTTATAGTGATATAGCAATGTCACTCTGCGGAGGTTTGCAAGATCCAGAAGTTGACCTACCTGAAGAACGTTTTTTGCATTCTCTGATAACTTTTGATGAATTCTCAGAGAATCCTAGTGTTCTAAGTGACCCTAACTTGGTTATTCGCATTGGGGGAAAGTACGTATTGTTTTTATGAGTTTATTAAGTTATTAACCAGAATATATTTTATATTTGTTTTAAATTAATTTAATGTAAATTTTAAATAGTTTTAAGAGTTTATTGTTTCAATATTTTTACATTATCATTCTTCATGATAGTTTGTAGTATCTATTTATACACAAAAAAATTTAGAGCTTTAAAACACATATTTCAATTAAAAATTTTTATCCTAGGTTTTTCGAACTAAGAGATTTTGTTTGGGTGAAATGCTTATATTGTTCGACTTTCTCAATTATAACACATGATTTGTAGATAATTATTTTACTGTAACTGTAGGTAAATCATATATTAATTGTTAATATTTCCTTAAGTGTACTCTTTTGACACTTAATCTTGAAATAAAATTAGTGAGTTAGATTAGAATTAGGTTCATATATGAAGATTTATGGACTAGGAAAGAGAATTTGAAGGTTGATTGTTGATTCAGTGCATTATTTAAATTAAGCAAGAAATGTAAATTTCTGTTAATGTTTTCATGGGTTGAAACATCATTTAGAATCTTTAAATTAAAGTATGCATATTATAATCCTAAGTTAGATGAGTTGTTTAAATTTATAATTTAGGTTTTTTGTTAAAAATACTTAAAATTAGCCTATATAATTTTTTTGGTGCTTAAGTGTTTTACTGTTGACCAATTTTTTTAAATCAAAAGACATCAGCAAATGCTACGATATGCAGCCAGTAGTGGAAATCCTTACCACATTGTTCCAAAACAATAATAATGATGATAGTGTTTGGTAGTGACTTTTGAATTGGTGACATCTTTTTAATTGGAATTGAGCGATGTCATAATACACATGAGTATCAATATTTTCTTCACAAATCAAGTGTATAAGCATTTTTCTCTTACTCTCAGTAGTGAATTAAATGTCATTTACAATATATTTTATATAGAAGGAGAGTATATTTTAAATTTATTAATATTTGAGGAATTATATAAAATGGAAACAAGTTAGAGTAATTTCTTTCTTTTTTTATTTCAAATGATTGTGTAATTTTGTACCATTCTTGTCGTAATGTTGCTATATCTGATTCATTAAATTTTTTGTTTGTTTTTGCTTAATTAACAAAATATGAATTTTGTTTTAGATATTATAATTGGCAGACTGCAGCTTCGATGCTAACTTCTATTATTATGTTTCAAAGGCCCTTGCCTGAGGTAAAATTTGATTTAAAAAAAACTTAGTTTTTTGATATTTAGGAATTAATCTGGGTTTATCATTGTTTATATTAATTTTTATTGTTTTTTTTACTTTGTTTTTAGTTAGCCAGCTATACATTTAGATAAAGTTTTAATAATGACACACATAAAATTGATCTTTTTAATGTTTGGATAACTTTTCTATTTTACATATGCTGCTTACAAAACGTTTAGTTATTTAGTATTAACATAATTTGCTTAAGTCTAACTTTCTAATAAGATTTTGTTAAGTATTTAGAAGTAATTAAGATGGATTTTTGATACTTTTGATGGATAATTGAATCTGTTAAGTATTTTTGTGAAAAGTGTGTATACTTTTGTTTCTTGGGAAGGAGGAGTATTTTTTTTAATGATTTTTTTTCTATTTTAACTTAGTATATTTTTCTGTGGGTTTTAAATTGTTTTCTTTTTCTATTAGTTATTATTTTTAAATGGAAATTACAGCTTCGAAAGAGGCTTTATATAAAATCTCGACTACTGAATATCATATTTTGAAAATCTTTAACTAAGTAGTTTACTTCTCAATCTGTTGCAAATTATTTTTATGAGCTATTAGTAGTTATTGTACATTTATGCTTTTTAAAAAAATTTAACCTTTTTAGAATATTTTCACAATTTTTTAAAATATTTTAAAAAGGTATATTTAATAAATTTTCTTATTATTAACTATTAAGTTAACTTTAAAAACATTTAAAACTAGCAACTGTGGACTAATTAATTTTATTTTTAACTGGTAAGTTTATTGATCCTATCTTACCCTTCTCTCTCCTGATATTGTATATAGCATGTTATATGAAATAAAATGTGGATTTTTTTTTCTGTTCTAGAAAACGACTATACAACTTGTTAATGAACATATGCCAAAGAAAAAGAAGAAATCTTATTCCTCTTGGTGGTCTTGGAGAAGATCTGAAACAGATACCAAACCTGAAAATGAGGTTAGATTAAAATCCATTGGTGCAAAATCAAAATGAATTTTTTAGATATTAATATTTGAAGAATTATTCACAGTGGTTTCATAAATAGGAATTTGTTTTAAAAGAAAGCCATTTATTTAGAGTATTTTAAGTAATATATTGTGTTTTATTTGTGTAAAATTATGACGTAACTGCACATTCCAAGTATTGAATCCATATAATTATTTTAAATGAAAATAGTTTGTTGTTTAGAATGGTATATTTATTTGTAGCAAATAAGTATTGTAAATTTTTTTTAAAATAAAAGGACATTTAATTTCACAATATTATTATAAGTTACAAATTTAGATAAAAAGCTTACAAGTTTTTATAAATTTTTAATTATTGTGGCATATTGTATTGGTATTTAAAATATTAAAAACTCGTTTTTTCTGAAGAAATTGTGTTTGTAGTATATCTTGAAATTTTTCTGGAATTTATAGTTTGATTTCTCAAAGTTTATTTGAATAGCATATACTTAATTTTTTTTATTGTAAAGATTGATATTTTGAAAAACGCCATTCTCAATCAGTTATTAAACTATTTTTTAATTTGCAATAAAAGAAATTTGCTTTTATAATAATTTTATTTTATAATTATAAAGCAATATAAATTAAAATTTATATTGCTTTTACTTTTTTACATGTCTGTGTTGTATATAGCGATAAATACTTCACATGTGCAATGTTTTTGTTGCATTTAATTTTCTTTCATATTATTCTATCCTTAACAAATATTGTAATAAAACATGAATAAAATTTTTTGGTATTTTTAGTATTTAAAATTTCTCCTCAATTCCAGCAAAGTGTCCATATTAATTCAGAGTCGTCTGTGATTACTACAATATCCTCCATCTCGGAAACAACAGAAATCAAACTTGTGGAATCAACTGAAAAAAATTTGTTTGATATAGATACAAAAGATCATGTAGCAGTGTCTATAGAAGAGACGGTAAAGGAAACAATTTCTTCTGTAACTCAAGTTGTATCTGAAACTTGTGGGCAACTTCAGCTTCCACCTGAAGAGGATAATTTATTGGAAGAAGTTGTTGTAGAATCTGAAACAAGTGTGGAGGAACAAGTAGAGGTGATCCAAATTCCACCAAGCGAAGATAGTTCACCTGTGTCCAGTAGTCCTATAGATATTTCTAATTCTTTACGGTAATCATTAAAATTTAATTTTTAATATTAAATATATATTGAACTCAATGTTTATCTATAACTATTAAATAATTGATAGCTTGTATTTAAGAGTTCTATCACATTTTCCTCTATTTAAAAGTATCAAGATGGGACGATAAATAATCATGAAAAAGAATAATGGTGTCATAGAACTAAAACAGTTTGAATGCAACTGATGGAATTAGTTAAAAGAAAAGTCTAAATCTTTCAACAATTGTGTTAGAATTTCTATATTGAAATATAAGCCTTTGTGTTCTAAATTCTTAAAACTAAAATGAATACACTTTTTACAGAAAGGAATTATGTTGGGTTGAAAATTAAAAACAATTGTGATGTATCATTTTTCAAACTGTTCATCAACATAGGGAAAAAAAAGTTTTTAAATATTGTATGGCTTAAAAATAAAACGGAGAGTCTTCTTAACTTATAGCAAATTTTTTTTGACAAAGTCGATAAGTCAAATCTATATTTTCTAAAACTATTTTTATTTAAAAGGTTTCTAAAAACTGTATACAAGATACATAAAATAATTAATCAATATTTGTATGTAATTATTATACATAATAGACATAGTTTATGCTATATATGTTCGTACTGCAGCAGTTTTTGGAACTTTCTTACCTTACCAATGTTGTTTTTTGTGTTACTTATTTATTTATTGTTATAAGTTACATAGGCCATATTTGAGGAAAAGATGTAGTTATTGTAAACAGAAATTTTTTTTATTTCAAATTATTTAAAGATTTCCAGCAATATCTTTCAATATCTTTAAATAAAATGAAATAAGACCCACAAAAGAATCAATTAAATAAAATGAAATAAGATCCACAAAAGAATCAATAAATAATGAATATAAGTATCAAAAAATAGATTTTAATTACTTCATATTATGAAAAATAAAACAAAAGTTATGCATCGTTTAGTACACTGCTTTCAGGTTTTCTTAGACATATGTATTCGTTTTTGAAATATTACAAATATTTTATTTGAAATGTTACAGTTTTAATAAAATATTTGCATGTTTATTGTCAGTCTGATTGTTTTTTTAATTAATGTATAATTAGCTTAATTTTTTAAATTTCTTTAATGAATATCTTGGAATACTTAATGATATATTTTAAATGCCTTGCCGTTATTACCTTACTTATCACTTTATAAGAATGTTGGTGTTATTTTTATGAAAATTCTGAACCTTACTATTGCACTAAGAGAAATAAAAGTATATATACATAAATTATTTGATTCTCTTTTGATACGAATATTCAAAAATTTTTATTTTAGATCACATGTATCAGTCGCAAGTCTTTCACCACCTGAAACTGTTGCTCAAACTGAATTCAGTGCCAAACCCACCTGTGAAAATGAAGGCAGTGATAAATTATCCAAAGAAAAATACATTAAATCACTTAGACTAACCTCAAAACAGATCGTAAGTGTATTGAACAAAAGCATTTATTTTAGTATTGATAAAATATAATTAATAATCATATTCCTATAGTAATTTAGTATCAAAATAGTAAAATTAGTTATTCAATTCTAATGACTATTTTTGGCTTTCAGGAAAATTTGAATTTAAAAGAAGGTCCCAATGAATTTATATTTAGTGTTACAACAGCTTATCAAGGAACAACAAGATGTAGTTGTCAAGTTTTTCTTTGGAGCTATGATGATAAAATTGTTATATCTGATATAGATGGCACAATAACAAAGTAAGCATTTATACTATAATCTGTATATTGAACATAAAATATGTTTATTTTTTGACTATCTGATTTTCTGAAAAATGTGAATGAAGGAGTGAAAATATATTTATTTTTATCTGCATGTAAATATATTCAACAGGATTGAACTTAAAAATATGTAAAAATTCTTTCGGTATTAAAAGAATTATATTGGCTGAATCGTATAATTATCTATGCATGCATGATATCAAGGACATGGTAAATATCACTAGAAAATTTTAAAGAATTAAGGTATAAATTAGAGATTTTAGATTTCATAACTTGTACTAGCAGTGTATATATAAATTTCATAACATACTTGATATTTTTTAAATTAGAAAAGAAATTATAAGTAAGATATTTTGAAAGTGAATTTGATTTGAACAGAATAAAACTTATATTTCATTTATTGAATTGTAAAAGTGGTTACAAAGTAATGCAGTAAATGATTTATACTATAAAATTTTTTCACAAAAAGGTAATCTCAGTTTTTAATTATGATTGTAGATTATGATTAATATATTTCATTATTATTTCATTACATTTGTTTTTTAAAAGAAACGTTTGTGGTCATGATAGCCTAGTGGTGAAGGTTACAGACTCGTGGCTGTCATGTCATGAGTCTGTGCCGCTAAAGACCAGCTATGTAGATGGGGCTACTGCATGCTCAAACGTCTTCCCATTGATGTGGTGTGGGAGTTAGGAAAGGGAGGGGCCAATTCAGGTGTTGTTCTCGTCACTTGACCATGGCTCAAAGTTATGAAGTAGCCACTAATAGCCCTCGTGCAGCTCTATAGTGTAACGTTAATATAACTGTCACTCGCTAAATGAAATGTTTAATCTATTTCATTTTCAATGTAATCTTTTTGTGTTATTGTTTGTTGCTATTTTAATTGTTTAACTTATAATGTAAAGAGATTTTTTAAAAAAAAGTTATTTTATTTTTAGTAATAGCCAAATTTTACGATTGCTTTCATGATATTAATCTGCATTAAAATTTTAGATCAGATGTTCTCGGCCACATTTTACCTATGGTTGGTCACAGTTGGGCACAGTTAGGAGTTGCCAAGTTATTCACAAAAATTCAAAACAATGGTTATAAATTCCTTTATCTCTCTGCTCGAGCAATTGGTCAAGCAAGAATAACAAGGGAATATCTTCGTAAAGTTCGACAAGGGGAAATCTGTTTACCTGATGGACCATTGTTGTTGTCACCCACATCTCTCATCAGTGCTCTCCACAGGTAAAATTTTAATTGCTAAAATTTATTTTTCCAGCATTTATTTTTATTTCAAAATTTGAAGTAAAATACAGTTTTAAAATGACTAGAGTTATTTGAAATTTGAAGAAAAATATTAATATTTATAAAATATTAAAACAAGTTCTTTCACGGTATAAAATTTTTAAGGAAGAATGCAAAAAACTAGAGCCATTATTTTTATTTGAATGATATGGACTTTTATATAGGAACAAGAAAATGCGCAAAAATCAAACTTTTGCAATTGCTTGTTAACCTTTTTGTGCCTGATTGTTAATCTTCAATAATTGTTGGTAATTTTGTTGACAATATCTAGGAGAAGTCGTTTTTTTCTATTCTTTAAGGGATGAATAGAAATGGGGTTATTACTAGTAGGTGCTCCTAGATGTCTTAATGTGTCCCTCAGTGGGATACAACATCTGATCAGTTGAATTCTGAAGATTCTGCTTCTAAAAGACATGTTTGAAGTTGACCATGAGTTAAAATATCTGTAAAAGACTTCTTTTAGCTCTTAAATCCCAAAGGAGAAGCACTTGTGTAATCGCTGGTTATTCCTGCTACCAGAGTGCAAAAACTTCACTGTGCAGGACCTCAATGCAAGATGACCGGTTGTGTGTGCCCATCCGAATCAACAACAGATGAGTTTATGTTGAGCAAAAGAACCTGTTTCCTTAACTAAATAGTAATGGGCCTTTCTTCTGTTTAGGGGAATCCAGGTTCACACTGTTGAGTAATTAAGGGCTAATTTTGTGGGAACAATTCACCAGATGTAACTATTCCAATAAAAGGATACAGTTACAGAGAGGTGATGGAATTAAGTTTCGGGGTAGAGATCTCTCTCTCAGTGGTCACTCTGACTTAAATGTGTTCCTTGGAGGAACTCTTGACTGATGTGAAATACAGTGATGAGATCATTGATATGTCTGCCCACATGGTGTTTCTATTGGTAATTAATTCCTTCTAATGGACGATAATTCTTAACTTTATTGAGTTGTGCTTATTGAGAACTTTTTGAAGAATACAATTTAGAACAAGTGGAATGACCAGCTTAATCTGCAAACCTGAAACTATTAAAGCAGCAGTTCTTAAACTGGGGTCCTTTCTAAGGGGTCTGCAGATCTCTCATTTAATGTTAAAAAATTTCCCACTTTTTACAGACTCTGAAAGGTATCATAGAAAAATGGAAAGATGTGTCATGCTAGATTAGATTGGATTAATAAATTGCCCAAATGAAAAAACTCTGCTAGAACATGAATTTTGATCAAGAATAGTAGTTCAGTATTTTTGTTTTGCAACTATATAGTTATTACTATGAGGAATATGTTTAAAAAACTGCAGAAACACACATGCAAATGTTAAGTACTAAATTCATGGTGTCCCAATATGACAACAATTGCATCATCTTGTAGAGCAAAACCAAAATTGAGATTGTAGATTTCAAATATTACACCTGATATAACAGAGCTTGTAAATGAATTGTTGCTCCATCTTTCTCATTAAAAATTTTAAATTAATATTTTTAATTAAATGTTTACTTTTTTCAAAAAAAAAAGAGTGTAAAAAAAGTATTATAGCGAATAAGCAATCTTAGGATTATTGAGGAACTTCTAAATAATGAAGTCATATGTTGGGAGTCAGGGAGGGGTGTTCAAAATCTTGGGGAGCCTCGGCAATTGAAAGTTTAAGAACCGTTGAATTACAGCATATTTTGAGCTATCTTGGTAGACACATTTCTGATTGAAGTCCTCCAAGTTCATTACATGAGCTAGAACAAGGATTATACCATGCCTGATCTCTGCTTCCGATTGCAGCGTCTAACAACTTAATTGATGCCTTGGAAAGTTGATGAAACCGTAGCATTGCAGTTAGGGGTGGACACATGCTGGATATCGATAGAATTTTAATGTTTCCATGACATTTTTCTACATAAATCTTTGATGGTCTACATAAATTTTTGAAGCTTGCTTTACAAATGGACTTTTTCACTGAGAGGGCATTTGTTTGTTACAAATCATATGTGTGTGAAATTTACACAATTTTCTGTGCCACATTCAATAAAACTTTTTACTACACATTTCCTCCAGATTTGTTTCTTTGCTTATTTGCTTTCAATTTAAACTCACAAAACACATTGTACTTTATTTTTGAAGCCCTGTATATTATAAAGATGCACTCTATATTAAGTTATTATGTTATTTAATTCAATCACATTACTTGTTATTTTTTAATTAAAAAGAGGAAAGAGGTAAAAACAAAGAGAGATTAGCAGAGTTAACAAAGAAGTATTGTACATCAGAAGATTATTAAAGTATCTCATTTTGTAATTTTATTTGTTAAGTATAATTTGTGAATTGAACATAACTTTATTTGCATATGTCTTCTAATACAATAATTTTTATGAGATAAAAAGTAAAAATATATGGAACTGGATATTTAAACTGTGCCATTATAATTTTGCTGAAATGTTTATTAATGTTGCTTTAAAAATTGTGTTATTGATCCTACATTTTAAATTTCTTTTATATATATATATATATATATATATATATATATATATATATATATATATATTGTAGCAAAAGAAATATTTTACTTTGGTTGCCATGGGCACATACTCAGGCACCTGGTCGTGGGCGACTTGCCAAGAATAACTTTTATTTTTGTGTCACAAGCTTATTTTTTTTAATTAATTGTAATTCTTTCTTTCTTATTGTATTTGTATTTATAAATTTAATTGTAATTATAATTATGGAAAGTTCTGAAATTTTTGATTGCAATACATAAGGAAAGGAAATCTTCAGTTTGTAGAATTAAGTCTTCAGCTTATTTTATTTGAATATCAAATTATTGTATTAAATTAATCTATGTGACAATGTTAAAGATAAAATTATATTTAATTATATACTTATATTTACTTTGTGTTTGATTTTATTATGTTATTTTTCTAGGGAGGTAATTGAAAGGAAGCCCGAAGAGTTCAAAATAAGTTGTTTAAAAGACATCCAAACGCTGTTTCCTCAATTTATGGGAAATCCTTTTTATGCTGGATTTGGTAATAAAATTAATGTGAGTATTTTCATGCTTTGCTATGGAAAGTGTAATTATTATTTATTCTTTAATGTATTTGAAATAATTAAGTTATTCAGGCTATTGTAAGTGTGTGGCTTTTTAATAACTATCCTTTTTCTGATAACCATTTATATTTTGGACTCTTTATCTTATTTTCTGGGTTGCCCTTTTGATGCAATTTTCTTTTAGTTATATATTTTTCTTGAAATGTACTCAGGCTCAACTTGTTTTAATTATTGCTTATTCAAAATTAAAAGAATTAAAAATTTTTTGTTGTATCTCTTTAACTCAAACGGAAATTCATTATCATTCAAATCCTCAATAATTTTTAACTATTTTTTCTCTGCTTTATTCCTTGGAATTGGTGTGGCTATAATAGCCAAGGGCAGTAGCATAACGGAGAACTTAAGAACCCCCCTGGTGCAAAGTCAAGTTTTGGGCCCCAAGCCGGATCTTACAATGAACACGTACTTGGCATCAGTCAGTTTTTGAATGCCTGTCAGGCCCCCTAAAATCCTGCCCCTCTGCGCATTTGAGGGGGGGGGTATGTTCTGCCACTGGCCAAGGGGTAATGATCATGAACTCATTGCATGCATTGTTTATGTTGAATCCTGTTGCCACTAAAGTCAAACCATGTAGTGGAGCTGATGCATGTTAAATCTGATCTGGCTCAAAGTCCTCACCTATGTGTGGAAGTTTGTTGAGTAGGGTGCTAGTTTAGGTGTTGTTCTGATAACTTGACCCTAGTTCAAAACCTAAATCCCATCGCCAGCAGTTGTGTAACTTTGAAATGTGTCATTAATGAACATCAGTCTGGGAAATAAGTTCAGTATTAAAATTGTGAAAATAAAGGAAATTGAATTTTGTTATATTGTGGAAGTTTCAAAAATAAAATCTTACATTAACTCCACCAAATTTTTTTGGTGCAGAATGTTGAAAATTTTATGGGATATAACAAATTGTGTATGTGTGTGTGATCTACATCATATGTACACATTTTTTTAACCAACTGGTTTTGTTTTAATTTTGAAAATTTAAAATTCATTGCCAGTTGAATTGTACTGAAGTATTCATTTTTAATTGTAAATTTACTTTTTTTTTATAACAATGCAATGCATTTTTTCCGTTACTCATTTTTTTATGCATATTTGATACTTTAGGATCAGTGGGCCTACCGAGCTGTTGGAATACCTCTTACACGTTCATTTACAATTAATCATCGAGGAGAGTTGAAATTAGAACTTATACAGACATTCCAGTCTTCGTAAGTTTATGATTTTAAACATGTGCTCATAGTTTTATCATGTTGCCCAAATTTGTATTATATGTGTTGATTAATGTTTATTACTGCTAAATATAAATTAGAATTTGAAAATTTATTTTTTTTAAAAAAAGTGTTTTATGTTCTTATATTTATTCCAAATTTATTTAATGGTTTAAATTTTGAAACCTTGGGGGAGAAATAAATTCATAGAAATAAAAATTAAATAATTTCAACAGTAAATTGTTTACTATTTAAATTTTGATCTTAAGTATAACAGATTTATCATAAATTCCAATTAAAATTTCCATTCAACCACAATTCTTTTTTCAGTAATGTAACTGGTATTCCCATTTATTTTATGTTTTTGCAGAAATAACTAATATATAATTGTATTATTTATTGATGTGTTCCCTTTAAATTAAATTTCTTGTAATATTTGTGTTTCAAGTTAATTGTCTTTTCAAATAATGCTAAAAACAATAACTTATTTCAATAAATTGCATTTTTAATATAATGACATACAACAATATTTTTTTTTCATGAAAAAAATGAATTGTGATTTTAGTGATAAAGGAATTAAGTTCTTCTATTCTATTTGAATAAATTTTTTAAAAAAAATTTAAGCTTTGGATTTTGTGTTTGTCGTAGAGAATTGCTTAAACTCTAATTTTATTCTTTACAAGTATTAAAATTTATTGGCAGATATTTTATTGCTTGTCATTGGACATAATATATAAATAGTACATGATGACAACTATGTACTATAAATTAGATATTAATGATTATTTCCTAATAGGAATACATATTTTGCACTCTTCTGTCAGAAACCTTATTATCGATGAAATGCAACATTTTAAAATCTTTTCATTGTTTTTATATAGATACACTAGACTAAGTGATGATGTTGATCATGTATTTCCACCACTCAAGCCAAGGCTGAAAACCAATGGTCATCCGACACCTATTTTTTCATCACCTGAAGAATTCAGCTATTTTACATATTGGAGAGAACCTGTTCCTGCTCTCTGTGAAGATGATATTTCTGTATAAATTGGTAAGAGTTGATTTGCTTTCGATTGTTTATTTAAAATGTTTTGATTTGACATTTGTGAATACAGTTAAGTCTTCTTAGCTGCCTTAGGTTGAATCCATGCCACTCACTGTATTCAAAATCTTATTAATAAAGCAATTATCCCTTCATTATAAGTATTGTATTAATAATTGTGTGACAGAGATTATCTTTTCTATTTGTTTTATGAGTTTCTTTTAAATTGCTTCAATCAATAGCTGATGTTTTTATATAGTATTGAATTCTTTTATTGAGGAATGCAACTATGTGGGTTTTTTTTTTAAAAGTAAGGTCTGTTTATCAATAAAAACAAATACATATAGGATATGATCAAATAATTTTATTTCATTACTTGTGTGCACCCTAAGAACTTTTTTCTATTTCATTGCTTTGTTTAAATATTTTTCGTAGTGTTCCGAAGTTTTTCTAAATCATTGTTGTACAAATCAACTGCCTGTGATGACAACTAATTACATTGTGACTGTTGTTTTGACTTTTTCATTGATGTTAAACTGTTATCGGACATCTTATCTTAGAGATTGAAATAACAGGATTAAAACATTGGTTCTAAAACTGCGATTATGCAGTTTAGAATATATTAATTTATTTCTTATTTTTAAATTAAACTAATATTTATTTGGGATTCTTGCTATGTGTGTGGTATGATTAGTCCAACATCATTCCAAATTAACTTCAAGTTTCTAGCATTTAAAGTTATTCCTGTATTCTATAAAAAAATAATATTTCTTTCTGGCTCTTTCATTTTTAAATATGTATTAAAAATGTGGCAATTAAGAAAATTGAAGATTTTCAATTTTTATTTTGCAGGCACATATATCGCTAGGCCAGAAGAATGATGAATGTGAATATTCTTAATACCAAGATTTTTTTAATCAATGTGAAAGAATTTTTCATGGAACATTTTAGTATATCTTATGTTATGGCACATGTTGTACAAGGATATTGGACACTTTTGTTTCTATTCTTTTATTTACTTAATAAGTTACTAAGAATCAAAATATGTTTCAAATATATTTTATTCATGATTTCAGATTTTAGACTTTTGTAACAACTGTATAGATTTTGCGGTTTAAACATGAAAACAAATTTGTGATTAACTTAATTGGAGCTAGTTGTTGTTGTTAATAACCATTATTGAGTGGTTTGTTTTTTTATTCAAGCTTTTTAAGTAAATTACATCTTATTTAAATATTGTTTTTGTAATTTGTATTATAATATGTAAAAATGTATATGTTTTGTAAATTTCATTTTTCATGTATAGGAGCTTATATTTTGTATTACAAACCTTGTGTTCCAATTGTTATAAAATAATTTCATTCATTGTATTTCATTCCTTGCCTTTTTTTTAATGAATTTATGAAAATCTACTGATAAAAAAATCACTAGTCATATTAAATATGATTTATTTTTGTTAGTATTCAAATATGAAGAATAAAAAAAATTGTCAAATATGAAAAAAATTCATTTTGTATATATCATGAAATTGGAATGATTACCTGTTGTACGTATGAAAATTATGCCTATTTTTCCTATTACTGTTATATATATTGAATGTGCAAATATATACTGTACAAAATAAAATACAGAAATATCTATTATTTGTGATTACATTTCTAAAACTTGTTCGCTGTATGTGTACTTGTGTGTGCGTTTTAATATTTTCTTAAGCATTTTCAAATGTGATTTAAGAATGTATCTTTAGATAAAAAATATTTATTGTGCACATTGGATAAAACATCATTAGCATTATGAAATTCGCTTGTTTCTATTCAAAAGAATTACCCCCAAAAAATTTCGATTCATTAATTTGGAAAATATGAATGTTGTAGTAATTGCCTCTGACATTTAAATTTTATAATGTATTTAATTTCGAATTCGTTTTATGAACTTTGCTGAGTATTTTTGCATAGAAATTGGTATTTTGAAATGGTATAAAATTTTTAAAGGTTTCACTTTAAAAGAATATACAAACCTTTTAAAAATTCATTCATTCATATATATATATTATTTACATTTTCTTTGCAACTAAAACTATGCATGGAAATTTTCTTAATATTAATGGAATTCTTGTCAGTAGAATATTTAAAAATGACATTTAAAATTTGCTAAGTTAAAGAAAGATTTCAACAAATCGAAAGTGCCAAATTTCATAACATTTAAATTATATCTATTTTAAATATATAAAGAAAAACTGTGCTTTCACCACTGTTAAGTAATACTATTTTTAGATTATAAAGAAAGGCCAATTTTCACTTATGTTTAATCTAGAACAAATTTTTTTAAATGCCTGTAAATGCTATATGTTTGATGGCTGTGTGTAATTTGATGTGTTAAAAGTAGAAAATCTCATAATCACAATTAAAGCTGAGCTTTTGTTCTATTGAAATAGATTTACTACATAACTTTAGTGATTTTTCTTTTCTTTCTTTCATATTTTTTTCTTTTTCCTTTAAAAATGAGCAAGGAGGAGTAAAAATAACAAGGATTCGTTCATGTATGGAAATAAGTAAATTATGAGACATTTAAAAAAAGTACAAAAATAAAACAGCATTTTGTAGCTTGAAATATTAGTTTGTGATATCAGAAGAATTTCTCTATCATCCGCTTTATTTAATAAATTCTTAAAATTTTCCCAAAATTTAGAATTCAGTTTTTTGTAATAAGAAATTTTTTTAAAAAAAATTTAATACCTATTTATAAACTTTTTTTTTTCAATATGGTAAACACCTATCTAAATGTTTAAAAGATTCAGTTCATGTTTATCTTCAAAAAGATAAAAATTGTTACAAAGTATTAACGAGCATCAGTTGAGTTTTCTAGCCATTATCTTTTTAAAAAGACCAATACTGCTAATTTTAGTCATTTTTTTACTCATATTTTGTAACATTGAAACATTTATTTAAAATGCATGAGAAAAGAAAACATTATTTGAAACATACTAAGTTAACAAAACAAATTGAACTTATATTAATTAAAACAAATTGAACTTATATTATAAATACTTGAAGCATGCATTCAATTTTAGTAAATGACAAATTATGTGTGCATATAATTATTATTGAAAATTGAAATTACATTGTATAAACATTTTTTTGAAGGGATATAAGGACTGTGTTGCTGTTTAGTAAATATTTTAAAATATAATTATTTTATAATTACAATATTTTAAATTTAATAATTTCTATTTAAATGTCTTGCTCGTTTTCAATTAGTAAATGTTTGATATATGTATTGTTTAAATGCACAAGAATAAAATTTCATATAGATGATACATTTTATTAAATCAGCACATTTTTTTTTTACTGGCTTAAATTTTGGGCTTAAAGTGATAACACTCTATTGTATTTAATCTTAATTTTCTATTACCACATATTTTTATTGCTGAAAAAAGAACTTGCATTTTGTATTTGTACTGAAGGAAAGAAAAGTATTTTATAAAACTGGATTAAAATTATAAGCACTTATTTCATCTATCTATATATATTTCAATTTCATGCAATGAAACTTATCTTCCGATTAATATTTTTAACTGCATCAAAAACTCATTGGTGGGGTGATAACATTTCTCACACATAACAATAGTATTGCATAATAATGGATAAAATGTATGACAGCTTGCGTTTAAAGCATGCTTATTAATACATCAATAAATATAAGCATTTATTATCATTGAAATTAATAACTTAATATTTTATATTTATTTTATTACAACTCATAAAAAACAACCTGGAGTGTATTCAGTGTTGATTATTGTGTGTAATTATGCACAGCAATAATCAACACTTTATTTTCCTCCTGATTAAAGATAACCCCTGATATATAATTTGATTTTTTTTAAATAATGTGAGCAAAAAAATTGCAAACATAATTTTCAAGTAACGATAAAAAAAATGTCAACTCTTATTAGTAATAAAAAATAATAATTATTAAAATAAACTCTTCATAATACCTATTGATATTACTCTGATGAGCTCTGTGGTTAGTTAATTTTAGTATGCAAGATGAGTTTCTGTGTAAACCTTTACTGACACCATTAATCTTTGCTCAATACAAATGAGGTCTCGTTTTAGTCCTCATTCTAAGCTAAACATATATTTAATACTCAATTTGATCATTGTTATATTTTGCTGAGCTTTTGTGTGTTTCAATTTTTCTCTAGTGTAAATGACTTTACATGTCTCAGTAACCTGTGCATATGCTTGCAATTGTGTTGTTTCTTGACTAATTACTGTGATTGTACATTGTATGTATCCTGATGCAGCCATTTTTTAAATGGGAAACTGTCTGTTATCGATGTTTATCTTATAACATATCAAATATTTATGTACTGTACGATTTTAGATATTGAAAGACTGGTTGGTTGTGTATAGTTTTTGAAATAAATAGGCTTCCATTAAAAATTAATGGAGTTTTCTTTATTCAGTACATTTTTGCTCTGAATTTTTGAGGTAATATAAACTTTAAAAATTTAAGTTTTTTACACAATAGCAAATTTATTTTAATTCTAAAAACTTAGTGTTTTTTTCTTCTATACAACATATTAATTACTTCTGCAAACTTTATGTGTTATTCAGATATCGCTATTTAAGGGGAAGGTGGAACTTCATAATGTCAGTGGGTGAGGTCGATAGCTCTGATTTTAACCACAAATGGTGTGGTTATTCTAGAAATGTCTAGAACGGATTATGAGCAGACTTTGAGTTATGTATAACTTGACTGCTCAAGCAAAAGGCGTGGACAGTATACTTTAAAAATGTGTTTGTTTATTGAGGACGGTAGGTACGTCCGCTCCGAGGATGCATTACAAGCATACTGACGAAATGTAAACAAGGAGGACTACTAGCGCCCTCTGCACATGCGGGTCGTAACAGAGTCCCCGCCATTGAAATGAAATTTCAATACAAATACATGCAATTCACGATACTTACATACAAAATACACAATATTTACAAAGCAAAAAGGCATGCACAATATTAAATGCAAATACACTATTTACAGTACTTAAATGAAAAATACACAATATTTACAGTACTTAAATGAAAAATACACAATACCTTTCATGATACTTAAATACGATTGAAGTTAATTTATACACATACAATAATTACTAATAACAAAATTCATACAGGTAATATACAAAGATTTCTGATTGTCCTTTTTAATATATTTCCGTTTGGCATACGCAGGTTCACAACTCGCACCTTACCATCGGTGCCAGGAAAAATTTCAGTTATTCTTCCGGTACTCCATTTCGTACTAGGAAGATTTTCATCTTTGATTAAAACTAAGGTTCCTACAGAAACATTATTTTTGTTAAATTTCCACTTGTGACGTTCTTGTAAATTATTCAAATAATCGCGTTTCCAAAGCTTATATATATGTTGGGTAATTTGTTTTACTCTTTCCCATCTCGACAACTGATTCTCGTTTATATTAGTTATTTGCGGTTCAACTATGGATGTTAGGGGTCACAACCTACTAAGAAGTGTCCAGGGGTCAGTGTTTCGAAATCATCGAAATTTGACGTCAAAGGAGTGAGTGGTCGGGAATTTAGCACAGCCTCAATTTCACAAAGTATTGTGATGAACTCTTCGAGAGTTAAATGTGCGTTCCCCACGACTCTTTTTAAATGGAATTTAAATGCCTTTACTCCTGCTTCCCATAGCCCTCCATGGTTTGGGGACCTGGGTGGGATAAAATTCCACTCTATCGATTCATTTGTCAAAATTCTGCTAATGTGTGATCAGGTAATTTGATCATTTTGAACAATTTTTTAATTTCGGCATTTGCGCCAACAAATGTTTTTTAGCGTTGTCGGTGGTGATTTTTGCACACTTTCCTCTCCTACCAAAAAACGTTTTAAACTTGCAATGAATGCTTGGGATGTGAGATCTGTCACAAAATCTAAATGAATTGCTTTTGTACATAAACATACATAGACTACTACATAAATTTTATTTAATGCCCCTTTTCTTTGATTTTTAAACTTAATGAAGAATGGGCCTGCAAAATCAACGCCCGTGACATTAACGGGATAATTCGGTGTTACACGATCTCTCGGTAGGTTAGCCATAATTTGATTCATAGTGATGGGCTTGTTCTTAAAGCAATTCACACATTCATGAATAATTCTACGACGGTTATTTCTGCCATTGAGTGGCCAGAATTTTTGACGAACAAGATATAAAAGTGAGTGGGGGGTCCTGCATGCAAATATTTTTTATGATAATGGCTCAATATATCAGTTAAAACGTTTCTACTAGGTAAAATCATGGGAAATTTAGCTTTCTCATTTAAATTTGAATTGGCAAGTCTGCCTTCTACTCTAATGATGTTGCTCTCATCAAGAAAAACATTAAGTGGAGTTAATTTGCTTTTCATAGGAATAGGCTCACCTGCCAACAATTTGCGCATTTCTTCATAGAACTCCCTTTCATGCAATGAGTGGATCAGCCAGTTCTCAGCATGACTTACCTCCTGTGAAGTAAGGGGCCCCTTTATCTTTGTAATTCTGGTTCTGCAGTTGTGTATGAATCTGTAAAGAAAACTTACAACACGAATTAATTTTACATAGTTGTTTGAAATATCAATAATGTTTTCAAGGAAATTGTTTTTAGTCACTGTCAATGTCAAGGAAATGTCCTCTTTTAGATTTGAGTTCTTTCTCATTTCCGTTAAATACACTCTTTCTGGGATCGCTTCATCTAGTCCTTTGGTCTGGAAGTCAATTTGACGTAGAAACGAGGATCCATTCCACCACTTGGAGTTGGTTTTAAGAGCGTCTACGCTGATTCCTCTCGTAAGTAGATCTGCTGGGTTGTCCTTGCCGGAACAGTGGAACCACGAGTTAGGATCGGTGAGGGATTGGATTTCGCGAACCCTGTTCGCAACAAAGGGTTTCCATCTATGGCTTGGACCTTTGATCCAATGTAAGGTGACCTGAGAGTCCGTCCAGAAAAAGGCTCTGGTTGAACACTTCTGATCTAGGATTTTCTTGACTTCCTTCGCTAAGCGTGCAGCAAGCAGAGCGCCCATCAGTTCCAATCTAGGCAGGGATAATCTTTTCAGAGGTGCAACACGGCTCTTGGATGTTACAAGATCAACGCTGACTCCGTCCTTGTGCTTGACTCTCAAGAAGGCGGCTGCTCCATACGCTTTTTGACTGGCATCGGAAAAGGTATGGATTTGGACTTCACTTGAATCGAGGATCTTTCGCGGAATCTTTAACTCTGATAAAAATGGAAGTTCTAACCACCATTGTGACCATACTGCATGAATATCTGGCGGTAGCTCGTCATCCCAGGATAACTTCCGTATCCAAAGTTCTTGTAATAGGCATTTGAGCCTAATCGTGTAGGGTGACAAGAACCCAACTGGATCGTATATTTTCCCAGCTGATTGAAGCACAATTCTTTTTGTGATGGGTTTTGACGTGTCCAATTGCAGAAGTCCTTTAACATCAATTGTAAAATAGTGGACAACATCACATGGTATCCCTAAAACCTTTGACGAAGGGATTTTAGAACTGTCGTCCGGGTGACGAGGATGTGTCTCAAGGCCTTCCTTTTCCCAAGTTCTCATCAATGTTTGATCATTTGAATTCCATTTGCGTAATTTCATGCTGGCATTCTTCATGATTGTTTCAGCATCCTTTGATACTTTTAAGGCTTGGGAGATGTCATCAGCACCACTGATTACGTCATCAACATAGAGACAAGTGTCAAGCATTTCAGTTGCTGCTGGATATTGCTCACGGTAATTCTCGATGTGATGCTTAATTGTTGCGGAGAGCAAGAAGGGGCTTACGTTGACTCCAAACATCACACGCTTAAATCTATACACTTGAAACTTGTAGGGATCTGTTTGATTTGATCCAATGTCTGGAAACAAAAATCAAACTGCATCTCTGTCCTCGTCACGTAATGAGATTTGCAAGAATGCACGTTCTATATCTGCGGTGATAGCAATCGTGTTCAAGCGAAAAGAAATTATCAGGTGGAATATGTTTGGGTTTAAATTCCCACCTGACCATATACAGTCATTAAGAGATGGTTGTCCATCTTCATGAGAACTTGCATCGAAAACAATGCGCATTTTTGTAGTTAGGCTTTCTTGGCGAAAGACCGCTTGGTGCGGTAAATAGAATACTGCTCTATCAGTTGGTTTTTCAGTTTCTAGAACCCTTTCAATTATTCCTTGAGATTCATATTCTTTCAAAGTTTCGGAATATTGTATGTACAGAGTTGGATCGCGAATGAATCTTCTTGTTAAGGATTTTACACATTTTTCTGCTACGGAAAAATTGTCATTTAACTCTTGTGTATGGCTCTTCCAAGGAAACCCAACTTCATAACGACCACTATTGAAACGTACTGAAGATTTAAAATGTTGTATGGCTTGGTCGTCTGGGTCACAACTAGACTCTGCTTTAATTCCTATTGCTTCTAAATCCCAAAATTTTGTTAAATTTCTATCAACCTGATCTTTGATGAAATTGCAAAAATAATATATAGTTCGATGGTTCGTTTTGAATGGAACCTGTTACAATGTAACCAAATACGGAGTCCTGCAATATTATTGAATTGTCATGTAATTTTATTTGTTTACTTTTTAATAATTCATAAAATATTTCACCTCCCAGGAGAATATCAATTCGTTTGGGAATATTAAATTCCGCATCTGCATATCTTATATTTTGAGGCAATTTTATTTTTGTTAAATCCAATGGCTGTGTAGGAACGCAACCAGTAATTTTAGGGACTATGAGAAAGTTAAGTTTTCTTTTAAATGAACTTCCGTTCGAAATTTCAGCGGAAATTCCTTTCCTCACTGAAATGCAAGCTCCATTCAAGCCTACAATAGTTGAATTCATAGAGTATTTTTCCAACCCGAGGAAATTTGACGCTTCCAAGCTACAAAGGCATTTCTGGCTCCCTGAATCGAGGATCGCGTTCATTACAAGCCAACCCCCTGTCGCACTCTGAACTTTGACCTTCGCGGTCGAAAGCAAAATGGATTTCTCCCCACTCTCATTGTAAAGACACGTCGCGGTTTGAGGATTTATTATAGTGGCTGGACTCGGGTCATAAATGACCCCTGATGAACTCTGTGGAGAGGGGAGGTTTCTGTTTATCGCTCGGGGGACACTTGTTTTGCAAAGAAGAGAATTGTGGTTCGCATTACAAACCCTACATTTCCTGTTCAGTTTTAAACAGTTCTTAATAAGGTGATGGCCTAGACAATTAAAGCATAGGTTTAAGGATCTCACTTTGTTGCTTCTTTCTTGAACAGACATTTCGTGAAACATTTTACACTTAAAAATTGGGTGTGTCTCTGAAGGACATAACGGACAGGTTTTTTCATTGCTTTTCACGACAAATGATCTGAATTTTGGAGAATATTCGTTCTTGTTTTTCAACGAAGAATTTCTTTGTACGTTTTCTAAGGCTTGGCTCCTTTTTATTAAAAAGTCTAAAAAATTATTCCACTTAGGCAAATCATTAGAATGTAATTCCATTTCATATTGTTTACGCGATTCATCATCTAGACGTTGAGTTATAACAAAAATTAACATTGATTCACACAAAGCGTTAGGTTCTAATTCTAGTTGTTTTAAGGCTCTAAGATGACTCTGAATTGAATCTATTAAACTTCTGAGATGAAAAGCAGATTCAAATTTTATTTTGTTAGGATTTAAAAGTTCAGCAATATGACTATTTACAATTAATCTTTTATTTTCGTATCTACCTTCTAAAGCTTCAAATAAAGATGAGTAAGAATCGTTTACTGTTTGCAATTGTTTTGCATGGCCTTTCAGGGCAGATTGTAAATAATATAGTTTTTGCGAGTCTGATAAACAAGTGTTATCATGAATTAATGATACAAATTGGGATTTAAATTGCAACCAATCCATATATTGTCCCGAAAATTCCGGTAAATTAATGGATGGCAGTTTCACATTGTAATTAGTAAAATCATTTTTCACAGATAATTCAGAGGTATTCACATTAGAAGATTCAAGTAAGGTATTGAGACTCACCTCTAAATTATCTGCGTCCACTTCCATCGTGTCCAAACTGGCCTCGAAATCCATGAGCTCTTCATCCGAAAGAACCCTGTAGCTTTCGGTCCGAAGTTTGTCTATTTTTGCTTTCACTTCAGAAAGCGATGCAAGTTTAGTTCTTATTTCAACTTGATTCAATGGTGAATCCACATTTTCCAAGGAGTTTCTAATGCGTGTGATCTGACCGAGCAGATGTGCTTTCCTTCGGTTAAACACGGTGAGTTCTGATAGTTCTTTTGGAGCCATTTTGATTTTTGGCTCGGGCTCGACACCGACCACAAAACTGGGTGAGGTCGATAGCTCTGATTTTAACCACAAATGGTGTGGTTATTCTAGAAATGTCTAGAACGGATTATGAGCAGACTTTGAGTTATGTATAACTTGACTGCTCAAGCAAAAGGCGTGGACTGTATACTTTAAAAATGTGTTTGTTTATTGAGGACGGTAGGTACGTCCGCACCGAGGATGCATTACAAGCATACTGACGAAATGTAAACAAGGAGGACTACTAGCGCCCTCTGCACATGCGGGTCGTAACAGTCAGATTTCGGTCAAAACTGCGGTTTTGATTTTTTATGCTAATATTATTCCTTATATTTCATATAATAATTATGTCAAAGACTTTTGTCATTTTGATTAATAATTACAGAATTATTTTTTATTTTAATCAAATAAATGTTTAAAATGTACTTTCCTTAGCTCTCAAATTTTCCTTCTGCATTGTTATGTAAAATGCTCCTTTTGCATTTTAAATTACGTCATATCTCTTTGAAATTTTTACAACTTATAAAAGAGGATACAATTCACAAATCTGTTCATTAGTTTTCTAAAAAAATTAACGGATCATACTTTTTGTGCTGTTTTGAATACCTGGAATGTGTGATAATTAGCAAAATATTTCATATAGTATAGAAAATTTGTTTTTTTTCATCAAATTTTATTCAGAATTTAAAATCCATGCACATATATATTTTTTTGTAGTTCGTAAATATATAAAACAAAAGTTATATACATATCTTAAAAACTAATGAGCAAAGAGCATTTTTAAAAATACTTTTAAAAAATTTAAATTTTTTAAAAAAATCAGTTAAGTTTTTTCTGAAAAAATACTTTTAAATTGTGAAATATAATAATCTTTTACTGTATTGATTTTATTTCCATCTAATTTAACTAACAATTTAAGAAATTAGTTTTAATGGTCCACCGTCCTCTTAAAATTAGAATTTTTAGAAGTGATTCATTTGTTTAAAAGAACTTGTTTAATCTTTAATGCTTAAGCTAATTTACTTAATGAATTTATTTAATGTAATTTTCGTGGGTTTACACAATTTAGTTGATTAAGCGAAATACACACAATAATGAGCCAAATCCATATGTAATAAAAAAGAATGTTTTATTGATTTTTTAAAACAGAACAACCATCACCGGACATTCTCCGAAAATGGAGATAATTTTACTAACAGCAACAGCTGTGAGACAACAACAGATATTTGTTAAATAACAATTGGAGTCATCTAATCAATGTCGTGATAAAAATACTTGAATTCCCTGAAAAATATAATTGTTCGTGTGATAATAATTTAACAATAAAACGAAAAAAAAGTTTTCAGTTTATTAGATTTTGATTCGGAAATAGAATTCTTAAATATAATTTTTTATATTTACAAATATTTAACCACGATTTCTTTTTTTTTAAAAATATTTTGAACATTAATTTGATGAATTGTTATCTTTGATGAGAAAAATAAATCAAATTTTAAATAGAACGGAATGAATTAGGGCTCAGCCCTTCCAAATAAAATATCTTTAAAATTATGTAATATTTTGAAAAACACCTACTTATAAAAATTATTTTTATAAGCGTAATTGAAAGTGTATGTAAACAAAAACTCATTTTATATTTTATATGTTTTCTCATGTCTTCTTTCAGCTGCCTATCTAAATTGCTAAATGTATAAATGCGTAGTTTGGGTAATTACAAATGATCGAAAGTATGAAGATTTAAAAATATCCCCAAAAAAGATTCTAATATTTGTTGTAAAATGTTGATAAAAAGGTAGAGTTGGTAAACCAACTCCAGTAATGACACGCGTCTTAATATTAAAATTTCAGAATTATCTGAAATAAATCCTTTTCAGATTTTGAATTACTTTAACTCTGCTCTCTCTCTCTGTTTTGAGATTTCTTCTATCATAAATAAACTATTGTTTTGGCGAAATAGTTTCACATGGCAGAAGTTTTATTATAAATATATACGATACTAATTGTGAAAAAAACCCCAGTCATTCATGTAAACGTGTTGTAAAGTTAAGCGATCATTTTCACCATATAAAATGAAACATATCAACATTAAACAAAAATGGAATGCTTAAATATAAAAAATAACAGATTTACTCATATTATCAGAACTCGACAAAATCGATACTTTTAATTGCTCATCTATAAGTAAGACTACGTAGTCTTACGAGAATATATAATCAATATTTTAATTTTCAGTTAAAGAAAATCTGTTACTGAAATTAAATACTGGGGAACCTTGTGCCATGGACTATCTAAGGAATAAATTAAATGCATGGTACGTAAAATTTTCCCTATTGAGAATTAAAATAACTAATTTGATCTTGAATTCATTCATGTATTTATAGGTACGATTCTCAGCCTAATTATTTTATATTAAAACTTAATAAAACCTTTTTTTTCGAGTTCTGATGATACATTGAAACTTAAAAATGTTTGGCAATTGAAAAAGTAAAAGTTCATTATTATTTGCAATCTTGCATCTTAAACGTAAATGGATGGAAAATGATACAGATCACATTGAAGTTTTTCTCTCATATCAACCAATGTTAGAGAGTTCACTCAAAGCCTCATCACAGTTTCATTTAAAAATGTCCATCGTTAAGAATTCAATCAGACGGCATACACTTCATCAAATCCAGTTCTACCAGTCCATGGGAAAACGGATGGACATGGTTGGCAAGTTTTGAAAGATCTGCTTCCACCTTTGTAATTCAAATTGCAAGATTTCGGGTGATGGCATGGTCCAGGCTTTTCAGGATCCTTGGGGCATTGCCAGGGTTGGAAGGAATGGATTCTGGATAAGGGAGTTGGATCTCTCATCCACTGGATTGCCTGCCAGTTTGTCACCATGTAAACGTCATCCTTGGAATTGATGTAATCGATGAATTTCATGTAGCCTTTCCTGTAGTGCTGAGTTGTGAACCAGGCTGCATGATAGAAAAGACCGAAAGGAGCACGATTCGAATGGTAGTGACGTTCGAAATTCTTGAGGAGCATTTTGAAGACATCTTCTGCGTTGTCTGGATTTGCGCAAGCGTCGCCCATGGAACATCTGCCTCCTCTGTAGTCGTTCCACATCACCATGCCAACCTGAAGAAAACAAATGATTTATTTATTTACTGTATAAGAAACTAAACTTCTTGTTCTCTTATTACTTAATATATATGTATGTTTACTAATTCCTAAGATAATTTAAAAAATTTTCTGAAATTAATCAATAATCATAATTGTGTATAAATTTATTGAAAGTACTCCTTCTTCAATAAATTTGCGACAAAATCAGAATTATTTGGGAGTTGAAATTGATGATAGTTGTTACTACCTGGTCATCAATAATATAAAAATGATAAAAATGGTAATCACACACACACACACATGTATATATATAATTTGGAATGTTGCTGTTTAAAATAATAGTATCCTGTTCCCTCCGCCCCCTCTCCAAGTAATGTCATGACGTATTTAGAAAAAGTAATCGAAATAAGTTAAGTTTTTTGAACTCAAAATTTGAAATTTCATTAAGAACAAGCCTTTTATAAAATTAAATCAGTTAAAATAATTTTTTAAACTTATTTGTAAATAATATATCGTCATATTAAAGCTAAATCATAGATTAATAGCGAAGTTTGATTTCGATCCCGAAATATTTAATTAGAACCATTGGAAAAAAAATGATCAAGTTCTCTGAAAAAAATTGATTAATGTGTATATAACACGAAAAAAAACCCCAGGAAAATGTTTATTTAAGGAAATATATTATAGTAAAAATATAGCTGAGAGGCATGCAATTATTAAAATGTCAATAATCAAAATTTTTCAAGTTTCCTTTTCAAGTCAACTACAGTATTATTACTTAAGTGCCGGATTTCAATGTTTCGAAACAGATATTAAAGCATTTACTCGGAAAAAATAATGATTTCCATGATTTATTAGTTAGAACTGACTTTTAACAAAATCTATACAATATAGACAAAACCGTAGACGGAATTAAGTGAATAATTTACAGGATACTTACTTCCCACAATCCAGGGAAAGATTTGGTTGGACATGGTGGAATCATACATTCGTGGCCAATGTTGTAATCTAGTGTGTAAGGGAAGAATGGCGGATTGTTGTCGAGTACAGGCATGGAGGAATCGTACGTGAAGTTATTCTGGAACAAGCTCTCAAACATGCTGTTGCCTCCTACTTGAAGGAAAGGTGCTCTCATACCTCGGATGTCCTCTAACTTAACACCGCCATAAAGATGAAGGATTTCTCTCTGTCCATTAATCTCTTTGGTCCAATGGCTGATGGAGAATTTTTCTCCATGGCTATGCCTAAAGATTAATAGGATACTTAGAGAACAGAGAACAAGATCTTACAGATTCGTATAAAATGATTTTCGTTTGAAGCATATTAAATTTTTAAATACTTTCTAAAATAACCCATCTTTTTTGTATCAATTTTACAGTTAGAATTACTATTTTACAGTTTATTAGAGGTTAAAAAACATTTTAATTCAGAATAAGCAAAACATTTTGAAGTACATTATTTTTTTTGTATTGTAAATTGATTCAATTATAGTCTGCACTGAATGTAAAATATGTGGAATTATTATATATATATATGTTTTAATACTTCTATTGCATTAAATATTTTCATTTCTTTTCCATTTAAAATTTTTTAAAAAATGAGTTTTTTTCAAAGTTGTTAGTATTATTAGAGCTTTAAAAACTTTTTAATGCATTAAAAGTGCCACTAAATTAAAAAATATCGTTAAAACACAAGTACAGAGGGTAAGAGCTTGAGAAATTTATATTTATTCTTAACTGTAAAATTTGGAATGTTATGCATAAACACACATGAAGAGGAAAGTTTTCCAATGCATTTTAATGGGCAAAGAATACTAAAACACGGATGACATGCACGCATTTTAAATAGAAAAGGAAACAGAAAGAGGCAAAAAGCTTCTAATAGCTAGCAAAACTTTAAATTGCTGATGATTAAATTGTTATAGTGGTAATATATATGGATCCTTTTTTTCTGTTATTTAAATAAAACCAAATGTCGGAGGAATGTTTTTTTTAAATATTGACTAATCATGACCGCGCAACATTAAATATGTTATAATTACTGCAGTGGCGCACACAACGCTAGGGGGGGGGTCCTGGGGGTCCGGATCCCCCCAAAGCCCTTGATTTTTTTCCCGATTGATTATAATTCTAAGTATATAGTACGTAAAATTTAATTAATTACTTGTTATTAATGATTAATTTTATTAATTAATGCTAATTATTAATTCAAAAATTAGTTTTTTACTGTGTTTTGTTCCCGAAAATTGACAAAATCAAAAGGAGCATGATACAAGAATGGTGAACTTTCGACCCCGGACCCCCCCCATTGAAAAATTCCTGTGTGCGCTACTGAATTACTGTAAAAAATAGAATGTGTGAGATTCAGTATTATCATTCGGACAAAACGGGCCAAATTCATGGGACGTCATAGTCACGTGATAAATACAATCACGTGTTTCCAACCAACCAGTTGATGCGTTTTACTTTTGACAACTTTTGTTTTTAGCAGAAGCTATATTCTAAAAAGTACATAATTGTAAATAATACCAAACGCCTATAACGTCTAAAAGTACATATTTGTAAATAATACTAGCGTCTATACTAGGCCATGGGTAGCCTAGTGGATAGAGCATCGGACTCCAGACCGGATGGCTTGGGTTCGTTGCCTGATGCCACCAAATACCCTCCGAGACACACGGAGTACGTGCTCGTTAAATCAGTGGGTCCGAAAGCCTTGTGGGCTGAATCATGAGTGCAGGGGACTGGAGAATATTTCCCTCCCCTTCAGTCCCATGCCAAAATTGTGGAGGTGTAGATAGGTGGAGTCGCCATCTATCGTCCCTTCGGAGAATTTCGCCGAGCTAATTCGTACTGTCACCTGTTTGGTGCTCAAGGCCAATGACAGGCGTACTTCTAACCCCTTGCCACGATGAATTTCGTGGGCCTCGTTCTGACTACGTCAGACAGGTGTCATTAGCCACAACACACATACTAACTTACATAGGGAAACAAAATGCACTTGAATGAAAGGTACACGTACAATACTTAAAATAAAAAGATAAAAAAAAACTGAACTACTTTTTCAAGAACCTTAATATTTGAACATCTTTATCCAGCTATCAAATCTGAAATTTTATCCAAATTTTACAAGTAGAACAACAAGTACAAGTATAATGTCTGTTTTGAATTTAATAGAGATCACGTGATGGCATTTATATATATATATATATATATATATATATATATATATATATATATATATATATATATATTATATGACTTTCATGAATTAATCCCATTTTTGTTTCCTGGCAACACAATAGCACTTTTTCTTGGGAAAATTTATCCTAGTCGAGTTTGAACTTAGATATTTACTTACGTAATGGAATGAGAAGCCATTTCATGACCTTTGTCGTAGAGAGACTGGACCATTCCATAATCGGTCCATTCGTGAGACACATAGAAGGTACCTAAGATAGGACATCCATTGGGGTTCTTTCTGTTGTCAAAGAGCTCAGCATACAGTTCGTAGTTGAGATCATTCACTGCATCATCGAAGGTGATAAGAACTATTTGTGGAACATCTTTGGCGGGTATTTTGTCAGGTATTTCTGCGCTGGCGCATCGACAGTCAGGTAAAACGCAATTTCTGCTGGTGCATTTTTCGGCAACAGTCAAGGGTCGAGGTGTAGGATAGGATTGTTCAGGTCTATGATGGCATAAAATAAATTAATCGAAAAAGAGATAAAAAATGAACGAGGATTAAGACTGATTATACATAAGAACTTTTATTTCAGGCTGGGTTATATGAAACAGATTTGAAGACACTATAGATCTAGAGACACATACCCTCTTCTTATACTGAGTACTTAAAATTAAGAAATTTTGAATAGTTATGCAATTATTGGTTTTAATGGAAAGGAAATGTTATCTTTATACTGTATTTCGAAGCGTAAGTAACAAAATATGAAACTTCTAGAGTCGTTTTGTTTCTTGAATCAACAGCAAAGTATTCGGTATTCTAACCAAACTTTATGAGACAGATTAAGAGCTAAATATATATATTTTTTTATTTAAACAAAGTTACATAAAGACTCGGTTTACAAATAACTCGAAAGAACAAAATTTAGTCTCTGTTTCAGGGAACAACTGAACACCAAATAGAAATGGCGAAAATAATGCAGAGTTACAACTTGAACTTGCGAAAACTCGGTAAAATTTCAAAACCCGATTGGCGGTTCTTTATGAAGTAAACAACCTGTTAACCGATTTTTAGTCGTTTTTTTAATAAGGTATAAAAATAGACAATTACTGCGTACACATACAATAAAATTTGCCTTAAATATAGCATAACTATACGCAAAGGAAAATAAATAAGAATATACAAGCACACAATTTAGCAGTTTGAATTATTTTCTATTTAAAAATTATATATATATAAATAATATATCATTGTTATTAATATTTCATTATGTGAAAAGAATATAAAAGTAACATAAAGCATAATTTATAAATCTTGTTTTTTATTAAAATAATATTTAAGGAAGACGAATGCTTCCTACAGGTCATATATGAAGGTCACAGTGTAAATATAACATTGTTTTTTCCCCAGTCTTTTTATGAATTTGTGGACATTTAAATTTCACTTACTTTGCTGTAATATTTTTTATTTAATATTTAAACATTACTCTTTCGTTTACACAATGTATATTTTTTATATAAATTTGAATTTAAATAAATTACTACATAAATATTTCACGAATAATAGGGGGAGTAAAATTATTTATCGCTTAAATATATATATATAGACTTTCATTTTTTCGGGAAAACCTGGATTTTACGGTTAGGAAAATTTTAACAAAAAACCGGTTCCTCGCTTTGGGCTTTATTCGGTTTGCAAGCATTAATTGTAATTTAAATTTATGTATGTGAGTTAAAAAACATATCTAAATTCAGACTTGACGCATTCCATATTAATATATTGTGTCAGCTTCCACAAAAATGCCTCTTTTTTATTGAACATATTCAACTTATTCTGTCTATTTTTCTTACTGCTTTTGAGAGAAACTTAACATACAAATATAAAATACGCAATTAGATTTTTTAAAAAAAATCTATTTGTTTAAGTTTACTTTGAGAAAGGAACATGGGGGCTGACTGGACGTAAATGAATCGATAAAATCAAATCTTGTGCAAAGGAGAAATAATAAAATAAGAGACAACTTCACAAACTTACGAAGGAAATATACGAGTAATTAGCTATTCAAACAGAAATAAATGGTACATTAAAGCGTGCTTTATATTCTCTAGAATTAATAGAAATAGATTATCATATATGTAATTTTTTTTTTTATATTTAAAAAAAATGTTTTCAATTTGAGTCATAATAGCAGGTGAAGTCTTTCTTAACAGTGTTGAAATTAAATTAGAAAATATATTCAAATTTTCTAAACCAGGAACGATAAACTTTTCATATTAAAAACATTACGAATGGCACATTAAGCACTTCATGCACATTGATATCTTTGATACTAAGGAATATCTTGCTCAACATAAAAGGCTATTGATATTTATTAAATTCCCAGAAAAGCCTTTATGAAGGCATCTTTTATTAATTTTTTTTAATGATTAGAATAGTTTTTTTTTTGAATAGTTGGACTCTCTCTCTCTATTTTTCAATTCCGACTATTAGTTAATACTCTCCTATATATATATATATATATATATATATATATATATATATATATATATATAAATACAGTCGGACCTCTATATAACGAAGTCGTTAAATCCTGGAAAAAGTTCATTACATGGAAAATTCGCTATATAGAGATCCATCTTTTAATAAACTTTATAAACCGCATAAAACGAATTTTAAATTCATAAACACTATATATAAAAAGTAATAATTCACACCTTTTTTAAATTAATATATGTTTATTTTATTCATCTTACCCATCAAAAAAGAAAGAAAGAAAAACTGCAAGGAAAACAAGAAAAAAAGAACGTCGAAGAATTCACTGTATTTTCAATATTCAGAAAATAATTTTATACTAAAATTAATGAATTTTAAGGACATTTTATAATTTAAAGCATACAAGTGATATTAAACATTCATTATTTTAGAACACGGGTACACGGGACAACTCACTGAGGGTGAAAGAAGATTTCGAAGATGTTTCTAATGAACTGAGCAATGGGAGTTAAAAGGTTGCACTTCTTGGATGAAACTTCCAGAACTCTATTCTAGGCGAATTAGGATCTAATAAAACCAGTTCAAGATTTATGACCGCAATAAATTGTGTTAAAGAGAGGATAACTTGAAATTTTTTCAGAAATAAATTAGAAATGTAGAACAAAAATTGAATCACAAAAGAAAAAGTTCGCTATACAGAAAATAGACTTCGCTGTAGAGAGATTATTTTACGAAGAAAATCGTGAAATGTTCAAGGTTTCAGAAAAAAGTGCGTTACATAGAAAAACTCGCAATATAGAGGTTCTTTATATGGAGGTTCAACCGTATATCTAGTTCAAATTTTCAATCGTTAATAAAATACTTTTTATTCATCCACTCAAGTTCAAATACATTTTTAAACTTGTAGTGGATGACACTAGATGTTAATACAGTTTTTTCAAATATTAATTCATTAATTAAATTTAATGAATAATATAGTTTAAAAGATATATTTCAGTTCATATAATTCCTCTAGAGGGCAGCACCATTGGATGAACCAGCTTTTGAGAAGTTTGTGATGAACATTTAACTTAGCCTAAATAATCATATGCTAGATAGACGTCAGCGTTCCTTTTACACTGGTTTTAAGATAAATTCATACCAATTGTATTCAAAGTTTAATGTGGTTAAGAAGTTTTTAATGTTAATTTAAAAGATATTTCGCCACTTAATACAGAGTGTTTTTTTTCCAAGTATAGAAGTTTAAGTTGGCATTACTTTCCAAGATGGCGACCGATTTAACAGCTGTCAAGTGATTATTTATTCTCAGTTTGGTTTGGCAATTCATCATGAATAGACTTATGCCTGAACAACGCTTTCAAATTGCGCAATTTTATTTCGAAAGTAATGGTCGATTTTCATAAGCGAATTTTGTTTAGCGATGAAGCGCACTTCTGGTTGAATGGCTACGTCAACAAAGAAAACTGCCGCATTTGGAGTGAAGCTAATCCACAAGTGTATGTCGAAACATCGTTACATCCAGAAAAACTGACTGTTTGGTGCGCTTTATGGGCTGGTGGAATCCTTCTTCAAAAACGATGAAGGCCACAACGTTACAGTCAATGGTGATCGGTATAGAGCCATGATTACTAACTTTTTCATTCCTGAATTGAACAATCAAGATGGACAGGAGCAGTGGTTCCAACAAGACGGCGCAACATGTCACACAGCTCGTGCCACAATCGATTTATTGAAAGACACGTTTGGTGACCGCTTAATTTCACGTTTTGGTTCTGTGAATTGGCCTCCAAGATCTAGTGATTTAACACCGCTAGACTATTTTCTGTGGGGCTATGTAAAGTCAGTGGTCTATGCGGATAAGTCACAAACGCTTGACCATTTGGAAGACAACATTCACCGTGTTATTGCCGATATACGGCCACAAATGTTGGAAAAAGTCATCGAAAATTGGACGTCCAGATTGGACTACATCCGAGCCAGCCGTGGCAGTCCTATGCCAGAAATCATATTTAAAACGTAATGCCACAAGATTATCTTTCGAATAAAAAAAATTCATGTCAATCGAATAATACATCGTTGTTTTATTGCAATTTAAAGTTCTATACCTCTAAAAAAAACACCCTTTATTACTTGTTATCATAAGGTACATAGGATATTTTATCAACTATTCAATTAATTACAAGATTGGAATTATAATTATTTGACATACCTTCACTTTTTTAAAAACTTAAACTACCTTTGGTTAGATTAATATGATTTCTATTTAAGGGCTTTTAAAGACACATTATCAAGAGAACGTAGGCATATTTTTAATTTTAAATATGTTCCAACAATTAATTAACGCAATTCAATGTAAGTTATTGTCATCTCTCACGGTTTAACATTAGTAACATATAGGTACTACTTTGTACGAAATGCAAACTTGAAGTTCCAAAATGAATGTTCATTATAAAGCACATGTGCCACAAAAGTATACGGGAAAGACAAGTAAAAGTTTTCTACAAGAGATCGCATTCTTAACAAAATGTCCCTATCACTGGCTTAGCTAGTGCTGAACGGGCCCTTATCAAAATTCGATGGGGGCAGGGACATCTTAAGGCATTGACCAACTGGGTTCGGGCCCAGGGTCTCGTTTCGTTCTCGACTCTGTTTTAGTAAGGTCAAGATTCGGATAATTTTAATGGTGAAATATTATTCCCGTACATATTCTTCGAAAAACAGGAAATTTCAAACTGCTTGTCAACTGGCAAATGTGGGGTAAGACTGTATTACTATGTGATGACCGTACTCCATGTCTAGGCCTAGGCCTAATACCATAAACAATTATTCAGCTTCCTCATTTAGTCGAAATGCGGCTATCGGTCGAGCCGGTTTATTCCTAGGTTTGAGAGATTGTGAGTCATGCACATTTATTTGCTTCAAATTACCATTTGAACGAGTATTTGACAATGTATTCTGTGTACTGTCTACTTTTAGAGATCTCAGGTAGGGCCTACTTTTCCATAGGGGCCCAGGGCTTCAAAAAATCTTAAAATTTCTCTGGACCTAGAATCTCAAAGAGTTTTAAGAAATTCCTGCATGGGGGCCCATTTTTTGGAAATTAATAAAAATTTTTTGTAAGTGTTACACATGTTGGGGCCCCTGTAGTTTGAGGGTCCTGTATCGTTGATACGACTGATACAATGGTAGCTACGGTCTTGGTCCTCAATCTCAAAGATTATTAAAATTACCATTTCGATGTATTTTGAGAGAGAGAGAGAGAGTTTTTATATTTTTTAAAAATTAATATTACAGCTAACGCGACAATGAGTGATTCATAAAATAATAATAGTGTTGATTCTGAAGTCTCTTTAAATCAAAGAAGAAAATATTAGGAGCGTTATTTAGTAAAAATTTAATATTAATGACGTATTCAAATTATTTCGGCAACATCAAAAATATAAATAATTTTCATTAAATTTTATACCTGGATGGTAACCTAGGAAGTGGCTTAGGACCCGTTCGGAAAGGAGTTTTGGTTGCTGGTCGACTGATACCAAAAGGTAAACCTCTTTTAGGAGGTCTTGTGGTAGGGGCTCGTCTGGTTGTTGGCGGTGTCGGCCTCCTGGTCGTTGTGGTTGTAGTGGTAGTCGTAGTAGTTGTTCTACGAGTTGTTGAAGGAGGTTTCTGAAGTCTTATTACGACCTTAGGAACAGGGCTTATGTTTTGCACATCGTCCTCATCTTCGTAATCATCCTCATCGTAATAATACTCTGGATATTCATCGTAGCCTTCTTCTGATGAGTCTTCTGAAAGGCAGCATAGATAAGGGATTAAGTTATTGCAGTTGTGTGTATTGTGTATTATTTAAAGCGAGGCAATGGAGACATCCTTGGTCAGTGAAAACGCATTCGAGGTCATCGTTGTATTTTTCTATCCTGAATGATACATGGGCGACTTCGGGATGCATTCTTATTATGTGTGATTCGAAGGAATTGTTCAGGACTTTGTTTGTCGTAAAACTGATATGAAATACTTAAGGATTTAAATTTTAAGAAAAAGCGTGCCTTTGTAAAAAACTCCAAAGGAACTAGGCATTTGTATTTGGACGCCTCTAAGGCGAATTTCAGTCATGCTTTGCTGGGTTTCCAAGGATGAAATTGTTCCCGATAGATAAAAAAGGTAAATGGCGCAATCTATCTCCATTTCTTTTGTTTTTTATGATGGAGAGGTCAGTTCATAAGATCGCTCAATTCATTATTTTATTTTCCAACGATGTAAGAATTAATAATAGATGTTAGCTAAATTTTTAGAGAAACAATACTGTATTACTGTAAAAAAAACATTATCACTTCTAATCAATAAAGATGTATTAAATAATCTTTATTTTTTTGTGTAATATTGAAATATAAATATTTATTATCCACACATGAACGAACTTATATCACGTTAAAATTCTTCTAAAACCTGCAATGGTCATTTTAAAATGACCTATTATGTGAAATATTTGATTCTGAATTATTCATACACCATTGAGAGTCAATGATTATAGAACATCATTTCAAATACCGCACTTACTCGAATCTATTCCGATATTAAAACTACTGAAAATAGGTTGCGGCTGAAAATCGAATTAAAAAAATGCTTTGAACGGGGCAGTTATAGTGCAATTACAGATCTAAACTATTTTACACTATTTTTCATTTTCTACAAAGACTTGTGGAGAATTTGGGGTGCGGTTTAGATAAGAGTAAATACGGTATATGAAATCTTTTTATTTACGTATAATATAATTTCAGAGTGAAAATTTAAGAGTGATAGTTTGCATACAAATCGCATGCTGTACATAGTAAAGAATTCCTTTAATATTACTGAAAAAAAAATAGATTTAACTATTCCTACATAAATTCTTCTAAATCAATGCGGCCGCGATAGCCAAGTGGTCATGGTCCCGAACTCGTGACTAACTTTAAACGAGTTTTATCTAAACATATTTATCCAGTTTTCTTAACATATCTATGTACCATGATAACTGCATGTTTATCCCTCCAGTCGTGGGTTCGAATCCTTGTGGGATTGAAGACCCACTGTATAGAGGGCTGAGATGTGTTAAATCTGTCGAAGTTCAAATTTTTCACGTTGACGTGGTGTAGAAGTTTGGAGAGTGAGATGTTGCTCAGAAATCGTCCTCGTCACTTCACCATGGTTCAAAATTACAAGGTCTATGACCAACAGCCATTGTTAAGCTTTGTAGAGGGAAGTTAATAAACAACTCAATCGTTCGAACCTCTAATTAATATTTTTATCATCTATGCTTTTGTTAATCAAAATAACGTTGGATTCATATATTAGAATTATTCCAATGGAGTTAAGTATGTCATCTTGTGTTTAAACTTAGAATGTTTCTTGTATTTTTTTACCTATTATCTACAAAAAATTAATAATTAGGAACTGACAAAACGAAGCAATTACTATCTGAGGATGATAAACAAAACGAGTTATATTTCAAATATTTACTATAAAAAGTATTTTACTCATTTTTCATGACACGTTTTTGGTTATTTCATTGCATATCAAGTTTTTCCGATAATTTAAAATCGAATTTCGTAATCCGAATAAGATAACTTGAAATTAAAAGGCTCTGAACTTTCTACGTACTGTTGATAACTCTTTCAATCTAAAGGCCTTGTATTTTCCAGTTAGATATATTTTATCTGAAATCTAAATTGTTTGAAATAATATATATATATATATATATAATGCAGCGAATTATTAAATCGTTTTATACACTGCCATTCTTAATAAATTTTTACAAGAATAAAGAAATATAAGATACCGTTTACTTTTTAGAAAAGTACGCCTTATCATATTCAAGAGGTTTCTTCGTAAAGATTAGGCGGACTGTTAGAATTATTTTAACAAATTAATTAAATAATTTAAACATTTTTGCAGTAAAAGACAATTAAGTCGAATAAGCAAATGAAGTTTGATAAGATAAATGATTTCTACCGGCTATCATATCGACGTAATCTAAAAACTTTTTTACCAGTTTTGTAGGAAGGTCTTCCTGGCGACGAGTATCTGGTAGACGTAACTTTGGGCTTGGTATACTGTTGTTGATTCCTTTCTGCTTTTCTTAGTTCACTGCTGGACTCGAAGGAATTCGGGTTCCTGTAAGGCCTGTCTGGTAGGCTGATAGATCTGGGGTTAGTTCCAAACTGTGCATCTAGGCTGTCACCACCGTTGTCCAAGGACTGGATTCCACGATCCCCGTTGACTTGTGGACGAAGATGGATTATGGAGTCTGTGTTTCTGGAGTTGGAGGTGTAAGTGGAGGACAAAGCAGAGTTACTGTTAGATGGTCTGCTTCTGACGTTGCTACCATGAGTTGGAGCGGCAGGTCGAATGACATTTCGGGTATACGTGGATCTGAATTAGAAACAGAGAGAATATTAGAAATGTTTGGTGAAATATAGACATTGCAAAAGGAAATAATTAGTTCTATGATGTAGTTTATATAAATGATTGACATAATTTTTTTAAAAGAAATTTTCGATTTGTACTATTAATATTTGTTCATTTATATAAATGCCAGACATTTGGCCAATATACTCCTTATCCATGGACTCTCCAGAGTTACAAAGAGTACAGGCTGAAATGTCCTTTAGTCGGGGGTGTAACGAGACAGGCCTCCTCGTGGTGCACCTTGGTTAAAGCTAAATCTGTCACAGCGTTGCCTAGCTTCCTCGTATTTGAGTATTTGTATATTTGAATTGTATTATGACTTTATAAACAATCATAATGATTTTTTCCTTACAGGAGTAACCATATCAATTTAAAAGAATATCATTAAGTTTATAATATCGCATTCAGTAATACTTTTACGAGTCTAAAGTGTTTCAATTTGTAGCAACAAAGAATAAAAATGGTATATGCTCTGAATCCTTAAGATATCCGACTACGTTCGCAAACATGATTTTGCAAAAGCGTATAAATGGATAATATTTATGACATTTAGTGTCAATTAGATTAGAAAAAGTATATAAAACTGTTTTAAGAATAGTATTACAATAAAAAATTATTTAAATACAATATTTTGACAAAAAATGAACATAAAATGACCCATTTTCGAAATAATCTCCTTTTGCGAAAAATGCTTCTATTATAATAATATTTTGCCTGTATATAGCTCAGACCTCTGTACAGAGGCTCAACTAGAATTTTTGAAATATATAGCCTAGAAGTGGGTTTATCCTTGTTTTATGACAACAGAGGAGAGAAACTTTAAGAAAAAAACTCCGATAATTATTTCAATTGGTTGTAAGTCTGAAAATAATGTGAATTTTTCAAAAAAAAAAATAGTTCAGACTCTCTGGAGAAGTCTTTACTTTATATAAGCAAAATATTATAATTTTAGAAACATATTTTATAAAAGGAGAACATTTTAAAAAAAGGTTATTCTAAGTTAATTTTTCGCCAAAATGTTATATTTAAATAAATTATTTTTGTCAAAATGTCCTTAAAACAATTGTATGCATGTATTCTAATCTATGTGACACTAAATATCATGAAAATTATCCATTTATGCGCTTTTTTAAAATCATGGTTCCGAACGTAGTCGGATACCTTAACGAGCATCGAATTACATAATAAAATAATGAATTGAATCGTTTTCTTAAGATAAAAATTTGTTTTTGCACTTGACAGAGCTCTTAATTATTTTCAATATATGATCTTTTGTTTCGCTGTAAATTAAAAGGAAAGAAAAATATCCTGTTCTCTCTCAATCCCTCAAATTCGTAATTATGAACCCTTAGTTAAAACTCTGGGATTCAATATAAACGATTTTTCTTAAAAGTTAAATCAAAAACAAATTTCCCATTTAAAAATAAATTTAATTATTTTATATTTCTTATGTATTCTATAAGAAACATTAACATCTTTTACGCATTACGCGAACAAAGAAACATGAACAAGTAAAGATATAATTCGAAAATAATGCATTTTTTTAAATACAAAAATCGATCACAATTCTTTTCTCACCTGTCATTTTCAGCTGAATCTCGACTTGGATATGATGAAGGCCTAGCAGCTTGTCCTCTGTTATCGAAACTAGTATAAGATACTTCAGGCTTTACGTTGGTATTCCTAGTATTTGGAGGAGCTCGAAGAGTATTTCCATTTGAACTGTAAACAGGTCTTGAACTTGGAGCAGGCCTGGGTGCCATACTTGTTCTTACACTAGTGATGGAAATAGGTCTTACGTACAAGTTATTTCCACTTCGTAGATGTTGGTTTACCATCAGTTGAGGTTCTTCAATGCTGGTTTCATCATCTTCATATTCACTATCAAAGTAGTCATTCTCATACATTTTTCGTTTGTTGCTGGATGAATCCCTTGGTGGACCAGTTGGGCTTACAGGTTTGGTCACTCTATAGTAAACTGGTTTGAAACTGGCAGGGGGGCCTGTGCTGTATAAGTAAGGTCGAGCACTTGTAGATGGGACAACCTTGGAGGTGGTGTAAGTAGGCGGTCTCTGGTAAGACTGAGATCTGAAATTCGTTGAGTTTCTGGCAGCCATAGCATATGATTCGCCGATGGAAATGGGAGGAGTGTATCGACTACCAATACGAGTATCTTGTGTTGGGTTGGCAGGAGCAATGGAATTTGGACTGTGAATGTTTTCATCACGACTGTAAGAAGGTCGGTTAATATTAGAAGATCTTGGTCGATTTGTTGAAGTTCCGTAAACCTTTCTTCCAGTTGCTTCAGATCCTGCTCCAGATAGTGCTCCAGATAGTGCTCCAGACAGTCCTAAGGGATAGACATTTATTTAGTTTCAATTCTTAAAGAGTGTCTTCATTAAATTTGACACAGAAATTAAACTTGAAATTGAAAATCATGTGAAAAGTGTTTTGAAAATGTTTTAGATATGCATTTTTAAGAATAAAAAAAAGTATTGATAAATAAATTTCAGATGGATAATTTCTTATGCTTACGTATTTATACTATTTAAAATTAGAAAATGATTATCTCTTTTTTTGCATTGCAGTTTGTTTTAAATAGGTACTTATTTAACAAATTTGTTTGAATGGCAAGTAACTTCGCATTTCATGTAAACACTCAGAAAATTTTTAAAAATCAAGGAATCTTTATTTTTTAAAATTTTATTTTTCAACCCACAATAATAACAATATATGTAACATCCTTTAGGATTTAACTGGGTAAAATATTTTCACATATGAGTAATGTTGTATGAGATATTTTTGCTTTGTTTCTTTATATATTTAACAGCAAAAATTATTTTTCAAGAACATTATTGCAAGAAACTATAACAGTCTAAGTACTGGAGTATTTTTTTTATCATGCTATGTAATGTATTAATTTAATTTTGGTTCAAAATCAAAAAAGTTTCCCGTGTACATTTCATTCCGAATAGCAAATGACTTTCGGAATTCTTTTCAGATTTCATTTCAATGTGTAAATAATACATGTAATTTAAACTCATCTTTAGGAAAAATATAAGGGAAAAAATTTATTAAGGTTACATTATTTACATTATAATAGAGTTTGTCCTTCAATGAGTGTATACTTTTTTTAAAGTACTGTACCAAACAGGCTCCGCTCTTTGTCTGTTTGCCACATAGAAGAGTTGATTTGCATCTAATACATTCCTCTGTGACCATTGTATTTACTTTAATAAAAATCGTGATACCCCAGATTTCAAACCTATTTTACGCCTATAGAATTTCATTAAAATACCTTCCTTCTTGTTTACTCTTCTTAAAACAATTTTTTAACAGAGCACATTATTGAATCCACCTCCAACCGCGATGGTTCTGTTTGATTAAACGGGGGCTGTTCTGTGAAAGGCATCACGAAAGAGGGATCTCTTTGAGCAACCAACTCACCGCTTTGGCAGCTCTTGACATTTCTGGGCCAGTCGCACATGCGGAGCTCGTTGTTGAAGTAGAGGCCAGGCGTGCACTTGTCGTGCAGGGCGTCTCCGAACACACAGATGAAGTATTTGTTGCAATCAGTAGTGTCGCGGAAGTACCCGAACTGTTGAGGGCACTTGAAGGCATCGGTGGCTTTTTGGCACTGCACTGGATTCAAGAAGGAAACTGGAACAAAGAGAAATTCGATATAGATTTCTGTTTAATCACAAAACATATAAGTTCTATTTTTAGAACACCCAATCATAGACTAGATCAGGGGTCGGCAACCTTTTGGCTCTAGCGTGCAAAAACCAATCTACCAATATGATTCAGTGTGCATTACCGTAGGACTTATTTGAAACATTTCGATTCCAGCGATAATGCATGCAAAGGTAGAGAATATAGAGGTCAATAATGTAGATTTGCAGTTTTATTATAAATATTAATTTTGCCTCGTTTAAAGATATTGCTTAATATTAAAATAAACAAAATAAAATCTATTTATTTCTTCGACAAAAAAAATAAAAATTTACATATATTAAGTACTTTTAAATACACTTATTAAAATGAGAAATAAACAACATAAAAAATGAAAGTATTTTCCTCCATTGCAGTTAAATAAAAAGGTAAATAAATAAAAATTTTAATGCGAACCTAGTGCTTGTACCGCTCTATTTTTATACCGCTGTCGTAAAACATGGATAAACCTACTTCTAAGTTATATATTTCAAGAGTTAAGTCTCTGTACAGAGATCTGAGCTATACACAGGCTAAATATTATTATAATAGAAGCATTTTCACAAAAGGAGAACATTTTGAAAATGGGTCATTTTATGTTCATTTTTTGTCAAAATATTGTATTTAAATAATTTTTTATTGTAATACTATTCTTAAAACAGTTTTATATACTTTTTCTAATCTAATTGACACTAAATGTCATAAATATTATCCATTTATACGCTTTTGCAAAATCACGGTTCCGAACGTAGTCGGATACCTTAAAGAAAAGAAAAGTAAAAAATTAATGCTCTGCATTTGTGTATGTGTGAATATGTGTAGAACGGTTTGTCATTTAATATTTACATATTTTTTAACACTATGTTCTAAACAGGATCTGCTTTTTGTTTGCCATGGGTAAGAGTTGATGACCATCAGCACTTCTATGTAAAAAAGTTAAGAAAAATTTTGTATTATGAATTACTATGTCAAAAACTTTTAAAAACAAAATAACCATACGTCTCAGATTTTAGAGACAAGATAAAAACTTGAGAATAATTAATCACAGTTAAAGGAATAAGAGTAATAAATATTTTAATATGAATTTTATATATTGTTATTATCGTTATTTAATTTGTCTAAATATTAATGATATTAAGGGGACATGGTACGATTTACGCAAAAATTTTTAATTTAAGTATTTTCAAAATTTATTTGGTTGCTTCCTATGTGTGTATACTATGTAAAAAAGATTTTGTGTTCAAAATTTCATAAAATGCTAGCCATTTAATTTTTGAAAGAAAAAACTTGAAGTTTGTGAAGTGATTTTAAAAGGCTCCTCCTCCCCTACAAAACTCTACGTACACGCATGAAATTTGATTTACAAATACGTTAAACTATGTATAACAAAAGTTGGTATGGGTTTTGCGATAACATGATTGATATTCGTGCAATATTTCTTTTTATGAATGCTTATTGAAAATTACTTAAATAATGTACAAATTCTGAGCTCAATTATTCTTAAAAAAATAAGTATTGTTTTGATTCAAAAATGCATACCAACTTCTGTAACATGTACTATTAGCAAGAGGTAAAAATATATTCAAAGCATTAGGCACAATAGAAAAAAAAAAGCCTTAGCATTTTAAATGAAGACAAACTAGTTATTTTATCCTTCCGAGATAAGTAAGTTTAAAGTTTTGATTTGCCATAGGAATGTGAATAAAAACGAACGTAAAAGCTATTATAATTCTGCGTTTTTTAAGTTTAGAGCTTTCAAATTTTGTGAGGTTATAGACAAGTATATAAAGAATAATTTAGGCTAAAAAAATTATATTTGATTTTTTAAACCAATTTTTGTCAATTGAATCGTACTGTGTCCTCTTAAAAACCGAAACCCCAAAATAAAACAGTTTCCTTTAATCGTATTTGTTTACAAAAGTAAATGACTTTACCTTTTAATTTTTGCTTTGCAAGTTATGAACGCAGTTATTTTGAAATGAAGTCTTTTCTCAATCATTAAAAAAAAAAAAAAAAAAAATTAACCACCATTATTTAAAAATTATTTGTAGTTTTAAGCATGCTTTAAAATAAAATTCTTCGGGTAAAATATTCTAGAAATAATTCATTTAATTAAAGGCATATCTTCTCAGTACATATGTTTATCAATAGTCCTATTTTTAAGAGAGGTAAAAAAATTCAACAAGTTTTACTGTAAATTAAGAATTAAAAAAAGGCAGAAATGCCACTCATTATAAAAAATAAAATAAATTATAAAAAAATTTTCATAAAAAAATAATACAATTCATGTAACTTTCCCAAAGATAGTGACATTTGAAATCTCTTTCTCTCTCTCTCTGGTTTTATAGTTTTTAAAATTTGTGCGAATATATATTCAAGTGTTAGATCTTGCAGGAAAAAGGAATTTGATATGTTGGAATGTTTTTTATGAATGAAAAACGAATCCTTAAATTTAAAATACAAATGGATTCCTAATTATTACAGATGGGTTCTTGATCACAATTATTTTAAATTTATAATTGCACACATATTTCTCATAACATTTCACTAAAAATGCAATTCAAAAACTATATACACAGTCCCTTTTGTGTTAAAAGCAATGCAAGCTATGCTAGAATACTTAATAAATATGCAAAGTATCTTTAACGATAGCTAATTATGAATTATGTCTAATCTTGCTTCAGTATCAAATTAAATAAAAGCTAATTAATGCATCTCTTTTCAGAGAGTGATGGCAAAATACCAATAGGTAGATAAATAACAGGTACGTTTCCATACACCTTTGCACAACTCCTAAATAAGTACTTGCTGCACCATCCTATTCATCTATTGCACTAACAATCCAATCGAGAAAGCACTCGATATTTATCAACATCATTAAGAAAACCTAATGACCATTCCATCAACCTATATCATTCGACAATCAGTATTATTTTAAAGCTTCTTCCCACATTGTAGGTTAAATAATGTGCTTGACATTGAGATTCTGAAGGTCGTAAAAAGTGGAATCTTCAAAAAAGTGCAAAAGTAGTCAGATAATCAATGACTTATTTTATATCGAAGATCAGAAAGAGGAAGATCCTGGACAAGCAATCGTCTTCAAGACGGAAACCTTGGGATGGCTTCCAGCTGTGGTCAAGAAAGTACCTTTTTTTTGTGTTGCATTCATCAAAGCATCCAACGAATTTGCTCATTGTTATGCATCGATTATAACGGTCCTTCGATGAATATTTGTTCGAAGGACACATTTCAATATCTTAGAATGACTTGTTTTCCTGATATTTTTTCTGTAGCTGATTCGTGACTTAAATAAGAGACACGCCTTTTGGATAGTATTTGGCGGCCTTCGTAATGTGTTGGAAAGGCGTAACGCGTGTTTTGTTGAAAGTTCTGAAGAAGAAATTATTTGTTTCTGTGTCTGTGAATTTCGTGTTATGTAATTTGGTACTGTTATGGTCAAATTGATTGGTGAAAAACGAAAATGTACCCATGGAGAAATTTTGATTCGCTTTTAGGTGTTTCAGTGTTAATTGTAGCTGTTTACTCACAATGAAAAGTAATTTCAGTTCATGCCAGAGTTGTCAGAGGGTTTTTTTGGCATCTTTCCGGACAGAAGGGGACACACAAATAAACTCTAGAAATCAACCGTATAATGTTTCGAACACTCTCATTAATTTTTAAAGGCACTGGCTTTATTTAATTAACGTTTAAATTATCTTTTTGCTGATACCATTTTTTTTTCTTAATTTTTCTTGAACTGATAGAAGCGAAAAGAAATTTCTTAGTGAAGAATATTCCATTCGCCTAATATTCAAGTGATCCTACAACTATAAAATAATCTGCTTTCAGATGTAAGACTTATGAAAAAAACCAACTTGAAATTTGTAAATGATTATAACTTTAATGCCAATCTACAATTGGAAATTATAAGTAATAGTTTTTTCATTACTTTTTTGTCTTTCTTCTAATAGTATATAACCAAAATTCGGCCACCAAAATGCATTGCTACTTAGTCTACATGTTGAATTGGATATAAATTAAGTGTGATTGAGAGACAGAAATAACAAGGAAAAATTTTGTCGTGATATCGACTTTTAAAAGTATTAAATTATTAATTTTTATCTGGTAAATGTTTATCATGATTTAAAAAATTAACATGATTAACATGTCATTAAAAAGTTTAACATGATTTAAAGCCTCAATTAGAAAATCAGAACGATACTCAAGATTATGGCACCCTTTTTTTATTACCGCACGCGGTTTTCTGGACAAAATTTTGAGAACATGAATGCACAACTCAATTTGAGCATCACTGCGAATAGAACTCGAAATTATGATAGCTGAGTTATCACAGCCCCCATTTTTATTTTACCAGAAAAGATGGTTTATTTCAGTATTATATTTCCCCTAAAATTCTCATACTTCTTCAAAATAAAATAAATAACGAAATTACAGCTTTCTTGTAATAAACAATTTTTCATGCTTTCAGTAAGAATTCGCTTAAACTTTTCATCGATTATCTTTAACAGCTATTTTTGAATACGCAGTGTTACTAAAATTGTTGATTATAGTAAGATAGTATAATAGTTAAGTATTTACAGAGGGTTAGCACAATCTCTGACCTTTTTAAATAAAATGTTTCGATTAAAGAGTTTCTAATGAAAATAATTGTAGTTAAACTGAATTCTTTGATCGACTTTTGTATCATAATGTTATGCTTTTCTACTTTATATTACTTTATGTTATAAATTTATGTAGTTATTATTTTTAAAGTTATAAATAAAAAAATAAAGCTCACACTCTCACACAAACATACATGATTGTTCACAAAATTAAAAACCTGCTATCAATTAATATGATGAACAGTGGCTCACACAAGGGGGAGGGGGTCCTGGGCTCCGGAAAGCCCTTGATTTTTTCCGATTGATTATAATTCTAAGTATATAGTATGTAAAATTTAATTAAGTATTTGTTATTAAGGATTAATTTTATTAATTAATGCTAATTATTTATTCAATAATTAGTTTTTTACTGTGTTTTGTTCCTGAAAATCGACAAAATGAAAAGGAGCATGATACAAGAATGGTGAACTTTCGACCCCGGACCCCCCTCCTTGAAAAATTTCGGTGTGCGCTACTGATGATGAATAATACTTTTATGATTAATATCAGCTGAAAAAAAAAGCCACCAGTTTTTAAAAGCAGTAAAAGACTCATTCGGACGGTAAATACGCATCCCGAATTTCGAATACTTCTCTAAAAAAATTTGCTTAGAATTCATATTTCTCAATTATAATAAATAAAATTCTTTCAAAATTATCATTTTCGTATTTTAGAAGGAAAAAAAAAACAATATTTGAAAAGAAAATGTTACATTTATAATGTATCAATTATCTCAATAAAAACCACTGAGGCAGAAACTTCATTTTTTGGTATCAACTAGCAGATAATTAAGGCGATAAAATTTAATGGACAAATTTATTTGATTTCCAACTAAACCTTGAAATAAAACTCAAGAATTCTCAAAAACTCGAGACTGATTTTACAAAACAAAAACAGTCGGTACCGAGCCCAAAAAGATCCATTATATTTCCCGGATGCCGTCCTTGCGAACAATTAAATGACTGTGGGCGAGCATATTATCCCAACCTTAAACTTTTGGCTTTACACAAATAATTTTAGAACTTTTCTTTTAGCTATTTTCTATAACGACGAAAGTGCCTGGTGCTGATCTGCGAACCAGAAGTAGGTCACCTTGAAGAAATAAAAGAATTCTCACCCTAACAGGATCGAAGGTTTCCTAATCACTAAAATAGAGAAGAAAGCAAATACAAAGCAATATCTCCTCTTTTTCATACTAAAACTATTATCACCTTAAAATTCAGCTTGTATTCAGGTTGAAAGAAATAAAATCAGAAAAATTTCATTCCTATTATACTTATTGTAATATAACCAATATTTCAAGAATTAAGTTGAGGTTTAGTGTAATTAAATTAATGCCACAAGAATCATACTTGTTGCACAGACCAGTGCCACTTTAAGCCAACTTCGGGCTCTGGGCGCAGAAGATCTACAAGCCCACTTGGCACTGGCGGATCGAAATTTATTACCAGAAAATCTGATTAAGTCAAGCTTATCCGGGCGCCCAATAGATAAGCCGACACTGGCACAGACGGTATAGTGTCGCTGCTGTGCCGTAAGGCCTGGGCTCTAATCTCGGAGAAGGCGTGAATGTTTGTAAATGAATAATGCCTGTATAGTAAGGAGGCACTCAAAGTATTCGTCGAGCCGAAAATCCTTTCGAGAGGTTGGTGGAAGCTTCCGACCAGGGTGTTCTCCCTCAAAATTGGAATGGAACGGAGTCAAAACGTACTGTCAACCGCATGATGCTCAAAGCCGTAGCTAACAACATGGGTAATCTAGGCCCTTGGCCATTGGTGTAACAGAGAATATTAGCTCCCCCTACAAAATCTGGGTTTGGGTCCCAAACCGGATATTACAAAGGATTGCAAGACCATAACAACAGGCTTTGGGCCCCTAGAAGTCTGCTCCACCCCCTCGTTGTGGGGGGTATGGGAGTGTATGTTAAGTCATTGCTCTTGCCCCGATTCGAATTTCGAGGGCCTCGATTGATTGATTGATTGAATATTAAAGTCGCACTGTTCCGCTGCACGAGGGCTTTTGGTGACGGACCACGTAATTTTGAACCATGGTCAAGTGATGTGGACGACACCTGAGCTGGCAACCCCCTCTTCTAACTACCACACCACACCCTTGGGAGGACGTTTCAGCTCTCGACAGATTTAACGTGCATCGCTGTCCTACACGGCGGGTCCTTAGTGGTACTGGGCTCGAACTCGTGACAAGGTAAGCCACGATCCGATACCTATACCACTCGGCTACCGAGGAAGGCCTCGATCTAACACTGTTGATCGTGTGACATTAGAAACAGCAACAGAAGTAGACTCAAAAATTTGCGATGCTCTGAACTAAGAAATTAGTCTTAATTGTAGCCATAAAAGTTGAAATTTGCATACAGATAACTTGATAAACCTTTCGGTGAATCAGCTTCCATTTGCATGATAGATTATACCAGGGTGGCGAACCTTTTTGGGTCAACGTGCCATTTTTTCTAAAAAACGTTTACTGAATTATAGGCGTGCCATCAAATAATTTTGACTTGTGATTATTGAAGAACTAATAAAACTAAATACGAACAAATCAAAATTCTTTATTTAATACGAAAAAATACATTTTACACTGTATAGTAGTAAATGTTTTAGTCATACTTGTAATTTAAATTAAAATAACATTAGTGGGATTTCTGCTGTTGTAGATTAGATGACAAATAACTTATATCAGGTTACTTTTAGTAGAATGCATGCTGAATTAGAGTCGTCTGTTAAACGGTTTCTAAGCGAGTCTTTGATGCTATTTATCTCTGAAAATAATGACTCGCAGGCATAAGTAGATGAAAATATGGTTAAAATAGCATATGCCAACTTCTTCAAAGAGTTAAATGCGTCTGGAATCGAATTCCATGTTTCCAAAATTTCGTTACTGGTATTTTTACTTATATTGCTTGTCAATCTTTCTGCTTCAATCAATTCCAACTTTTTTTTTTCCTTGTTTCAATAAACTTTTGAAACCATATTGAACTAGACTGAAATCAATCAGTTGCATTTCAAGTTCTTCAATTTCCAACCAATCGAATTGAGACAAGTTCAGTTTATCAAACGAAATCACATCAGGGTAAATAATAAATTTGAACGTTTCCGATAATTCCTTGAAGTGAGAAAATCTCGCTGAAAATTCTTTGATTAAAGAATCCATTATGGAAATAAAGTCATCAATAACCTTTTCTTCATTTCGTTTCTCTTGGGCATCTAAATCTTTGATATTTTTTCAATTGATTGATTGATTGAATATTAACGTCGCACTGTTCAGCTACACGAGGGCTTTTGGCGACGGACCACGTAATTTTGAACCATGGTCAAGTGACGTGGACGACACCTGAGCTGGCACCCCCTCTCTAGCTACCACACCACACCAACGGGAGGACGTTTCAGCTCTCGACAGATTTAACGTGCATCGCTGCCCTACACGGTGGGTCTTTAGTGATACTGGGCTCGAACTCGTGACAAGGCATGCCACGGTCCGATACCTATACCACTCGGCTACCGCGGCCACTTTTTTCAGGTTTGGGAAGTACTTGTAGTTTTTTTTTTTGTAATAATATCGTTTCTGAAAACGTATAGTTTAACTTCAAAAGCGCGAATGAGATCCATCATGACGATAACTGACGATTCGGGCCTTGAAGCTTTATATTCAATTCATTGAAATGTTGGCATATGTCTGTAAAAAATATCAATTTTAAAAGCCACATAATATCCATCAACTGTGGGTATTGTTCAATTTTGCTCTCATTTTGTAGAAACAGTCTGATTTCTTCCGAGCAATCAAAAAATCTTTGAAGTACGTTCCCGCGACTCAACCAGCGAACATTGTCATACATTATTAAGCCATTATACACCGAATTGATTTCATCAAACAAAGTACCAAACTTTCGTTTATTTAAAGCCTGCGACGATATGAGGTTGACTATTTCTGTGACTAAAGTTATTACATTATCAAGAGATGTTAAACCACTCTTTGCACATAAGGCTTGTTGGTGAATAATGCAGTGGCATTCAAGAATCGAATGTTCTACGTCTGTTTTAAATAACGAAATGAAACCACTTTTTTGCCTACCATATTTGGAGCACCATCAGTGGTTACTGAAACAATGTTTTTTTCAAATCAATTTCTTTCTCAGCAAGCGAATTTCTTACTGCCGTACAAATAAATATCTGTACCCTTTGTAGTTGTTAACAATGATGTTATATATGGCAATTAATTCTTCCTTAATGATGTTTCCTGCATAATATAGAGCAAAGACAGCTAAACGTGCCGATTTAGTAATGTCAATCATTTCGTCAAGACATAGCGATGTAAAAGGAGCAGAGTTAATGTCACTTTTTTGTTGGTCTGTAACATTTTCTGCCAATTTCAAGATTATATATTTTATTGTGTTTCTAGATAGAGGAACATCTTTGATGCGCTGAATTATCTTATCTTTACTATCAAAATCATCAAAAAGTGAGGGCGCGCGTGCCAACCAAGCTTCCTTCAAAAACTCTCCCTCTTGAAAAGGTTTACCATGCCGACCAATGGCATTTGTAGCCGAGTAACTTGGCGCACTTGTGTGACAATTTTTGCTTACATATTTAAACATACACGTCGACTGTTTATTTCTGTCTTTTATTGCACTTGCAATTAATTCTTTTGCTCTGGTTCGCTTTTTCACAAAAGGATCTGTGATTTGTTTCAAAATGCCGTTTTACAGACGATGTTCTGCATACCACTGTTCCAGAACATAAAACACACACCGCTTTGTCGCCTTTATTGATCCTGCCATATTTCTCAGCCCACCAAGTTTGAAATTCTCTGCTACACTTACTATCTTGCACTTTTTGTTTTTTGTTGAACTAGCCATGTTAAATAGCAGTTAAAATCGTATATTTAACGCAAAACTTTAAATATACATTTGTGTCGATGAAATTGACTATTCTATGTGCTCTCGCTTGATTCCTCCCCCCCGCCCCCGCCAAAAAAACCCTTCTTACTGACTGCGCACGACTGCGGGCTCATGGGCAGATTTATTTGTTTTTAGGAAATTGAGTGCGTGTACGAGATTTCTGTAGTGTCTGCTCTTTCGCTTTTGTCTCAGGTCATTAAAATTTTTAAAAATAAATCAGTGAGTGTTATTTTACCAATTAGACTTACAAGACAAGAATTAGATCATATTAATAAATTAGATGTATACAAGCTGAACTATATTAATGTTAACGTTAGAATATGTTTTTAAACAACTTGAATATATTTAGAAATAGTTACATACACACACTATGCGTAGATAAACTTTGCATCATTAGCAATTTATAATATACGAAGTTTTTACGCAAGACATAACAAACGAGTCCGCTCCCGATTTGTCGGCGTCGCGACGGATCACTCGCGTTTGTTCATAATAATTCAAAGTAAACTTAATTATTTTAAGCTAAAATGCAAATCGTTTTTGATCGATGGCGTGCCCAAAGGCACGCGTGCCATTGGTTCGCCATCCCTGGATTATACAAACCAACTAATTCAAACATACATTTTCTGGGTATTATCAATTTTCATTTTGGATGTTTTATGCACTACATAAATTTTTTAAAATTGGGTTTACAGTTTAAAACAAATATTCCTTTATACTGAACACAAATTAACAAGGACTGTTGTTGATTAATTAATAATACATTGATAAATGTTTGCTTTAAAATAAACTAGAACAGTCTTATGATGGATAAAATGCTACATGTGTGAATCCTACATAATATTCCTTACAATCATTTCTCATTATTTATCTATGAAAGTTAGGTTTTCCTTATTTTATTACATCATTCAAAGCAATATTCTCATTTGTTTGTTATGCTACATTTGATGTGCAAAGATGTTTAGACAACACAATTGAAACTGATTTATATAAACTGAAATATTCATAACGAATTTGTTTTGAAAAAAGTTGACGGACCGTAAAAAAAAACCCAGAGAAAATACTCACAATATATACATGAAAGAAGTAAATGTTTATTAAGATTCAAACTTACTAGAAAAACATTTCTTATAAATATCGTATCTTGCTTAGATTGTTTTCTTAGTGAATTCTAACTTAAACAAATTGTTTTCATTAAGTTTTTAATATAAGGTGGTTACATTATTCAAATATGATGAAAGATTCAAAGTACAGTGAAAAGATGCGTACATTTTTTCTTTATAAATTAAGTTTATTTTAAAAACTGCACGAGATTTTAAATAAGAAACATTATTAAAAATGATTAAGTTAACTGAAGTAAAAATGTTATGAATCTAGATATATATTATAAATGTGAAAGTTTGTGAGGATGTTTGGGCGTCTTTCACGCAAAAACAACTGAATGAATTTTAATGAAACTTTACAGTAATATAGCTTATACATCAGAATAACACATAGGCTATAATTTGTAGCATAGGCTATAATTTATAAAGATATTGTGAGAAGTGTCCAAAATATGAAGATATTTGTCAAGTAAGTAGGAAAAAATTCTGCCATCAGCAAGCAATTCTGGCGTGCGCTGCAAAAAAAGCCCACGTCAGCATATATCTATCTTTTGTTTTTGAAAGAACTCTTTTTGTTTTGGCTACGTAAGGCGCTCGCTTGTAATTAAATCCTGTGTGATCAGCAGTATCCCTAATTTTTTTTATTTCAGAATAAAACTAAGTTTTGAAGGGAGAGGTTGTTATAAATCTCTCTTTAATTAAATGTTTTTTTAATTATTTTATTATGCACATTTGGTAGTAAGAAATTAATCTTTTTTCAAAATAAATACTTTTATTGCTTCTGGTACTTAAAGTAGATAAACTTTGTCTTTCACACTACATCATTTGGACACATTTGCATAGTTTGTTTGTGGTTAATAGTTAATTATAACGCTATAGTTTTAATTGAATAGGCGGATATTGCATTTTTAAGTATAAAAACAATTATAACTACTGTACTGTATTGTTTGGAGTGAGTGAACATTAACGTAGCACTGTTCAGCTACACGAGGGCTTTTAGCAATGGACCACGTAATTTTGAACCATGGTCAAGTGACGTGGGCGACACTTGAGCTGGCACCCCCTTCTCCTAACTACCACAGCACACCAACTTAGAAGGAATATTTTACCAATACTTAGCATAAATATTCTGTGAAATCTACTCTTCCAAGATATATGGCAGCACGGGTTCTATGATGAGTATTTTAGCGGGGAAGGCGAACAGTTTTGCAGTAGATATGCGTTTTCAGCGGATTGCGAAGATTATTATTTTTGTCCCGAAGAAATAGTTTATGTCAAAATTTAAGTGTCTTATGTTTTTGTATGTTAATGAAGACCTTAGGAAACGATTTGACTATTTATTTTAAGTGAACGGTGTATATAATTAATTTTACACACAGTGGAATATCTTTAATTTATTATCTCTAACGAATTTAATTTCCCAAAGTGGAGTATTTCGTTTAAGTATATCCCTTAATTTTCAATGTAGTGATCTAAAAAAAATATTGCATGAAAAAAAACCTGCAGTAAATCATAATGTGGTAGATAAAGCAGTAACGTGCATCACTCCCCTACACAGCGGGTCTTACAAAGTTCTAATAAAGCTCGAGCTATGAAAGTAGCTAGACATTCGCCAACTTGACTCTATCGTTATCATTTCGCTGTGTTTTTCATTGAATTTCCGTTATAGCCATTATAATTTAAGAAACGGCGTTGCTTGTGAATATTACAATTTTAACATAAAATAAATACAACAGAAAGTAATATTAATGTATTACACTTTCAGATATAAATTATTTACACTATTTTAGGCGTTCATTACGCAAAACTTTTAACAATGTGTTACTTTTGCTGAGCAGAGATCAGCTTAGGGAGGTATTTTCAAAAATCGACCCTCAAGAGTGTTACGGGGAATTATAAACAAAAAAAAATCCTTTTTATCAGCTATTAAATCTACATACTTAAAATTTAACAAAGGTGTTTTTCTTTCTTTTTTTTTGTTTTGTTTAGCTGAGATATGCAAAAAGCTTTTTTTTTGTTTAATTTGGAATTCAAGTAAAATTAACTCATTAAAAACTTCTTTATCCATCAATCTCTGTGTTGTTTAATTTTTCAGTTCACCCGTGTGAAGAACGGGCATACCAGCTAGTGACAAATATTTTGTTCACTCATATACCTTGATTATAAAGCACAATCATAACATTTCTTGGTAAAATATTCACGGTACAACTATAAGAAACATGTCTGTATTTATATGCAGCCAAAAACAAAAATTAAATCAACCTTTGTCAAAGTGCAATCACAAAGCATGTTAACAAACTGGAATTACGAGAATTACCATGTTAGAAGATAGTCTTAATGGTTAAGAATAAGTTTATTGATAAAAATATATCACTCAAATTATTCGTTAACCTGGTGTTTTCATGTCTATAGATATAAAGTACTGAAACATCCGTCTATGTATATATATATATATATATATATATATATATATATATATATATATATATATATATATATATATCGCTTGTTCGAATTTCAGCACAACTAAAAACCCGTTGTGTATAGGGGCAAATGCTGGTAAAATCTGTCGAAACTCAAAGTCCACCCATTGGCGTGATTTCGAAGTTTGGAGAATTGGGTCCCAGCTCAGGCGTTGTCCTCGTTACCTTACCGTATCTCAAAATTAAGAGGTTCATCGCCAACAGTCCTCGTAGTGCTTCAGAGTACGACGTAAGTTAAGATATAATCATTTGAGTATAATAAGCATCCTGAAACACACACACACACTCCACTCATTACGGTATGACTCGCTTAGTATGCGCTCGCTTTTAAATATGCGAAATGGATTGAAAAGATGCTACATGTGACTACGAACCATTTAGTAGCTATCCATTCATCCCAAAGTTACAAACATGTAGCTGAATTGAGTTATACACTGGTGTGCAAAATTTAAGCAACAGGTGGATTTATTGCCATAACTTCACAAAAAAACATCTGAGCGACATGATATTCAGAAATGAGGGAGGGTATTATGTACGTAAAGGATGACGAAAGCATCGGCTCTGAAAAAGGAATACAATGCATACGGTACGGAATCAAACAAAAACAAGCTTTATTGAACGCATAGCATCGTGACTCATGATGGTCTATCCAACCGGAAGAACAACAAGAAGATGTTCCTTAATATGGTATTTGCCCTCCCCTCACTGCAATGGTTGCTTCGCACCGTCTCTGCATACTCAGAACCAGCTGGTGCAACATTTCTTGCGGCAGGAGTGCCCATTCGTTAATCAACATCTGTTTGAGTTGTTGGGTTTCTCCGGATGATGTAAGCGTGCTGCAAAACGTCTCCCCAAAGCATTCCACGAATTTTTGATGGGATTTAAATCTGGGAAGTACGCTGGCCAATCCATTCGAGTGATATCTTTACTTTCCAGCAGCTCCTGAACAACAAGAGTCCGATGTGGCCAGGCATTGTCTTCCATAAAAATGAAGTCTGGGCCAATGACACCTCAGAACAGACGCACATGGGGAAAAAGTAGCTCCTCACAATAGCGATCCCCGATTACAGACCCTCTGTCGAAAATGTGGAGCTCAGTTCACCCGTTCAGCATAATGCCTCTCCAGACAAGGACTCCAGGACCACCGTAACGGTGTCTTTCCTTGATGTTACTGGAATAAAACAGGGTCTATATCTCTCTCCAAATCAAAATGCGTTGAGAATCGCTTCTGGTACTGAACCGACTTTCATCCGTAAAGAGGACATGACTCCATTGATCAGTTGTCCAGTTTTTGTGCTCTGTGCACCACTGTAAACGGTGGCGTCGGTGGGCAACCTTCAACGGGAGGCAGCGTTCAGGAAGGTGGGCGAATAGACCCCATTTTTGAAGGCGTCTGGCCACACTAAACCGCGACACTTGTCGCCGCGTTGCTGAGCAGAGTTGCTGAGCAATGGCCCTTGCTGACTGATGTCGACCTCTTTTCGCCTGCAGGATGATACATCGGTCATCCCCTGCAGTTGTCGTCCTCGGGCGGTCCCCATCAATCTTTCTAACAGCTGTACCTGTGGTTTGGAACGCTTTCAAAGCACGCGAAACTACACTTTTGTTGATTCCGGATTTTGCTGCTACACTGGTGACAGTACGCCCCTCCTCCAGCTTTCCGATTATTCTTCCACGTGTGAAATCATCCAGGTGATTTCTTCTAGCCATATTTCATGAACTGACTCACTGGCACTTGCCGCGAATATGTAGAATTGCGTCTCCGTCCTTCATTTTGTTCTACTGTTGAGCAGCGCGCGCCGACATCACGCGTTTTGCGTACACTCACGTCGCCTCTGACGTTTCGTTCCTGATATTTGCATACGCATGACGTTTCTACTGACTTACATCTTCACTGTACTGATCTCCAGGCCTCCTTTTCTGCAATTTCATGGCTATTTGCTAAATTTTTACATTGTTGCTTAAGTTTTGCACACCAGTGTATATTTGTAAAACATAATAGAAGATACAAAAAAATCTTTTGTTTCGTCATGCTTTATTTGTTTGATTTATTATTAAGTGTATACACTATATCTTTCAAAATGTCTATAATTAAATAACATAAAATTTATTGTCAAGCAAAAACAATCACCAAAGAGGAAATAATGGAAGAAATTTAGATACACAGTAAATAAATTTCTTTCTTTCCTGATATCTGAATTATAATTCTTGAAAGTTATTTAAAAGGATTAATCAATTTATATTAACATGTAAGGAAATTTTTAAAAAAAGAACAGTTTGCGTAGAATGACATTTAAAGTTATTTACTTGTGAAAAAAGAAAGTAATGTAATAAATGGATCGTCCCGTTTATTGGTGTTTGGGGGTCAGAAGAAAGATCAACCTTAATCAAAACAATTCTAATTTTTTATCCTTTCACTTAATTTAAACAACCCAGGGTAGGAAATGCACACTTCTGTTAAGTATAAGAGCAATTACACGGTAGAAGGGATACTTAACAATTGATAATAATTACTAATAATTGATAACTTACTCTTAGAACTTTTTAGTTATCTACGGTCTAAATTACCGTAATACCGTTCTCAGCTGTTCGACCACTGGTTGTTAATATTCAATTATTAACTTATTGACTAAATAGTCAATTAGAAATCTTTAATTATTCAACAATTAATCGTCGAGCACAACTCCCGACTAATTCTCAACTACTTTCCGCTAACCACTAACCTCGCGTACCTAAAAATTAATGCTTAAATATCACCCTTCATTTACATAAACCGTGTCTTCTTCGCGAGAACATTTTCAATAAAATAACATTTAAAAGAAATAGATTTACCCAAGAGGTGCAGTAAACGCTCGCGGATAGACCCGTTTCAGTAATACAACGTTATGATTTTTAAACTTTTTTTAATAGCAGAATAAAACTCTTTGAGCTATATTGTAGAAAACTTAATATGCATATCATTCTAAGAGTACATCTAAGTAAACAGCTACATAGCTAATATATATATATATATGGGAAGATATGGAAAAATATAAATATATTTTATGGAAAGGTTTGAAAGTGATTTTAATTCAGCATCGCATAACTCAATAAAAAATGAATTCCATTGCCATAACTCCTATTTTATGAAGAAACGAAACTCTTATAAACAAAGTGTCTTAATTATAGATACTGAATAACAATCTAATAAATGATTTGAATATTTAATAAATATATCTTGTAGCTAATTTAAGTAATAAAAGACGAACAAGTAGGTAAAAAACTTTACATTTGAGAAATTAAAAAGGCATTCATTCTATTTAATTGAAAAATACACAGAATTATATATTAATAGAATTTTTAATATCTGATAAAAGAAAAAAGCAATTGAATAGTATCCTTAAAAATAATGCAAATACCTTTTAAACCGCAATCAGTTTGAAATAAATAGCATTCATATAAAGGTAGCCAAGCATAAAGGAAAATCACGATTTTAACCTACTTTAGGATCATTTCAAAACATAATTCAAGGACAAGTTATGATTATAACAGTTATTTGGTTTTAATTAAATCTTTAGAATAACAAATTTTTCAACGTTTTTCACCAACTTTTAGAATGAATTTTTCTTTTGTCAAATGAAGATCAAGTTAAGTGAAAACCTTGAAATAAACCTGATACAGATAAATTACTTTAAAATTATAGGAATGAATGAATAAATTTCTATAATTTAAATTTTAAACAATAGATATTTAAAAATATTTAGTGAAATTAAAAATGATAAGTCTTCTAGTATATTTTAGCAGAGAAAACCATCTCATGAAGAAAAAGAATCTCGAATAATTAAGCTACAAATTTAAAAATATTGCAATTCAATACGTATCAAATTTACTTGTAATGCTCTTTTAAAAATTTATAATCAGTTTTATTGAGTAGAAACCGAATTTTTATAACTGAGAAAAATAAAACAAATGTTCAACTGAAAATTAAAGAGTAATTATTACAAAAAACTTTGTTACTTTAAGTTCGTGAACGTATAATTTTAACATTAAAAGTTTGTTATCCTTTTCATATGCAACTTATTGCAACTGTTTGATTGGGTTGAAATCAACTGTGAATGGATAAAATATTAAAACATTACTTACATCTGCTTCTCTTTCTCTCTCTTTATTAGATTTTAAAAATACCTTCAAAAAACATTTTTTACTCTACTAGGAGTTTCCAGATCTTCAAAATTCATTTTAAAATAGTTATTAGAATCAGAAAGTAAAATAAAATAAAGTTTTTATTTTTCAAGCTTTTTTGGGGGAAACTCTTTTCGCAATAAAATAAATACAGTTAAATCTATATATGAAAGGATAACATCAGAAATGTCCATGAAATAGCATAACACAAAATTTAAGAAAACAGAATTAATTTCATTACATAATCTAATATTTTTAAAAATTCTTATTTGAATATAAATATAAGCCAACGTAACTGGTAAATTTGTAAATTTTTAAATGATTGCAGTTGTACAATTAAATAAAGCCGGAAGTTAAAGAAAAACAATTATCGTTTTGCGTCACGTGTGTACAGAAGTTTCCTGAAAATATGCATTTATAGTAAGCGTTTAGTTCACTTAACATAAATAAAACATAATAAAATGCTACGTATTTTGATGCCATCTTGTTTCCAAGTAGGAAAAAGAAAAATTCCTTTTATTTTAAAATACATGTGTCTGTCACATTATTTTATTTTTTATCTTACGTTTTACTATTTTAAAATATATGTAAGAAAAATAAAACATTTTATACCTAAAGAATCGTTTTGACCTGTTAACCTTTCAGATTATGTCTAATGCTGCAATTTTTGTATTAAAGAACTTTTTACCTATTTGCATTGTATTGAGTTTGAACAGATTTTATCGAGTGTTTGCATTTCTATATCCACTGACATATGAACTTTTGACTTTGACTTTAAAAGATTTATCACTCAGATTTTTTTTTAAAAATGCGTTTTTGGCTTTTCGACCTATTTTACTTGCTTTAGTAATTTTTGAACTGATTTGTCTAGAATTTTGATTTGCATATAAACTTTATAATATATGCGTTGTGAATTTAATATAAGGATTATTTTGTATGTATCTTACTCCTAAATGTTATTCTATCATCTATAAAATGAAAAAAAAAATTAAAGAAAAAAAGAATTTTCTTTTCGTGAATTTGTTCATATTATTGCCCTAAGAGAAAATCTTACATGGATATTTTCTTCTATAATTGTAATTAGGAATATCTTTAATAAAATACTCGATTACATAAAATACATTATTACGTGTAAAAAAAAATATTGATTTTTAAAATCTTATATTCGAATTACATGTTCACGCGTTTCTTCATTTTGCATTCTGGTTAGAAAACAAGCGACTCACATTTTTAATTCTGAACATTTCCACTAGAGCTAGAATATTTATTTCTGTGTAAATGACGATTTAGGAAATATTCCTTTACAGAAGGGACTTTATATCAGCGCTTAAAATATTACGATAAAGGGAAGAATGTATTATATCGTCAACCAATTTTGTCACATCAAAAGACGTTGCCAAATATATCAATCTGCAGCCAATAGTCGAAATCATACCTGTGCATGTTGAAAGACAATAATAATAACAATGTTAGAATTTAGCGACGTTTTTTGAGTTGACTCCTTCTTTTGATCTAGCCAAACTGGTCGATAGTATAATACGTAAGTACCAGAAAAAGAATTATATATAAACATATGTAGAGTAGTCAGTCTGCTTTAAGTAAGTAAATAGAATAAATGAAGTTTTCCAATTTCGAATTTATATGTTCTATACTTTCGTCAATAATTAAAGCCAAATTGACATAATCATAATGTAAACCTCACCAATGATTTGGTTTTATTGTATGGTAGTAACAAACGTTACTGCCCAAGAGATTCTCTAGGTCTCGTTTGCTCTTTCTACGTACAACTTATAGGCCTTGGGTACCTGGTGATTAGAGCATCGGACTCCAGACCGGAAGGCCTGGGCTCGATGCCCGATGCCACCAAATACCCTCCGAGTACACACGGAGTACATGCTCGTTAAATCAGTGGGTCCGAAAGTTTTGTGGGTTGAATCACGACTGCAGGGGACTGGAGAATATTTCCCTCCCCTCCAGTCCCATGGCAAAATTGTGGAGATGGAGGTAGGTGGTGTCGCCATCTATCGTCCTTTCGGGGAATTTCGTCGAGCTAATTCGTACTGTCACCTGTATGGTACTCAAGGCCCAGGCCAACGAAAGGCGTACTTCTAGCCCCTTGACACGATGAATTTCGTGGACCTCGTTCTGACTATGTCAGGCAGGTGGCATTAGCCACAACAACAGCAACGTACAACTTTACCTGGTCTTTGGATATATCTCCCTTTTTAGTAAAATGCCACGCAAATATTTGAGTATTATTCCTTAAAGTAGATTGTGTAATTAATCATTACTGTTTTTTTTTAATATTGGTTACATACATTTTTCGACACCTAAAGGCACTTAAAAAATACTGCTTTTCTTATTTATCACTTTGTCATAAATAGAAAATATAAAAATGCTAAAAAAGAATAAGACATTTGAAGAATACTTGAACTATCAACATTACAAGTTCTTGCCTTCTTATGACACATAAAATCTCGTTTTTATTTTAAATTAAAATAAACGCAAATCTTTTGATGTTCATCTATATTTATTTCTAAAGATTAAAGTAATTACAATGAAATTTAATGGACGATTAATCTCGACAGAAAATAGTGAATTGACCTATTTTTTTAAAAAATTTATAACTGGAAGTATATTTAATTCAAATCGCGGGTAATTAAATAACTTAGGGACATTTAATCAAGAACTGAATTTTACTTAATGTAATTTCTCACCCTAGATGACATGAACATCGGTCGAGATACTAAATAATCTCTTTCTGATAAACTACATACCTTGATAAACTGTGTCCAAATCCTCCACACCTCATTTGTAAGTTCAACAGTTTTAGATATCCGAAGACGTGTTTTGTAATTTCTTTTACATGTAAAATAAAAAAGATGATTGATTTGAATCATGTAAAGAGTTTCCCCTTTGGATTTCAATGTATGATAGGTTTGGCAAGCTTTTTGGCAGGTTTTTAAGTTTCGCAAGAAAGGTTAATGATGCAATTCTTTTTAATTAATCTTATAAATTGTTACTGTCAGTTGAATAATTTTTAGTTCTTTGGAATTTTGTCCAGCTTTTGCAGATTACCAAATTCAATTTTTGTTTTATTTGATAAATTAAGCATGATGGTAAATTTAAAAACACATTGTACGAAGAAATGAATGATAATCATCATGTAAGTACTTAGAATGCTTTAACCTCCTTACTTGAAAAGTGAGTAAATTATCGTAATTTGTATCAAGATATCCGTGTAAGTTGGAATAAATTGATATGAACGATGATTTTATATTTTAATAGCTTTAGTAGCGTTACTTAATTGTTGTTATATCTATTGTCACGCATTTCAGTTGTTCTTATTTACATTATAAATTATTTGACTTCGTTCTAATTCTCCGCGTTCTGAGTTATTCAAACCATTGTATTACAATAATTAGAAATTAATGGATTCATTCCGGAAGGGGGAGGGTTAAATGCAAGAGCTGATTTTTGCTGACTTAATTCTCTCTTCTCCCTGAACTAATTTAATATTGCACTTAAATTTTTGAGTTTAGGCAAAACTCTGCAAAACTATAAGATTAAATTCAGAAAAAAAAAAAAGTTTTGGAGATAATTCATCTGAATTCCTAAATTTTGTAAAAAAATTTGTATACATTTTCTCTCTATCTTATTATCTTCCCAAAGTTTTTATTTGGTTTTATTGCTATTTGACTGGAACTTCTGCCTACTTGTTCCAATTTGGTTCCTTCTAAAATTTAAATCCATTTTGATAATACTTTTACAATTTTTAAATCGATAAACTACTACTAATTTGAAAGACTTCATTGGTGTGGTAATATGGAGCCAATTGACTTTTGTAAATTTATCATATATGCACTAATAACTAAAGGTCATTAACTATGATTATTTATAATGTCGCTATTTCGTAGGATTTTTTCTTAAAAAAATTCCCAAACATTTTTTTATGAGATGTGCCAGAAAGAAGGAAATAAAGGAATTGTTTTCATATTTCATTATTTCTTGACCAAATTTCCTTCATTTACGAATAAAAAGAACAAGCAAAAAAAAAACAAAAAAACCCACAGTTTTGATTGCTTGCATCTGAAAATTAATCTAAAAATTGATACAGTTGGAAAACATTCCCAGATTGTCATAATTAATTCTATATAAATAAGGAAAACAACATTGGTGGTGCTTAAATTAAATTCAAAATATAATATCATTGCCATTAATCAATGGGAACTAATTACTAAATAATTTACTATTGTTTGCAACAGAACAAAGATTACTAAATCTACATTATTGTTATAGAATAATAATTATAAGTGAAATTTATTACTGGCAAGAGTTTGATTATTTGCGATTTTGTTTATTTTGCTCAAGTTGTTTTCCGTTTGCACAATCTTATCATTATGTAAATTTATTTATTTTGCTCAACTTATTTATTTTGTGAATTTTTTGTTAAAATCTAAAAAAGGGCCTATTAATTTTTTGAATGGAAGAGAATGCATTTAAAACATTTACAAGTAAATGCTTTTAATAATTCATTAATAATTAATACTACTAATGTTTTATTACATTAATAAATTAATTTTAAACAGTATATTTACTAGGTTTCTTTAAAATAAGGCGCTGGACACTAATAGAGTAAGTTATTGATTACGTTTAATCAACGTGATATTATAACAAGTATATCATATATATGCTTAGGTAAATAAATATTGAATGTAAGTTTTTGTGGATTCCCCGTCTCTTTCTCTGTGAATTAACTGTTGCCACTTTGAACTAAGCAAAAGTTTTATTTATATTTTTCATTTTTATGATTTTACTTTACGCTACTTTTCTTAGAACTGTTTAAAACAGAAATTTGAGTTCACACACACGCAGAAACTCATTATCAGTAGTTAGAACTTATTATTTAGGCTAAATTTTGTATTGTACTTTATTTAAAAACAAAATTTTCAATCATTATAGTTATTTGCTTTTGAAATTAATATTAAAGCTTAATATAATAAAATCTAAAATTATTCGAGTCTGTGCTGACATTTTTTCCCATCTGAAATTTTGCATGAAGTAAATTTATAGCAAGCTGGAATTTCAAAACTTTCATTCTAATTTTTTAACAAATTTGCAGTATTGTCACAGTTTCCCGTTTTGAATGTGAATTCGAATTTTGACTTGCCCAAATTTGAGCAAAACGAAAGTAACTTAAATTGGAATTAATATTTCAAAACATTTATCTTGCCTTATGATGACTGAATATCTACAGCAACCTTTTCTCCGAAATGGAAAAAGAAAAAAAAGAACATTTAAATCGAAAGCAACTACTTCCCTTTTGTAACGAGACGGATCTTACAAATGGCCCTAGCTACAAATCTACGAGAAAAAAAGAAAGGAAAAAGAAATCTTTTTCCGATCTAGTGACCTTAATATCTTCCACGTCCTTGGGTGCCTTCGCTGATGAAGAACCTAGGTGGGATGCATCAAAATTAAGACTCTGCGGTCTGTTGCTCGGGCCACTCGAAAACAATGAATTCAGGGGCACCTACAACAAAAGGACCCCTTTTTTTTCGAAGCTGAATGGTCAAAGTTAAAGGTTGAGTTTGGGGTGTGTCGGGCAGCGCCTTACCTTGCGGGATAGGAGGAGGTGCACATCACAACTTGGCACATTGTTTATTTGCAATCCATCTCCTTTACGCCCGCAAAAGTAACCGTGTATCGTTCTGCGTGACGAAAATTACAAAAGAACTATTACGTTTCACCAGAGGGTAATAAATATTTTTTGTTCTGAAGGCTGTCATTCTCTAGAAGTTTCATTGTTGTTAGCCAGTTTTACGGATTTCCCACCGAATGTGCGGTGACCATGAATGATGGCTTCTGTACGGCCTCCTAAATATTATCGCGTTAAAAAGTACCATTACAACTAAATACTTTTAGGTAATTGTAGAGTAAGTGATACTCGATACGAATTATAATTATAATGGTAAGGGCGTTATCAATACGTCATTAAAATTTTCAATACTTGTAACTATGCTTCAAGCAAATAATATTACTAATAATAATGAAATTTTCTCAATCGATTTTGGATTAGCCACACGTTTTAATTAAATGATGCATTTACAACTTAATGTTATTTTGAAACGGCACATTACGTTAAAAAAAAATAGGTTTTACATTGTTCTTTTTTTTGTGAAATTTTGGACTGCGATTATGCATTGGTCACGGACACCAGCTTACAGCCGGCGTATCATAAATTTGAGCCACATTGCATCTAAAGATCCTCCGGATAGAGACGCTGATGTACGTTAAATCTGTCGTGACTCAGAGTCCTCCCGTTGGCGTGGTGTGGTAGTATGGAAAGGGAATACCAGCTCATGTGTAGTCCTGAAAAGAGGCTCCAAGCGTGGTGGTGGAGTGTTTCGACCATGGTTCAAACGAAGTCCATCCCAATGAGCTTTGGTAACTTTACAGTGTGCGACGTAAATAAACACTCACTCACACTCATTTAGAAATTTTTCTCTGAATACAGCAAATATTTTATTTTAATATTTATCAATTGAATTCAAGTTACATAAAGTTTCTTTTTATGTTCATAAAAAAGTTGCAAAATTGCAATTAAAGACATTGCATAATTGTGGTTTGACAAAAGGAAATATGTTTCACAAAAATGCGGTTAAAAACAACTAGGCTTAAATTCTAAGTACTTAACACATCTTTCTTTATGCGTTATAAGGAAAATTTTGTAGTCAAACATGAAAGATCTTGAAATGTGTGACATTATGCTGAATGAAGATATTAACATTGAATGTAAACCAATTAGTCTTAGAAAAATATGTTTATTAATCAACAATAAAAAAGCTTCAGTTCTACTGCCATAGTTCACAAAACTAATGTATTTTTATTTATGAGTTGATCAGTGGCGTACCAGAGAATATTAGCACCCCCCCTTGCAAAGTCAGGATTTGGGCCCAAAGCCGGATCTTACAAAGGGTACCTACTTGGTGTCAGTCAGTGGCGTAAAACGTGCCCCCCCGCAACCCCCGCATCACGGGGGGCCCAGGGTTCTAAAGGGGCCCAAAGCCTGACTGACGCAAGTGCCTACCCTTTGTAAAATTCAACATGGGGGCCCCAAACCTGACTTTGCAGGGGGGCCCGAAAGTTCGCCGTTACGCCACTGGTGTCAGTAAGACTTTGGACCCCGTAGAATTTTGGGCCCACCCCTGCAATACGGGTTTGCTGGGTGTATGTTAACCCTGTAGAGTTGATAGAGATTTATAAAATATAATTGAAATTAATGCAAAAAATAAAAAAAAAATGTTTGAATTTGAGAAGTTATTTTTACACACAGAATGGAATCCTCAAGTAATTCTATCCAAACAATAAAATAAGTTCTTAATTCCTGAAATATAAAAATAAATACAATAGAACCGTATTAAAAAAATTCCTCACGTTTTCATTCCTGGAAATGAAAAAGTTCATTTTCAGTTTGTTATTAAAAATTTAAAATGAAATAAATATGTAATTAATAATGTTAAATACCTTCAATTTACTCAATTATTTAAAATAATTGTCAAAATCCAATTATTTTTATAAAATTTTCCTAAAATTTAAAGCGATTCTGATGAAAGTAGAAAAATATTCAATTTATTGCGGAGTAGTAGACTGTATAAAATAAATTCCAATCGCTATTAGATACTTTTTAGGTTAATTGGAAAAAACGATAGATCACGAAGTAACAAGAAACGGAACATGGAGATTAAAAACGATATTTAGAGTGTGTAAATTAAGTGAAATCTATTCTCAAACTTTTTTTACTGGTATATCACGCCAGATTCTGATTAAACAATGTTATTCCGTTCAAGATTAAATCAAATTGTGGCCTATATTATATTCCACAAGATAATCCTTCACGAAATTAGCTTTTATTCCATGAAACTTAACCCTAAGACAATGTTTGCATGGCACCAACGGGTCAAAATTCCATGAACTCAATGATCGTTTTGCAGATTTTCTGAAAGAGAAATAATTCTTAAAATTCTCCAAAGAAAGGGAAATTCGCCTTAAGAGATTATTTTCAAGAAAGTTTTGATGAAAAAAATAATAAAAAGCACCGAAAGGCTGCTACGCTCGCCTGAGTTGTTTGTTCAATGACCACACCTAATATACCAGCTGGGAATGATCTAGGATAAAACCCAGATTTGACCCAGTTCTAGGCCACGCCCGTGGCTAATCGTAAGCGAACGAAGGATTTTAAAAATGTATATCGGAGAAAAGCTTAATTTTCATTCTTAATTCGATTCTTTTCTTATAATTCGGCCATGACCGGAAAAAATGCAGATTTACTATTCACAATGGGACTTAAAAGGAGAGTCTGGCGGGGCTTGTGTTGAAATTGGAGGGGTAGGTGCGGTGCACTAAATAAAATGGGGTGTGAAGTTTTCTTAACATTCATAACATTTTCTAGTAGTTTCTTGATGAAATGGATAATTGTTTCCTGTCTGGCAAGTTAGGGAACTTTAAACTTACTCAGTTGTTTCGTTTGAAATTAAAACTTTTCACAACAAACAATAACAGCCTTTTTGGAAGCAATGCAAGAAATTATTTATTATTTATTCCATTTATAGGAAAAGAAATTAGTTGTACTATTATAATGGATTCAGTGGCGTAATGTACACCCCCGCATTTCGGGGGGGGGGGTGAAGGATTCTATGTTGCTCAAATCCTGACTGATGACAAGTACGTATTTGAGCTTGGGGCCCAAAACATGATTTTGCAGGTGGCCCTAATAATCTCCGTTACACCATTCAATGGATTTCCACATTTTTATGCGAAAGCAGGGGTGGGCAACTAGTGGCGTGCCAAGACATTTAGAGAACAGAATAGACAGAAAATGTTCTCTATATTTGATCAACATATATTTGTGAGCAAAGTTTTTCTTGCATGAAGATCAACAAAAATAAATGTAAATTAACTGTCATTAACTTGCAGGCTATGATAAGAATTGCAAGCAATCTTACTCCTGATTTAAAAAAAAATTCTAGAAAAGTGTGATATGGTATATTTGTCTCATTAAACTAATCCTAAAATTAAAGGGGCTTGCACTTACAGATGATAGGAAATTAGCACAGTAAACAAATTGAATAAAACTGTCATGATTTTAACATATTTATTGATCTTTATGGTACTATTTATACCTTTTCTGATATACAAAGTTAATTAATGAATGCAATCATTTTAAAAAAGTGCGGCCCTCCAGTGTCATCTACTTCTTCAAAGTGGCCCTTCAACCAAAATAGTTGTCCACCCCTGTACTAAGGTGTTCTAAAATATTTAGGAATTTGTTATTTTAAAATAGGTCAAATTCACTCTTGGGAGGAAGAATCTATCCTAAACAGAACGTAAACAAAGTCGTTATAAATTGTTTTCTGCCAAATTAACGTATCATCATCATCAGTGATATTACGTCAGTTTGGCTAAATTTAATTACCAAGGTCTCTGTCTTGATTGTTTGAGGAAAACTACATAAATTATGCCAACAGAAATTGCAATGTTTTGGCTAATAAGAAGAGTTATTACAGAGATTATTTGAAATATGCATTGGAAAAGTAAAAGTTTCAAAACAAACTAAATGTCTACAAATATGCAATTTGCTTTAAAATTGTTAAAATGTTCAAACATATTACATGTTCACAATCAAAAGTTTTTGTTAGAAATTAGTTCGAAAAAATGGAATTTATCTGAAGACATAAGTAAATTTTACGCTAATTATTGGATTGGATTGATAAAAATCCGAAACTAAAAGTACAGTGGGTGATCGGTTAGCGAACATAATCCGTTCCAAGACTATATTCGCTATCCTTATTGTTCGTTAACCGATCATCGATTCACCATAGACTTCTATATGAAATCGATTAATTCGTTCTGGAGACGATTAATTCGTTCACTCAAAATGAGAAATAATTTTCTGTTTTGAATGAAATCAAAACCGAAGCTGATGGTTTAATTTGTATGAATATTCTATTGGAATTTTTTTTTCAATAGAACTTTGAAGTTTAATAGGTAAGCAACATAACTCAGGAGAGATGAAAAACAATTTTTAGTCCGTTTCTCATATTTCACGTATTTTTACGGCGGTAGCGCGTCATCGGCACCTTTATATTTTATAGCCTGTACTGCTTGAAAAAATATTAAGAATTCACTTAATTTATTCGCCATGTCAACAAATCCACTCGCCCATAACTTATAAGCTGTCAAAAAATATTGTTATTCATATTGAAATTCAAGTATTCAAGTGCGTATTGATTTTAGTCATAATAATAATTATTGAATGACTCAAGTTTCATTTAGTAATTATCAGTACTAAGCATGCTTTAAACATTTCTCCTTTCAGTGATCTTATTTTGTATGCAAAATGATAACAAATGTTTAATATAATTTTTTTTTCAGAGCCGAGAAGTGTTCGTTAGAATTCGTTTTGTTCATTAACCGAATATGTGTTCGTTGTTCAAACACAAAAAATCTTTCTTGAAAGTGTTCGTTATCCGAACATAAAAATCTTTCGTGAAATTGTTCGTTAACCGATCTGTTCGTTAACCGATCTGTTCGTTAACCGATCACCCACTGTATATCTTAAAATTAACAATTAATCACTGAAAAAATGTCTAGTCAAACGAAGGCATATAATTCAAGTTACTGAAAGACAGTCGTATTTTTTTATATATTTAGAGTAACATAACTGAAATACTAAGAGAATTACAATCACGCTCGATTGTTATTCATTTTTCAAATTACCATAAGATGAGCTTTAAAATAGTTCTGGCTTCCAACTTAATCTTTTATTGTCTGATAAAACTCAAATCACTTCAAAACAAAGACAAAGCCCTAATTTATTCGCAACTGTGATCGTATGCGTACACATAAATTAAAATTGTTCAACCGGAACACACAAGCCAAATGAAATAAAATTCATCATGACATGTCTTAATGATATTATACATTCATAACAAAAAACAGATTTTACATAAGAGAGAAATATTCCAAATTAAAAGCTTGAGGCGCTACAATATAGATAAAAGTATTACATAATTTATTATTGACCAAAATATTCAGCCAGGCATATCTTATGGATTTCGACAGGTTAAACCCTATGTAATCTTTAATTGTTACTTCTCAGGACTTTTTTTACAATGCTGAAAATAATGCAATCTCTTTATTATTCTGATGGCACTTATAATAAGATATTGAATATTACCAAATTTGGAACTTTAACTGCTTTCTTGCTCTCAGAAGACAATTTGAATACTCAATGATTTTAAGAAGTAGGTTTCTTTTCGGAATTGCAAAAGTCACTGTATATATAAAAAAGTAAAACCCAAGTTAAATACTTTATAGTGAGGTCATTAATAGCTTATGGATTCTGCTCTAGATTTGAATTTCTTGGTAATTTGTAATATAAAAACAGGTATTGCATAAAAGCGATTTTTTAGAATATAGTTTTGGGCACAGGTAATAAAATGCTACCATTTCAAGTTCATTAATTCACTTTTATCCACTGAAGCCTTAAAAATAATGCAATTCAAATCATTGGCTTGTGTCCACAAGTAGATTTAGAAAAAGAATGAAAAAACGAGTTTCCCCTCCCTTAAAACAGAGAAAGTTAATTTGAATTTCTTGTGAAATAGTTCTAATTGGGAAGAATTTAAATAGTTATAAGTGACCTTGTACTCCACCCTGGAAAGTTTTCTGCATCCGCCTATGTGTGTTTTTGTGTCATTCTTTAATTAACAAAAATATCGCTCCTTTTTAGTGTAATGATTTTTGATAAAGGAGAAATATTTTCTTTGAGAGAAATAGGCAATTAATCTAATTTTGGTACTAAATATATGATTTATATGACAAATACGCATTTACTCGAATCTAAGCTGCACTTTTTTCAATTCCTACAATTAGCTCACACTCTCTCTATATATTTATTTATCTTCGAGGAATTTTCAATCGTTAACAAAATACATTTTATAGCGCCCAATTGAGCTGAAATTTTATATAAATGATTTGGTAAAATATTGGTTTAATATTGGAAAAATAAATTACTAAAACATTATTTCTCATTGTTTTTTTAATTTCTAAAGTATCGGATTTCGATGAATCTTATAACATTTATTTATTTTTTTCCCTTCAAAAACGTGTAGAGAATTGGGGTTGTGGCTTAAAATCTAGTGAATTCGGTAATAACAATAGTCAACAATAACGTAAGCAAAAGATTATCTAAAATAATGAAAATATTATTTTTATATATTACATAAGGAAATTAACTTTTTAATTTTAATTTCTAAAAAGTGTAATTTTTAAATATTTTTAAAAGAAGTCTGCGGAAATCCAAGGATTGTGCTGGTGACGTTGGTGGCATTTGAATCAAGTCGTAAATTTGAGTCTTGATTTTGGTAAAACAAGTGGCTGTGTCCATAAAAAAAACTGGGCAGTATCCATGCGGCGTGATGTGGGAGTTTAAAAAATGCAGTATCAGCTCAAGTGCCATCTACATCATCCGATCGTGGTTTGAAATTATGAAATATGTCGTCAATAATCCTTGTGTACTACTATTTAATATCATTATTCAACTCATTTTAGAAGAGAATTGGAATTTTGTCTTATATTTGCCAACTTAAATGTGTTGCATTTACATTTTAATAATAAACAAAAAAAATATCAAAAATAAGATATATTTAATATTTTAAATAATATATAACAGGGCAGCACACGAAAACTACAATCACGTGATTCCAGCCAATCAGTTGACAATAAATGTGACATGATGGGCACATGATACATGCAATCACGTTTCCAGCCAATCAGTTCATCAATAAATGTGACATGATGGACACATGATAAATGCAATCACGTTTCCAGCCAATCAGTTCATGCCTTCGCAGTTGCCAATTTTTGTTTCTAGCAAAAATTTTATTTTAGAAAAACAAATTTGTAATATAATAGTAATGCAAATAGGCAAAGAGAGCGAATCTGATTTAAAAATACACGTGTAGTATAAGAATTTATTTTTTTTTAATTTTGAAAAACTTTTTGAAGAATCTTAATACTTGATCAACTTTATCAAATCATCCAATTTGAAGTTTTATCTAAATTTTACAAGTAGAATAACAAATACAAGTTTATTTTTAGTTTCAAATTCAATGAAGAGCACGGGATTGTATTTATCATGCTTTAACCGCCATTGCATTTGTAAGAAATTAAGATACCCCCTACTACTTGCGACAACTTTTTTTTAAAAAAATGAAGATAGGGAGATTTTTTATGGTATTTAAGAATTTAGTGCATTTAAGAAAAAAAGGCTAAAATTGAGAAGAAAAAAAAATTATTACTTCTAAATTGGGGAAAAATGGGTAAAATTGACAAAAAATTACATAAACGGGGCCCGCTCTGTACAGATAGTAAATGAACAAATTCTTAATTTTGCAATTTTGATGTATTATTTTGCTATTACGTTTTGAAATGACCTTCAGGATACATTAATTAAGAGATATTTTAATTTTTACAAAAACTAGAGCACTTTGTTTTAGTTATTATATGAAATTACTTAAAAAACAGTGATTATATTCACATAAAGAACTGTAAATTTTGTGATAAAACAGTGATTGATAAATCTGAAGGTTAAACACTTCTACTGTTATACATAACATACACAAAAAATTTCAGAAAATTATTTTAAAAACTTTTTGAGCAATCTCTGTCCCCGTTTGAGCTTTTCGAAAGAAAAAAAAACACATTTCGAGTAAAACACATTTTAAAGTTTGACATCTTGTTTAAGGTTATGACATCTGCTTTTACTAAAACACTTGTAGTTTTTGTTCTAGTGAATGGAAAATAAAAAATTTGATATTCTTATAAAGCTAATAAGATGGTCTATAAAATAAAATAAAAAAAGTTTGCCAATTTGTAAAAAAATCTTGATTTTAGGGTAGTCGGATACTTTAAGAAAAATTATCTGGCTACTGCTTTTATTTTGATGCCATTTTCCTTGATCAAGTAACAGTAAAATTAGAGCATATGTTTATTTTCTCTACTTTAACGCTATAAACATCAAATAGAGTTTACTATATGACCTTTAAAATTATTTCATTTTTATATGAATGTTTTTTATGGTCAAGATAAAACTAAACACCCAAAATTAAGCTCTCATTTTTTCCCCTCGAAGAAGGAGCAAAAACGAAAGTGTGATGTAGGTTCTGAACACACAATTATTGGGTAATTGACCAAGAGACGATGTCCAGTTTATCTGGGTCGCTCGCTAACATATGGATTCGGAAATCAGTCTAAAATCACATTCGTATCATCGCTCCGAGCGAAGTGTTTGGTAATATTATAAAATTATTGAGTTCATGTCAATTTAAAGCAGACATAACTCTATATTTTACCGTGCAATGGAGATCCATTGATGACTGCATAAGTAACTGTCTCGAATAACAATCGAAGTTCTGTTTGTTTTTTTTACATCGAACGATCACGATTTCAATCACGGGCACGATTATTCTATTTTATTTATTCTTTTTTTCGTTTTTTTGGTGAAAGTGAACGAGACGCTTTATAACACAAGAATTTATTTCCGAGCTTAATACATTTATTATCAGTCCTTTTTTTCATATTCTCAATGGTATTAAGAAACTTAAACCCAGTTTCCGGTAGAGTATATATGACATGGATTCAGTTATTATTCTAAGAAGTAAAATAGCAAATCTAATTTATGGTTGGTAATGAGAGTTATATATATTAGAAAATGAATAGATTAACGTTGCAGATAATTATTTAAAATAATTAACTAACTACGAATAATATTTTTGTAATTTTTGTCCAAAGGTTGTTGTGAAATAATATTTATAAAAATATCTGAAGTATATATTGTTTTTCACTAGTTTAAATACTTTTTAATAGAAAGAAATAATTTTTTATTCATTCTTTGAAAAAGCTTAATTAGTTAAATTTTGTTAGTTTCTCTTTACATTAAAATAATGGGTAATTTTTATCTGCAGTAGAAGGGATGAAAAACTCGGAAAATAAATTTTATTGATACTTCATGTATTATCAAATTATTAAATAAAATCAAAAATTTTATTGAAATGTAATAATTTGCATTACTTATTTTTGTTTGGTGAAAAAATAAAATTTTACTTCTTTCTCCGATTTGGCTCTTAAAACTCATTAAGTAGTTGATATCTAATTTTGCTAATATTTTCCAGATTTATTTATATGTTTCATTTTAAACAAACATTATTTAGATTATTCCCTATTTAAAAAGTTTTAAGATATTTCTGTTTCTTATATACCAAAATATTTCTATAAATGTTTCTAAATATTTATAAAATACTGTACAAAAATCTTTAAGATTTTCTTAGTTTTAAATGCAATGGTGCACGAATATTATATTTTTTATGAGTATAAAACAATTGTGATACCTATAAAACCATATCTATTTGCCAGTGAACACTTAAAATATCTCCCTTTATATAGGGGCTAAAATTTTTTAAGATTTGTGCAAAGAAACAACAATAAATTTTTCCGTTGTATGCTTCGTAGCTCAGTATGTATCACACCTTTTAAAATAACAAAAATTATTTATTTTAAAATCCTAATGAAAATTTTAGTATACTGAAGATATAGATAGACAAAAGCCATAAAATCCTAACGAAAGTTCTAATGTTTTGCAAAAATCGTTGGAAATATATTTTATATTAAAATATGCATTGAAATACATATTGAGAATTATATCCTATAATATGAAAGAATGTAGATTGTAGAGAAATTTTTCAAGTATTGTATCCCCCCCCCTAATAACCTCGAAACTCTCCTAATAAACTTACATGATCAAATGTGACGAATTTTGTGGGAAACTGTTTTATAAAAAAATACGAACAATAGAGTGAAAATTTTTTGATGAACAGTTTTTAGAATATTAATATGCCCTGATTCTTACCACTTCTGGTTTAAGGATCTTCATAAAATGATAACCAATAGGCACAAAAATTAAAAAAAGGGAAGATATCATACTCAATGTGTTGTATATTTAACGCATGAAGTAAGTTTGCTCATTGAAAAATAAATGTGCATTGAATGTGGAAGAAATAATTATTATTCTTTCGAAGTTCAGTGTGGTCAAAAACTAAATCCTTTCAAGTAAATACTTTCTTTAATCAATTTTCTTAGAAAAACCCTCCCAAAACCATACATTTCAACAGATAATGAAACAGATTTAAATTCTTATTGTGAAATAAAAACTAGGACTTCTCACCACCTACTGAGAATGAACAGTACTTTAAGGACATCGAAAAATCAGACGTTTAATACATTCCACTTTCAAAAGCGCGCCAAAGTTCTTCCATTGTTTACGAATACAATCGAGAAATACCATTGCGTGTCGGAAGTAAGTGAAGGCGAGTTTAGAGACAAAAGTTCTGCTTCTAGCCATCATGTGGGTTTTGAATAAATTCAAACGAAAAAGAAAAAGTTTATTACTGACCCACCTCCGCTGTAGCATGAATCTTAACAGGTGTAGGCAGATTATATTGTCAAGATTTTTTTTCTGTTAATAATTATGCTCAAGAGTTGTTTTTTTTACAGTTGTGGTAATGGGCAGATTTTTGAATAGGATAACAAACAGAACTCAATTGTAAATAAAGGATCGTATTGAAGTCTTGACGAGTCTATTAAGTACGAAATGACGAACATGGAGAGTTGAAATTCTAATAACTATTCAATTGTAAAATCAGTTTTAATATGCAGATTGAATTTGAAATAAATGGATTTTATTTTGATTTGCTTCCAGAAACATCTTTTTGAAATATCAGTATGTTAAAATCTTCCAAACGATATGAGAAAACTGTTTTCGGAGAATTATTACATGATTTATATTATACATTGTATTTTTAATGTTTTCTCTTGAATATAAAAAATGATTGAGAGTTAATAACTATTGGGAAAAAAAACAGGTTCCAAGTATTGTTAATTTTTAAAAGTTCCACCGAATTATTATTTTCGGAAACTTTTAAAAGCTGTAGTAGCTAAATGATTATTGTCACAAATATCAAAATCTACGAAGCTCATGTAGAGTAGAAGTATTAAGTTATACTTGTAATAAGGACAATCGCGTGCATTATAAGAGGCTATTGTACTTATATAAATTAAAACCCTCAAATGGTGTAGGATGGAAGTTCAAGGAATGAAATATGAACTCACCCTTACCTTTTTCAAATTATGATGTCTACCACTATAAAACCCTTGTGTTGTTTAATGTGATTCTAATACAAAATAAGAAGATATTTTTGAAACCAGGCACAGATAATTTTTTTTAAGTTTGATGGAAATCAAAGTTATTAATTAAAAACTTAACAAATTTCAAAAATTATTATATGCCATATCCATTAACATTTGAAGTATTATATGCACTTATATATATATATATATATATATATATATATATATATATATATATATATATATATATATATATATATATATATATATATATATATATATATATATATATATATATATATATAAATATATATATATATATATATATATATATATATATATATATATATATATATATAAAATTTCTTCAATAAATGTATAATTTTGAAAAGTTTTATAAAAATTTTAAATCAGTTTTGAATAAAAAAACTTTGACACATACTTTGAACAATGCAAATAAACTCACGCTCATACATTTTAGTAAATTAATTTTAAGATGTCTTTTCCCTTTTTAAAACAACGTGAAAAGAACCATATATATCAACCATATATAACCGAATAATTTGTATAAGTACATGAAAATTAGAGTTATCGTATTTTGTAAGTGTAATTATATATATATATATATTATATATATATATATATATAATTATATATATATATATATATATATATATATATATATATATATGTTTATTGGAATAAAATGGTAGTTTTCTTGAAAAAAAATGTATTAAGTCTGATAAATTAAAGGGGGGAGGGTTGAATTCTTTCAAGTGGTTTTTCCTCCTATTTTTCTACAGAATGTCATAAGTTTAAATTTAATGCATAACTGTGATACTTCTACAACTTTCATATGTATTATAAATATGGAAAAATAGAAAGAGAAATCTTACTGAAAAACATCATGCCTAATTTTTAAATTGATTAATAGATTATTAATTTTTTTTAGTTTATTAATAGTTTACAATGAAAGTTTCTCTTAAGGTATCCAACTACGTTCGGAGACATTATTTTAAAAAAGAGCATAAATGGATAATTTTCATGATATTTAGTGTCACTTAGATTAGAATCTATGCATAAAATTGTTTTAAGGACATTTTGACAAATTTTTTTTTTATTTAAATACAATATTTTGGCGAAAAATTAACTTAGAATAATCTTTTTTCCAAATGTTCTCCTTTTGTGAAAAATGCTTCTATTAGAACAATATTTTGCCTGTATATAGCTCAGACCTCTGTTCAGAGGCTCAACTAGAATTTTTGAAATATATAACTTAGAAGTGGGTTTATTCACATTTTACGAAAACAGAGGGGAGCAATTTTAAGAAAAAAAAACGCGAATAATTATTTCAATTGGTGTTAACTCTGAAAATAATGTGAATTTTTCAAACATTCCAGTTGATCCTCAGTAGAGAGGTCTAAGCTATATACAGGCAAAATATTATTATAATAGAACCATTTTTCACAAAAGGAGAACGTTTGGAAAAAAGATTATTCTAAGTTAATTTTTTGCCAAAATGTTATATTTAAATAAATTATTTTTGTCAAAATGTCCTTAAAACAATTGTATGCATGTATTCTAATCTGAGTGACATTACATATCATGCAAGTTATCGATTTATGCGCTTTTTTAAAATCACGATTCCGAAAACGCGCGCGCGTAGTCGGATACTTTAACATAACTAACATAAGGGGAAAATTAGGCCACAAATGCATTGATTGCGAAGAAAATTCTACCCTGCTTCCTTGATGATGATAGATGCCTTTTCTTAAAAATACCCTCTTCAAGATTTTTTTTATTTAAAAAAAAGAAATTTAGCATATATACTGTGATGGATGCTGATATTCAAGTTTTCAATGACGTGGTCACTCTGGTTCTGACAATAAACAAATGCTTTTTTGTTGGCTATTGACCGTAATTGCTGAGAGGAAGTGGTGCTGGTGCCCTATGAAAAACTAAAACATATTACAGTCGATTCAGGCTTCACAAACAGAAGAAAGACGCACCTATTGTTGAAGACCTTGGACGACAAAAACTTGGATGGAATGCTGCTCCGGAGAAAATCAGTTTTGGCTTACCAACCGAACGAAAGCCAGACAACTCCAGATTTTCCTTTTTGGACACCTACAAGAATAACCTTTCACCAAATGACCTACATCCGATGGCCAAAAAGACAAACCTCTGGGCGCATCGGAGGTTGGCTAGTTTAATGGCATACGGTACCTTGTTTTGTCATGCTTGCGTTTGGTGGGGTGACAACAACAGGCGTAAACCGAAAAACACAGAATGAATTTCTTCAATGTTAATGCTTTAGAGTTGTATGGTGGCATTTTTGATTTTTTCTCTTAAATTGAAATGGGATTTCCCTTTTCGCTCTTGCATTCATATTAAATTGCATAAAGATACGAGCTTGCTATCAAGGGAAATGTTCCATTAACATGAACTGCATGAGTGATTTGATATTTTATAAATATTTTTTTTTATCAAGGTATTTCTTCCAAGTTTTCAGTGAAAGGTGAAACTAGTGATTGGTTTCTTTTGAGCCACAACGTACGAAATAAATTTTTTCAGACTGTGATTTGAATTTGCTAAAATGTAGTATTACAAAAAAAAAGTGAAGTTTACTATTTTTCTCCAATTACCACTGTATTAAATGAGAAATAGATATCAAAATAATAATATATCAACAATATATATATATATATATATATATATATATAAATGAATGCTATTTTATAGCTATAATAGAAAATTAAAGTGTATTTATAGCATTCGGAAGAATGTTCTTTGAAATCTTTGTGTTGTATATATATATATATATATATATATATATATACTTTAGTTTATCTTTGTGTATGAACAATTAAATTCTTTAACACATTTCATTAAATATATAGGTTAAATCTTCGTTATAGCCTTAAACAGCGCATTTATTTTTGAGAATAATGGTAAGTTTAACTGGTAATTTACTTTCGACACTTCGAAAATAATTTAAAAGAAATTTTATAGAGTACTTAAAAGGAGACCAAATATTTTAAGGAAAAATAAATATCAATAAATCTTGCGAAATAAATTGAGAAAAAGATTTTTTTTAAAAAAAGTCATTATTATTTTTATAAAATCCAAATTTACCCAAATAACTATTATTTCCCTTTTTAATTATTTCGTTTTTCCCGATTATAAAACATACCCAAAAACAATCGAATAATCTAATAAAAGTAGTAACTTGAAATTGTCAGTACCTTAGATTGGCACAGTACTAATTCCTAAATTATATGTTTTGAGTCAGAAGGATAGGCATCTTTCAGCAATTATAAAATAAGACATCTCAAAGCTGAAATAATGACAAATTCCTATTATTTGTCTCATCTGACTGAAAATCTACATTTTATGAAAGCAAAGTTCAAGCTTGCATTCAAAAAACCTATACTTTGTTTACAAAATTTTCCAAATATATATATATATATATATTACCATGTAGAACATATGAGAACTCTCCTGTTTTGAATGATATTATGCTGTTGTTACTTATAACACCCGATCGAGTGTCTGATCAAGGTCCACGAAATTCGTCGTGGCAAGGTGGCTAGATTACGTCCATTGTTTTGGCCACAGCTTTGAGCATCGTGAAGGATGGCAGTAAGTTTTTTCTCCATTCCACTCCAATTTTGAGGGAGAACACCACGAGGGTGATCCAGGGATCTTCCAGCCCTTTTGCCTACCATCAACTCTTCGGCTTGCCGAATATTTAGAATGACTTCCTTACTATACATTTACAAACATCCATTCCCTCTCCAGGATTAAAATCCTGACCTTTCGACACAACACTCAGCGACACTAGCCACTATCCTCTCTTATATCATTAATGGAAACCCAATTTTGAAGTCGTTAAGAATTAGACAGTAACGCTGTCAATCGTTATATCAATCGTCAATGTGGGCATAAGAATATTTTTTAACATTAATGATGATATACGAATCTGAGCAATATTAAGAAATACCCTTAAATCATGCGACACTTAATTTTCAAGAACATTCAGCCTTATTTCAAAAGGGAAATTAGATTGTCATTTCATTTCTAATATGTTCAGTGGGCTGGTTTTTATTCTCACGTTCCCTTTCATAAATGACCAGTAAGCAAAATAACGTGGATGGCAATAAAAATTCCCACTGATGGATTGGATTGAAATGTCTTACTACTTCAATTTGATACGCTTCATCAAGAATAATGATTCTGAAGTCCAGAGAAAACCTCATACATTCTCAATTTCGAAGTAATGGTGAAAATGATGGATAACTGCAATCTGAAAACCCGTTTGAAAATAAATGCATAACGGAACTCATTGAACTCAAATGGAGCTTGCAGTGATAAAGGAAAACAAACATTTCAGAATTTAAATTCAGTATATAATCGAGAGTCAGAATCAAGTGTTCCTTATCAGCTTTTCTAAGTATCTTCGTTGATCGACAGTTTAAAAGAGATCATCATTTAAGATATCGTACGTGGAATTGAATGGTTAGCTAAAATAAGTTTTAGCATAGACAGGAAATTTTTAAGAATACATTGTTCCTCACAGGAATTTATCTAAGATATCAATATTGCTTTTTTGGTTTCTATTAAAGAGAAAATTATTTTCCTTCTATATTTCGGTTCCTTTACCAATGCGTCTCGATAATTTTCTCCCTTGAACAATGGTTGTTAACCTTTCGATAACGTGATTAGCATAGTAAAAAGGCACTGATTTTTAAAACTCTTCTCTAAAATCGTTATTATCTGTTACATTTTATGAAGCGTGTACGCATATACTAACAGGAAATCTCTTATAGGTTTCTTTGTACTAATCCTTATTTGAATTTTTTCAAACTACTTCCATTGTTAAAATGTGGTGGGTTGTACAATATGAAAATGGTTATAAAGCTGCTAAATGATAGATATTTGAATTTTGAATTTTTTTTACATCAAGATGGCATACATGTTAATACCTTAATCACGAGATAGAATTATAAAATAAAAGCTAAGTAGCATAATTCGGTATACTGAGCTATTCCATCTGTGACGGCATATTGATATTTTAAGATATTTATTAAAGCAAAAGTTAATCTTGAGACAGATAAATTACGTAATAAATTTTCATTGTGTTGCTACAATCAAGAATAATTGATTCTGAGAAACAGAATTTTATTTTTAGAGTCTAATTTCGCCAATTTAAGACTCAATCCTGGATTTGGCAATAACATAGCAAAAATGCTCTTATTAAATTTTAATTTTGAATATAAAGTATTAAATAGAATTACGAGAAAATATTGAAGAAAGAAAACTATACCATATGATAAGCAGCGTTATTTGATATATATATATATATATATTCAACAAATGAAAAGATCGATAAAAAATTTAGCTATTTTTATCGAATAATTTCTTTAAAACCCGGAACTGTGAATTCTTATAAACAATAGAATTTGCTACTTCGAACAAAAAGAGAACCTATTTTCTTTAAAAAGATAACTATCTGAAACAAATGCAAAAATCAATCCATTATTAAGGCTTTCGATTTTATAATTATTTGTTCTAACTTTGCATGCAGTGCGACAATGGGCAACATGATACAGTAACAAAGAAAATGAAATTTTGTCATTGACTCGATAGCATTGTTTTCTAATTTTAATTTTTTACCTTTTTTCAAAACAATATCTCAGGTGAAAATTTATTTGAGTCCTCAAAAAGAGTGGTAAAATATTAGTTTTTGTGACGTAAAATGATCATGATGCTGGCCGTTATTGAATGTCTTTCCCGTTATTGGGAAAATGGACATCTTACATTTTCCAGTCAGTTTTAAAAGTTCCGTGTCTTGAATGAAATTATAGAGAAGATTTAAAATCTTGTATTCTTAACAACATGAGATACATTTATTTACTATAAGGCTACTTTATGACATTATTTCACATAAAACCTCGCCTTTTGAAGGAACTGTGACGTACACAAATAGGTATCATTATTTATAGGGAGCTGTATTGAATAGGAAGAGAGATACCGCGAAGTGTAAGCAAATATTTTCAAAACGATAAGTAAAGGTACAGAAGCTCTTAAATGACTTCAAAATAAGTTTACTTGAAGATATATAGTAGTGCACCCTTCAAACTTCATTTAAAGGTAAGTAATATTAATTTAAGGGAACACAGCGCAATTTTCACTTGACTAAATCAGTCAGAAAATCAAATAAATTTTCTTAGGTTAAATTATTTTTTATATATTTTTCAATTATCTTAAAAAATTCGAAAACTATAAAAAAATCAGAGTTATGATAATTTCTGTGTTCGTTTTTTTGTTCACATTTCATAGATTTATAAGACAAACGTCTCAACTCGAAAAAAAATGCCCCATGGTTATTTTTTTTTACCTAAATTCAATATTATATACTGATACCCCCTCCCCCCACAAAGCATTATTAAAATCTATATGCCGCTTCAATTTCAATAAACCTCCTTCATCAATTGCATTGGCAAGTTAAAGTGCATTTTTTCTATTTTTTAAAAAACGGGCTTCTCAATAGTTAAAAAACGGTTGAATAAATGCAAGCAAGCTATTCTGAAATATTTAGTCATACCTCATTAATCCAAAATGGAGTCCAAAGTCATTTACCAGCTTCACCAAGGGAATTGTCAACGAAAGTAGAACTAAAGAAATAAATTATTTCCTCTGTCACGTGATTTGGGAATAAAAACACAGAAGTAGTTACTGAGGTCTTTTTCAGCGAATTATTAAACCGTGCAGCTTTCGCGGCTATTCGAGTAGAAATTATTACAGAAGTAAAAACAATTCTATCGTAACGACGGAGAAAAGCAATTAATTCATTAACAATATGATCTGCTCTTTTACTTGCTTGTTTATTAATGAATTGGTTGAGCTGATTTTCACAAGTATTGACACGATTGTTATTAGTAAAATTTTCAACTACTTAATAAATAAATGGTAAAACCTTGTTGAATACTGTGCCATATGTTGCCACTTATAATGGTGTCGCCAATTAAAAAAACCATTTTTTTCTCACGTGAAAAAGAGTGAGAAAAAGGATTACATTTTTTAAAAATAATTTTTCTTTTGTGTGTTTACAATATTGTCACATAGTCTTCTTAATGTGATGCATATCTCGTTTGTCGCATTATTATTTTTTTAAAAAATTTTGGACAAAAGTTCTAATTTGTATCATTAACAGAAGTAAAAATAAGAGTATCAGAAAAAATTCAAATTATTAAAAATAAAATTGTATAACTACTTGCAAAACATTTAAACTAAAACAAAAATTAAACAACTAATTTACTTTGGATTATAAAATAACAAAACAAATTAATTGTTTCCGCTATGAAGACAAAAGAGTACTGGTAAATGTTTTAAAGTTTAGTAAGGCCATTTTATTGAATAGTTGCTCAGTACAAAGACTTTGTTTTTTACTTTCATATTTACCTTATTATTATGAATCTATAAGGATTGATAAATATTACATAAAATAATTTAAATTTATCTTAAAATGTTAAACAATTTTAGAATAAGCTATGTATGAATAGATTCGGTCACAAATTAATCAATTTGGCCAGTGGCGTAACAAAGAATACTTGGGCCCTCACTGCAAAATCAGATTGGGGGCCCCAAGCCCAAATATATACTTGGTGTCAGTCAGGTTTTGAGCCCCCTCCCCCCCGCAAGCTGGGGTGTACGTTACGCCACTGAATTTGGCTACTTTACTCGTATTTCTAATTAATATGTTACTTTTTTTATACATTTGGATTATGGAATATAGATTTTTACGACAAATTTATTATTTTTTAAGAGTTTTTTTTACTTAATTCCCAACTGGATTTTCTCTTTTAAATTTTATTTTAGCCCAGTAAGATATGAAAATAAAAGGAAAGATTGGCCTTTAAATCTATCTTGTTATTTTGTTGCTTATCATTTTGTTTTAAGTTAAACTTATAACAATTTATACAATTGTATTCAAACGCAATCTTACATTTCTTCTTCAAACGAGTCTTTAATAAACATTGATTACTACACTTCCTGTAATTAACTTGCATTTTTCACACCTTCTCAAACATAATCCAATTAATAATGTATGTATAAAATCATTCTATTCAAAAGTCAAAACCGGGCTAGATGTAAAATGCACAGATACATATATGACTTCACATTCAATTAAATTTAAGCAATTAATTCAATTTTTTCACACTAACAAAACAAAGAGTATATGAATGTCCCCTGTAGCGACAAAGAGAGGCCAACGTTATCTATCAAACCAGGCTTTCATAACTGAAAAAAATTATTTTTTATCACACAAAGCTGCCAAACGAGTGCTTTTTGAAAACTGACCCAAATGAAAAGATTGAATCATTAGGTAATAAAGGATTCTAGACGTCTTGGACAGAAGAACCAGTTGATCGTCTACCCATTGAGCTTTGAATGCATCTAATATACAAAATCCTTTTGAAAGTCACTTGTAAATTGCGTAGGTAAATCAGGTGGGCTTAGACTTGAAATAGTCCTTGCTTTTCTAGTTGTATAGACAGCACTTAAAAGCCAGAATTGAAGAGAATTTCTTTTTTGATACGAAATATGGCAATCGCGTTTAAGCTTTTATGCAATCTTGGATTTAATTTGAGCATAGCTCAAAATTATAAAGGTTTCTTTTAGAAATTATGACGCACTGAGAATGTTTTTAATAAAATAATCCACATTTAAATACATTAGAAAATAGTTAATAATTTTTGGGCCCATTTTTTTCTTTCAATTTACACTCAACAAAACAATACCTTTCGAATGCATAGTTTAAAAAATAATGTTTGCCTTATAGAAAATCATAAGTATCAATCTATGAATTATTATTTTTGTCTCATGTAAGATTTTTAAATGAATCTTAAAAGATGGTTTCAATCTTTACATAGTTCTAATATATATAACATAAATCAATAAGTAATAAGTATAAGGAAATTCTTAAAAGAGTATATTAAGTATTCAATTTCTGGGTAACATTTCACGAAATAAAAGCAAACAGTTATTACCTACAATGAATGCTTAATCAGCTATCGTCTGAGATTTTTGTATACAATTTTAGAAGAGAAATCGTCTAACGATCTAGTCGTTTTTCTATCTACTGTTAGATATCTGTATAGATTGAGTTCAAAAATAAGTCACTATTAAAGGAAACCCCGTAAATCATTGCAATGAATAAACTTTTCATATCAGATTATATTATTAAAGAACTCGGGTTTTTTTCAAAAATGAAATTTAATATAAAACTAACTATTAGAATTATATCCAAACCTTTCCTACGCCAGTATAACAAAATAAAGAAAAGTAAGAATACTAGATTATTTTTAATATTGAAAAAAAATGTTTTAGTTTAAGAAGAAAGAAAATAATAATGGTTATGTGTAAAAATTTATCTCTTAAAATTTGTTGTGATATATATATATATATATATATTCAGCTTTTCCATTCATTCAATTCCACACTATTCCTACATATATATTTATTTATATATCTAGTCTTCAAATTTTCAGTCGTGAATAAAATACTTTTTATTCATCAATTCAAGTTCAAATACATTTTTTAAAACTTATAGTGGATGACACTTAATGTTAATACAATTTTTCAAATATTAATTCAGTAATTAAATTTAATTAATTGATTATAGTTTAGGAGGTATATTTCTGTTGATATTATTCTTCTAGATGGCAGCACCATTGTAAAAAAAGCTTTTGTTAAATTTGTGATGAAGAGTTAACTTAACCTGAATAAAATCATATGCTAGTTAGACGTCAGTATTCCTTTTACACTGGTTTTAAGATAAAATCTCACCTATTATATTAAACTTTTATTATAAAATATAATTACAAATTTAATGTGGTTGAAAAGTTTTTAATGTTAATTTAAAAAAGTGTTTTTTTCACAATATTGTTATTCTGTCATATGTATATACATATTTATATTACTTGTAATTATTTAATAAAAAGAAACTAAAAATTTTCTTTGTAGACCTAAGTAGGAATTGACTTAAAAATTTTTTTCCCCTCGTTTTTTATTTTCAAATTGATATTTAGATTACAAAATAATGTTGGAAATGTTTAATAACAATTACAATAACAATTGTAATAATAATGTTAAGTTGTTTGTTTATATAATTTATTTTTTTCTTTTCTTTAAAAAATCAGTAATATCTAAACATATCTGAATCCAAATTCTCCGAAATGTAATGTTTGCAATACATTTCATTCACTATTGATTTAACATTTTAAAATTAAAGTTTTGCATTTTATGTTTCTTGTAATTTCTGCCGAAGTTTTCATTTTAATAACCGGAATAATAATTTTAAAGTAAACATTTACTTAATTCCGCATAAAAAGGGCTTGAAAACAAATTTCGAACTGTATGTTCGAATTTGGGTCACTGTATCATAACAGACGCTGATACAAGAATTTCAGTAGAATTCCATTTCATACTTCAACAAAATCTAATTTCCATTCCGTTCGATGAAAGTGAATGCGTGCTCGATTGGTGATATTTGAAATTATTCAGAAAAAAAGAACATTCGTTTTTTCTCCCTTTCTAACGTTATAAGCGATATTTACCGGCACGCCTGAATGCTTAGGGCGTGGTGGCGTTTACAAACTCGTTTCGAATATCCTTCAATTCAGCAATAGTTACAAACATTCGATTCTGTGTAAGGTAAATAATAAACGAGTCGGTAGTTTTGCTCTCTTGTTTATACTAGCAACTGCCACTTTCAGATGACACAGTTAACGCCAATGTATTTGTTACCGTTTGCCGAAGTAGTTTATTCTTACAGAACACGTAGTTTATTTTATTAATCCTGAAACAATCGTTAGAATCGAAAAGGATAGAATAAATATTTCAATCTATCAACTTGTTTCAATGTATCAACTAAGATATCCCTCCAGAGCTAGAATACATAAAACGGAGAGCATAATATTCCCATTCATATCTTGCTGTGAATTGCTTAGCAGACAATTAGATCTGAATTTCTTTTAAATTACTTTCAGACAATGAATTGATTGATAAGAATGAAAAACAAGGTGTTTTTTGAGAAAAATTATTTGTCTGACATGAAAAAGTACAATTTCCAGAAGAGAGTGATTTTTATGTAGTCATGTTTCTGTTGTTGTTTTGTGTATAATCCCAGATTGTCTAGCAATACTAGACAATCTCCATGAATCCAAAAAATTCTAGAAAGTTGTGTTTCTAAACAGATAAAATTGTGGGTTGGTGATTATATTAATACATCTTTTAAAATCTGCTACAAAAACAACTATCCATAAAGTGATATAATCGTATTGAAAAAACATTATGGAAGTTAAAACCATTTTAAAAGTGCTGAAATCATATAAACTAGGTTTTTAAGGTGTTAATTTGTATGCAATACAGGATGATTCACAATTCCCTCCAGGGTTAACTATACCAGGACTCTACTAGGGTTTACTATACTTACCTCCAGGGCTCTTACTATGGTAAAAAAAATTAAGACGGATACATTAAAATAAAGAACCTTTAAAAGAATACAGAAACAATTCAAATTTTATTCATAAACTTTACAGGTGTTCTATGTGTGAAACTGGTTAGACAACATACATAGACATGCGTTAGTCAGTTTCTGCATCACTCTACTCAATATAGTACTATATATCATCGTTTTTTTATGCATTCATATAATACTACCACACTGCGCGGCAGGGAGGTACGAAAAATTGATATTATGTAAAAGACAGTTTTCGGATAACACCTGCTGTCAATAAGGTTGATAATACCATGTTGAGCAGAGTGGCAGAACTGGACTATCGCATTAATGTTTGCCATGTAACCAAAATTTTCCACATAGAACACCTGCAAAGTATGTAAGTAAAATTGGAATTGTTTCTGTATCTTTTCAAATGTTCTTTTCTGCTATATTCAGCAGCAAAAAGTGCTGGATTAGTTTTTCATTATAGCCCTTCGAAAACCTGGAAGGAGTTATCAATAACCCTATATCATAATCATTTATATAATTTGTCTCAAAAGGAGATGTGAATAACTCAAAATCTTATCTATGTTTAAATTAGTTAGTTATAATTGACAAAAATATATGGATAAATGGGAAATGAAATATTAACAATCAATTAACGTTATCTTCAGCTTTGTAGTTCATACCTGAAAACATAATAGCAGAAACACTGAGTTTTGTTAAAAGTAAGCGAAAAACAAAGTATGTCAAATGTAAATAATAAAAATAATGAGATATAAACCCGAAATCTTTTATGAGCTTCCAAAATCAGAATTTCAATCTTTTTGAATACCTTTTTTCTCGATTTAGCCTGGCTCTGGCACAATTAAACTCCGTTTAGTTGTATCATTACGCCAAATAAAATGAGAGCACGCGCCTTATATTTTGTAAATGATAAAAACACACAAATAAAGGATTGCATTTAAACAGGAACAAAGAGAATAGAAAAACAACAACTCTGAGGGGTGAACGCTTGATGGAAACAGTTGATCTTGATATTATGTACCTTTTACTTATCTAGTGAGGGAGTGGCGAGAGATGATGATGAATCCGACATTTTTATAATCGTGAAATCTCTAGATATTAGATATTATACGAAATCTGGTCTGACAATGCGTTTCTGAGCTCCAGATCTGTTGCACAATGAATGAGCTTTTTACTTTCATACTCAGTTTATTTTTTGAGTGTATTGAACTCGGTGAACCTTATTTAATTTCATTTTTTCACAAGATATTATTTGCATAAGTTCTTGTAAAAACTATGTCAAAATGGTTATTTTATGACGGATGAAAATAAAGTATATATGAGGCGTTATTTTCTAAATTTCAAGCAATTATGAATGGTTTATTGTGTGCTCCCTTACTTTTAAAAAATCTATTCGTATTATCAAAACTAAAAGCTTTTTGTTTACAAAAAGTAGTATCATGTGTTTAATATTTAAAACGTAAATATTGTTTTTATTAATTTCGCGATGAATTCCGAGTTTTGAAAAACAAATTTATGATGAAAATTCATCGATCTATTGTTTCCATAGCGTTTCAGAGTATTTTGATTGCGTCCGTTAAAAAAGTTTCTAAGCTCTTACTTATATTTCTTACAGAAGGAAGCGTAAGAGTGAAACAAGAAAATAAATAAACAAACAAACATTCATAAAATCCAAATATAACTTCTATATTTTCATCTCTTCCATTTTTTTAAAGAAAATACAAAAGAATATTAATATGCTTCAAGCACATATAAATTTGGAGATAATTTAAAAATACAGAATTCGCCTTTAATATGCTTTCGAGAAATTGTATAATGAGTTTTAATATATATTTCAAAAAGAAATTCATCCATTCATTTTTTTAAAGATATTTCTTTGTATTTTATAGAATGATACTGAAAGATATGTAACCAATAATACCACTAAAACCAGCAAAGAGAACATGAATCCATCAGAGCTCTATTTCGAAACTGTTCCAATCTCAGATATAAATATTTCACTTTCAGGATTTTTAATGTCGTTTCACACACAAAACGCAAGATTTGTAGTATTAAAATGTCAATAAAAATACCTCCTACTGCTACTGAAATGTGTGAATATTACTTGTTACTTCATTTAATTTAATTGAAATCACTTTCCTCGTTCTTCGGAAACCCAAGAATAAACTCTCCCATGGATAATTAAGAAAAATTCACAGTTATAATTATGGTGCCTGGAGTGAAATTGCCTGGAGGTACATTCTAGTTTGGGTGTCCCAAAATGATTCCATTGCGAAAAAACATTCCTCTCAAAGGCGGTATGACGGTCCTAGCAGTTTTTTCCTCGTTGATGTCTTTGCGAAACTATTTCACAAGATATTTTATACGGAAATATACTTACTTTTATCACAGACATTTTCGTGGAGGAGATTAAGAATAAGCATACGAGGAAATATATTGCACATTTATTTAATTATAAGTTTAGGAATATCAGAGTGAATTTTTTTAGAAAATATTGAAATGTTTTTATTAATTATGAAATGAAGGATTCGTAATCCTTACAGTAAGTGATTTTGAACTCATCAATTAACTGTATTGAAAATTAGACGAATAAAACAAAATGCGAGAAGTGTGACATGTCTAATTAAAATTATTCACTAGATTTCAAAAATGACATTTCATTATAAAAACAGAAAAAGAACTTATATTCCCTATGTAAAATATTCTTATAAATATTTAAGTTTTATACAAGGTTGAATAAAAAAATAAGAGGTATTGTCTCTAAAACTCAGAATTTTTTCTATAACTAATTAAAGTGTCTTTTTTTATGTTTCAGGTATGTTTATATCAAGATGATATAAGTGTGACGGCTTGTGCAAACTTTTACGTTAACCCATCTGATGCTTAGAATAAATCAAAGATGGAGTTTCAACTTAAACATTACTTCATTCAACGTATTTGCAATGCCAGGCAATCACATTCTTCTATCTTCACGAATTATGCAGACGATGGCAGTCACTTTCAAGTTGTTGATCTGCTACTTCTGTTGTGGCCGCTTTAGTGGAGTGGACATGGTTGCGAACACTTGTGACCGTCGAATCGTGGGCTCGAATCCTGGTGCCACTGCAGATGCGTCGTGTGGAGGGTATGATGCGCGTTAAATTTGTCAAGGCTCATTGTCTTCCCGTTGGTGGGGTGTGGAAGCTCGAAGAGTGAAGTGCCAGCTCAGGTGTCGTCATTATCACTTGACCGAGTTTCAAAATTGTGAGGTCCGTCGCCGTTTGCCCTCATGTTAGTTTATTTTGCGAAGTTGATAAACACCACTTACTCATGCCGCTTCTGTCATCTTCAGTGATAGCACAAATACGGTGCACTGCACGTTTTCGATAAATATCACATGTTTTTTTTCTTGAATCATAAAAAACGAATGCCAACACACACACCTCCTTCTTGGATAAATGTTCAAGTTGATGGCCATTTTTGATTTGATCTAAGCACCAGACGGGTTGACGAAGAAGTTTGTTTACGTTGTGATACATCTATGACCTTGGTACTTGCATCATTTAAAAATTAATTACCTACGCAAAAACTCTGAGTTTTGGAGATAAATTCACTTTATTTTTGGTTATAATCTTATATATGTGTGTTTGTGTGAACAAAAAGTAAGAGGGATAGGTTCCTAAAGTGATTATTCTTTGGAGGAAAGAATTTTTTGTAGATCCAGTTTCTATTTTACTTCGTTAGCAAATTAAATGTCAGAACTTCCTTTTTCGCAACCACATTTTTTGGGAAAAAAAGATATGATTTTTCTTTCAAACGTCTCTTAGGTAATCAATAAGAAAGCGTTTTGCCGAAACTGGTTCTAACAGAGAGCAATGAGGACAAAAATTATCTTAGTCCATGAAATATAACCTTATAAAAGGACAGAGTATGGAATGCAGATTTTTCACTTTCAGAGGAACGGTAATTTGTTTTAATTGGAATACAAAACGTACCTTAAGGGCTCAAATGTAAATAAAACCAACATCTTTTGTTAATTTCTGTTTTTCCCATAACAAAACTTTTCTTTATCATTTTATTTAATCGAATAATGCGATCTATCAAGGAGTTATTGTTATCTACAATGCGGGAAAATTTTTGTTACACTTTCATGTATATAGAATACGAGAAAGTTTACTTAAATGAAAATATATACATTCTGGAAAAATTATTTTGGAATGATATTTAGCAGCTAATAGCATTTAATTTATAGTAATTTAGCCTTTTTCTTAACGTTATTCAAGTATCTTAAAAAGGCATGAAAATAAAGTAAAAACGAAGGAAGAACAACAACTTGATCATATCTATAGCACAGTTTCGTAAAGTACAATCTAATTAAAAAAAATTATCATGAATATTTAAAGATATCTCTGTCTTAAGGTTATTCACTGCTTCTCATCTATTTTATTTGATATTGAAGCGGATGAGAGGATGCCAGTGACCTTGAGTATTATTTTAAGAATTATAATTTAAAGATTTCTTTTCATTTGGAACTCTAGTTTCAAAGAATTGCTATATATAAATCATACTTTTCAAATTACTGTGTCACGTGCATGGTTGGCTGCGCAGTGAAAGCCTTAATGAGTCAAAGGTCAGATGACCTACTATATCGAAACTCATCCAGGGATAGTATCACAAATTAAAATTATATTTAAGGCAAGAAGAGAAAGGAAATTTTTGAAACTACGTGTGTTTAGAGATTAACTTAATTATTCACGTTAATATATTTTTTACTATTTTAAATAACATTATTCTTATCGGAATACAGTTTCTTATCTCATATTTTATCGAATAAACTATTTGTAGTGCTTTAATTAGAAACATTAGATACAATAACGCTGAATACGTAAGCCGATAATTATTAGAATTGTAGGTAAAATTGACGGGCTGGTTTTTCAAATCCCATTACATGGAGTAATATTTGGCTTTGTCAAAATATTTGATTCAGTTAATTTTTGTTAAAATACTGATTATTTTATTCAGTCTAACTCAGTGTTTTTCAAGCAGAGCAACTGTCGCCCTTTGTTGTAGTACAAATTATCACTAGAGGGAGAGACTGGAAAATTTCACAAAAATATAATTTTTATAACGCACCACACATACACACACATATATATATTCAAACACATTTATACATGTGCAGTAATATTGTTTAGGAAAACCACAGGTATAAAGATTAACTAAAAGTAATCTTTTTCTTTTGGTAATTTGTATTTTGCGAATATCAAATAGTTATTTAACCGTTACAAATGATAAAAAAAAACTCTCTCTAACTGCTACAACTTTTTTGGATTGAAAACTGTTTGTATATAACACATTGTTTTTAAAATTGTTTCTTCTTTCTTTTTCTACATTAAGGTCAATACAACTGCAATTTTCTTCTTGAAATATAAAATTACTTTTAATAAGCATTTCCAAATATATTGCACGTTCTTGGGAATCAAGTAGGAATAAAAGGAAAATCTAAGTTGAAACTTCAAATAAAAAGGTACGTTAATAATAACTTTCAAAATCAAGTCCAATAGCAATAGATGAGTCTTATGGTAGACACCAGAGGTTACTGAATACCAAAGATCAAGCAGAGTTCATTCTTAATGATAGATCTCAGAAGGAAGAATCAAGCGACATATGATGAGGTCATGATGATTACTACTCATTGAATCAGCTTTACACACATGTGTGTGTTGGGATACGTTGAAAAAAGATGTGAGAAGAGTATAGACATTCATTGTTTTGATGAATTAGGTTTCAAAAGATCATGAGAATTTTTGAATTAAAAGAAAATCAAAGCCTGATTTCTAAATACTATAACAGAGAAATTGGTAATTTTTGAATATTTACAAAATAAAATAGGGAATTAAGTTTCAGTTGATATTTATTTGTGTTGTGCTTGATTAATTTGCATATATATTAACGATACGAATTATGAACGAACGATTATGCGAAAATAAAGAAAAGCATATAACTATCATTTGCCAATTTATAATATGTCTATCATTATAATTTATTTGATATTGAAAATGATCTACCGTAAAATCCGGCGTATAACGCATACCTTTAACACAAAAAATAAGATCTAAATTTATGGGTGTGCGTAATACGCCCTGTACAAAATGGAGAGCATTAAAAATAATAGAAAGGATAGCCATAAAAAAAATTAGACTTCTACATAGATAGAAATACCGTTTATTTAAAAGAAATAACATCCCTTATGAACTTAATTGTTGTAGTTCTAGATGTATACTATTTCTCAAAAGCCTGGGATGATACTTAGAATAATTGACTCAAAACATAAGAGCTTTAAATTAGTACATTTCAGGTTTCTTCGTTAAAAATCGGGTGCGCGTTATACGGTGAATGCACCTAAAAATTAAAAATTGCAGCTTGAAAGTATAGGTGCGCATTATACGGCGATGCGCGTTATACTCCGGATTTTACGGTATTGAAAAACTAAATAAACTATGTATTTTTGGAAGAATTAGGGAAATTCTGTCCTTCAAGCAAACAAGTTTTCTTCTTTTAAAAACCCATTTTCTTACTAAATGGTTAAAATTACCTAGGTTTGAGAAAAGAGTTTAAAGTGTCCTCTATATATGAACTAAAAAAATGACTCACACGGGATAAGCTATAAAAGATATTTTAATATATTGTATCACAATATAATAACTAAAACAGTTTTCAAAATTATAACTATTAACATATTTTTCACTTATTAAAAATTAATATTTTTTTGTATATTTTGTCGGGGACTAAAACTGCCCCAAAAAGGTAAGCTGAAGAATTTACTCCTCAGTTTCAAAAAATTTAAGCCCATCATAATCAAATCCGATTTCAAAAAAGTTCTTTCAGAGCAGAACAGAATGGTAATCGCGAAAATTGTAAGAGTTGCCAATTAAGAATTGTACTTCTTTTGTAGGTCAAGAACCTATATTCGGAATATGAGAGAAAGGACAAGAGAAAAAATATCTCAGGGGTAACAAAGTAGAAATACAATTTAACGGATCGTTTACAGGAATATAATGTAGCAGGAAAATAACTTTGTTTTCCTTTATTAAGGATCTGGAATTGCATAACAACGGAATAAGAGTGCGACTGCATGGTCAAAGAAGTGGAACCATCTAATCAATTCCTCCATAAAACACAACTAAGAGCAGGATTCATTTACATTCTCATTTGAAAAATTCTTATATTGAATACTTGATTATTCTATTAAAAGTTTTTTTTAAAGCTTTCCCGTCAAAATATGAGAAGGTTCGATTTTTTATGAACGTTTTAAAAACATAACGATAGAAATATGACACAAAATATCACTATTAATTTCTTTAGAATTAATAATTAATTCAGCTTCCACTTAATTAAAGATAAACGATAAAGGTTTCTATTTGAGTAGCAAACATTTTTACATTGTATGGTTATTTTATTAAAAAAATTGCGTTCGAAATAATCGATATATGAAATAATTAAATAAAATGATAATTGTCTGCAAATAAATGTATTCTTTTATTTTAGTACGTTTTGACAATGTTCCTTAAATTTAAATTCAATTCCATAATAGTTTTAGATATTAATATAACAACAATGCAAAATTCGATTATGGTTAATAGAGTTCCCTACAAATTTTCTGATCTAATTATAAAAGCTGAAATACACTGGATCTTTAAAATGTTTTACACGTTTGTAATACACAAGGAATATAACCAGGTTTCGTATGAGCTTCTTATATTTTAAGCAAAATATGGAAAATATGCTCTCAAACATTAGTAATTTAGTTTATTTTTGTAATCAAAACAGAACATTCAAATTTAAAGCATTCATTGATAAAATGCCTTACAAAAGAATGTAATCTATTTCACTTTTCAATCAGATTTAGCCTTTGAATCTCATAACACAATCAGAAGCAATGAATTTCTATTTGAATTATATGAAGCTGAAAATATCATATTACTTTGTTACTATTGGTTTTGATTAAATTTCGTTATTACGGACATATTCATGCAATCAAATAAAAAAATTCTAAAAGGCTATTTTATGTGATAAAAATAGCTTTAATGTGCCAGAAATCAAAACAATTATTATTATTTATTTCTAATGGACTGCGTATTGGTATTTTACCATTGCAGACCTAGTACATTCCCCGCACATTCAAAAAATTGTAAGTAAATATAATAGATTACCAACATACACAGTAAGATCAATCTCTCATGTATAATACATATATATAACTGAAATCGAAAATATTAAACTAGATAATGAGGAAGTACGTATTTTTATTTGTTCAGTCTAAATTATTACTCGCAAATGCGTTCTAAATTCAGTTCGGCTTACCTATTTTTTCGTGTAAATTATGCTGTAAAAAAATTAACTAACAACTATTGGGTTGGCGAGATCTAATATAACTGTTTCTCCTGTTACTCAGAAACGCATATAATGCGATTGAATATAGAAAAAAATGAATGATCAAATAAAACATGAGCTTTACATTAGTAAAATATGAATATTACACACCCTTTACTATTTCATTAATTCAACGTGACAAATAATACAGATTACTTTGAGAAAAAACGTGTGTAGCCTTATTATTCTAAACTATCTGAGATCACGCATTCTAAGGTATTTGTATATTTTGTTTTTGCTTCTCTCTCTTTTTTTGAAAATCTATATTATACAGTTAGTGTAATCTATGTTCCTGATTTTTTTAGTTCCATAATTACACACGCACTCACACGTGGTCAACGGGAAACAAAGCTTTAATCTATTTCGCTAATGTATCTGAACAATGCTCTACCATTGTTTTTGTACGTGCGATTTAAACTGGTTTTACTTTAATTGAGTATATCATTCAATAACAAACAAAACTATTTTGGTATGACGACTTAGTACCAGGTACTTTTTGTTTCTCCTAAAGTAATGGATTTGACAAAAATGATGGCGTATTGGAGTTGGCGAGATCAAACATAAATACATACATGCAAACATTTTTTTTACTCTAAATAGCTTTTGTAATGCTGTAAATGTAGAGTTTATTTGTTTTTGTTTTTTGAAAGACCTTGAAAACCATATTCGAAGTTCACATTGTACTTAATGACGTTTCGAAGTAACGAGAATAACTTCTTTCAAAAAAATAATGTGTTCGTTAAGAAGAATTTTCTACCAAAACTTGTCCTTAGCGAAACTTTTCGCCTGAATGCTCACTCGGATCATTTCATATCCTCTGAAATATTTACGGCTGAAACAGAAAAAAGTAGTTTATTTTTTTAAAACGTATTACGTGAAAATTGTCATGAAACTCTCGTTTGAAGCAGTAAAACTGATATGATATCTGAGGTGCCGGTAATAAAAATCAGTGCATGTTGCTATAAAACAAACTTGCATCATGTTTTTTTTTTTTTTGCACTGCATCTTCTCAAAGGAAAATGAACAAAAACATACACAAAATTGTTGTATTATAAAATTTAAATTTCATTAAGGGCAAGGATTGCATAATATATAAAGTTCTTTATTATTTTTAGACATGATTTGGAAACAATACAAAAAAACTCTTCTTGATTCTTTTATTTTAGATGACGCAGTCTTGAAAATTTGCTTGTTGATCATAAATTACTAAATATTTTTTAAAATTTTCTTAATAATTGCATATAATTAACAAATATTTACACAGTAAAATTGAAATCTTCTGCAATGTTTTATTATTTCAATAATTATTCATAATTTAAAAAAGAAATTCAGTTTTCCAAAAATTATTAAAAATTCCAATCTGCATCTGCAAGTATATTCCCTAAAATTTTAAATTCAGCTTCATCATCAATTCATAAATAAAAAACACATATTATAATCATATATTTGCTTCTTAGTAATTAAATCTCCTTCTATGTACACTAATTTGCATAATATCTTCAGTAAGTATAGTAATAACAAATTTATTAAAGTAGAAAATAACAGAATTTTAATTATGATCTCGTTACTATCACGAAATTCAACTTTTTTGTTCACTCACGAAAACCCTTTTACAATACTGAAATCACATTTAGTAATTTCGCCGTCATTACTTTGAGGAGTTAGTTATTTGTAACAATAGCATTTTGGGTGAATTGCAGTTGATGAAAAGTAAAGCAGCACTTTAACAAAAGAATAACATTATAATGGCCCTCACTCACATCCATTTGACCTAAAATAGATTTCCTTCCGTGCATTCTAAAAGTTTGTCAATCGAAAATAGGAGTTAAAATGTTTATTGTTGCGCGACTTTCTGTGCTTCATAAAATTGAGCTCCGGTAATGTTAAATATATTCCAGAAATGTCTTTTTTTATTTCTCTGTTTAAGTTGTCATTATGACAGGTAAGAAATGCAGAGTTGTCAGATGCTGCCCTACAAACGTTCGGTAAATGAAAAGAATTAGAAAACAAATATCGTCGCATTGCGTAGAGCTTGGCTAAATATTCCTTCTAAGAATTTAAAATGTATCTGAGGGAATTGAGTTGTAAAAAAAATGAAGAAATTTTGGTAAATGTTCTCTTGATATAATTTCATTTTCTTTTGAAAAAGAAAATTCTAATAATTGAGAGCTATTTCATACTGAAAGATAATTTAAAATGTTATTGAATCCAATGTATTGAATTAGTTTATGAAAAAGTTCCTTGTTTCGCTTACTGCAACATACTTGCATAAGAATTGTTATCCACAATTTTGTTTCAATTGTTGCAATGTAATAAAGCATTTGCGAGATCAGGCACATCCCATGACAACCTTTTAAGAATGCAAAGGTTTTTATATTCTTTAATGAGGAATAATCGATGCTCAAATGCAAGAATTTTACTAGTTCACGTGATCGCTTAAATGAAACTATGTCTTATAGGATAAAAATATTTCTTCTAAGACATTAATAGTGTTGCAAAAAAAATCTCTAGAACCAAAGGCAATGATAAAGCTGCTTGTCCTTGTCCGGTGCCAATAACCGCTTTAAAGTGAAAAAACGCAACGTTTTTAAAGGCTTATGAGATGATCCACGGGATGTACCTATTTATTGCGATTAACACCTTACGGATCCATGGGGAGACAGCATTAACCTTCGTTAAGTTTCTTGCACAAGTTTGAAGTAATAACTTTCGGCTTTCCAATTCTGGGTTTGTTTTCCGCCAAACCTGCCTCGGGAAATTGTCGAATGAGTTAACATGACAAAGTATATCTTTATTTGGTACTGCATCATCTAAAAATTTATCATACCAACATTTTTTACATCTTCCATATGATTTACATTTAAAATAAACCTCAAGCAGTGAAATAATTCTCTGAATGTGCAATGCACTAATTTTGCAAAGGATAGCATGATCTTGAGGTTCCTTATTATAGAACACATTTAGAGCAAAAAAAATCAAATCGTAACAATTAAAGAAACTATAATGTAGTATGTAATTGATAGAAATAATTTGAAAATTTTTTAATAATCAAAGCATACGCAATAACTTTTTAACGTTAGTACATGAGCACATTTTTAAGATTCTCTCTCTCGTGGCCGCGGTAGCCGAGTGGTATAGGTATCGGACCGTGGCTTGCCTTGTCACGAGTTCGAGTCCAGTACCACTAAAGACCCGCCGTGTAGGGCAGTGATGCACGTTAAATCTTTCGAGAGCTGAAACGTCCTCCCGTTGATGTGGTGCGGTAGATAGGAGAGGGGGTGCCAACTCAGGTGTGGTCCACGTCACTTGACCATGGTTCAAATTTACGTGGTCCGTCGCCAAAAGCCCTCGAGTAGCTGAACAGTGTGCGACGTTAATATTCAATCTCTCTCTCTATATATAAAATATTCAGAGTTTCCAGTAATTTGAATTTGATTGTGTATTATTTGTAACATTTGTTCTAAACGGTATTTTTGTTTCAATTCCATGATTAACTAAAATAAATGTGTGTTGTTTTTAATTATCTATTTATAATGAACATTGCTGTGGCAGGTTTTTAAAAAATTATATTTCTTGTATAAATATTTTATTTCAAATATTTAATATACCTTTTCGTGCATAAAATCCGCCATGATTTCAATTGTCAGAAATTAATATGTCATTTGTCTCTGTGAAACACCACAAGATTTATTCTCAAATTGTTTTCTTTCAACCGCTCTACTTGAAAAGGTTAAATTTAATGTGAATTGTTTCTAAATTTATGTTGATTATTCAAAAAAGTTACATTTAAACCAGCTAGATTCATAATATATAATTGGAATTTAAAAAACAGATTATTTAAAATCAAAATGAAATGAAAAATAAATTTCCGCACGTATTTTTATTTCTAAATCTTTTCTCAAATGCTCTACTTTCAGAAAAACGGATTTCATTGTACTTTCGCGAAGCAATTCTCCAATTGAAGGTCAAATGAAGAATCACAACAAAATCAGAATCTAGTTATTTTTCGGTGAACAAATAAACAGGTTAATAAGGAAAGGAAACCCCTGTCGAAAGAATTCTCCAATTTAAATTCCTTTTAATAAAAAAAAAAAAAAAACGTTCTTCTATAAAATTGGAATGTAGCAAAAATGACGTTTGTGAATAGAACACATACTTCCATAGGTGCTCTATGAAAAAATGGGGGTACCTGCTATACCACACACATACACACAGATTGTTCATCGTTATCAACAAATCTGCTAAATGTATGTCAGATAATGAAGAATTGTCCAGTATTGAGCACGTGTGCCGCACGTTTGCTATTCATAAATAACAATGTACACCAATGTACACCATCTAAGCTATTCATAAATAACAATGTACACCACCATTATTATATTTCTAATCATTCCTTCACCCATCCAACTGGAGTCAAAAAGTAGCGTAACTCCAGCGCGATTCCTTTACCTGGATAATAAGTTTATTGTTTATCAGTTAAAGAGAGAAAAAAACATACTTTCATTGTCTGGGCGATCATCTTCATTAACCAAAATGAGTTTAACGATGTTTGATTAATTGCGATGGTTCTGTTCCGTGTTAACAAGGGGATGGAACTTCGTTATCGATGAAGATGAGTTGTGTATCGATATCGTCTTCATTGTTGAAGGCGTGTTTAGTGACCGTCAAGATTGTACGCAAACAACAGTTGGTGGTAAATTCAGAACACAGCAATGGAGTATTGAGGTCTGTGACGCGAGGTATTGTTAAGGATGGCTTGAATAAAATCTTCTGTGGTAAAAAGGATCAATGGAAATTACGATAATTTAAAAAAATAGGTTAACTTTTTTTTGGATTATGATTGAATGGAAATCTATTGAAGTATGAATTTTTAATTCATTGTCCGTACTGGCTTTGTTGAGGTGCATCTTTGGAATTTTTATAATTATTCCGATGTGTTTTCAAAATGGTGTCAATAATTTACAGTGTTATAGACAAAGGCAACTATTAGCTTAAGTATTTGTTTTAGAAATAAATAAATATCACAAACATATTTAAAACCTTTTGGGAGATAATCTTATAACTTAATGTTTAAAAGATATTCTGTGAATTTAAGACGTATTGTATTTCAAAAATGTAATTTTATTTGCAGTATTATGCAGTAAATACAAACGAAAATACATATTTTCCACAAATAAAGAACAAAAAAATCTATAAATTTAAAGTTACCGAAATTTATTTTGTGTATTTTATTTATTTATTTATTTTTGAAATAAATAAAAAATAAATTTTATGTAAATTTTAAAAAATGCAGTTTGTGGGAACTGCTAATAAGTACTTATTGGTTTGAAAAATAATAAAATGAGTAATTTATATATATATATATATATATATATATATATATATATATATATCTGTTTATAAAGCATTACGGAATCTTAGGAAAGAATAACACATTTATTGATTTAACATAAGGATTATTTACAATAGATTATTAAAAAATAAAGCTCAGCGAATGTAATCATTTCCTTTTATGGCTTCGTAAACAATATTGGTCTGCATTACATTTAATTCCTTATATTAATTTCCGTTTCATAAATTAATATGGCACATAAAAATAAACAATCTTTATTTTCTCAATCATATACCAATCTTAAGCTAGGAAAAAAATCGAATATAAACTTATAAATGATAATAAATTATAGGTGTATAGAATGAATCAATATACACTTAACCTTAATAACCATCTAATTGCAACATCATAAAAACATTACATGTAATCTGGATATGAAAAAGTACTCTATGAAACGAATGCACCTTTGTTTCAGTAATATAAATAATGACAAACACACGTATGCTGAAGTTTTTTCCCCCATAAAGGTAATGTATTAGCATAATTCTAAGTAACTCCAAAAATCTTTTTTTTCCTAGTAAGTAGTTACTAGGTAAATGGAGTTACATAGTAATGGATGTAATTTAATTTAGAATAAAAGGAAATTAAAAAAAAAACATATATCTGTATTTGTGTAACCAAACATGGAACCAGTAAAATTTTTTTCACAATTTCTGAATAGCAGCTCTCTTTCTCTAACTACAAAGCAGAATATTTCTTATTTTCAACATTTGTACCACTAAAACATTTCATTGACAGAGAAATACAAAAGAAACTTTAAATTTAAGATGAAATTACAATAATAAAACAGTCATGAGGGGGGGGGAGAATGAGAATTTTAAATACAAAATTAAACATCATATAATAACAACGCATAAAAGGAAACCAAAAAAATATGTGTTTTTCCGTTTCGCAGGCACACGCGACACTAAATGGAATATTTCCGCTGGTAATCTTTCACCACCACATTTTTAAAACAAGTCGCGGTCTTTTCTTATCAGTAACGTCTTTTTCATAATTTATCAAAAATAGTTGAAAAACCAATGAGAATTAATATTTAGAACATTTTTTATGCGTATATTGTGAGTTGTCGCCAATAAACCCTGTTTTGCGAGATTTGCGCCAGCGAAATGAAAAAGTATAAAAAAATAATTGTATGTTTCTTTTTTGTTATCCAGCCTTTACTCAACTTTTTAAAAATAATTTTGAAATGAATAATGTTTTTTTCGAGAGTTAAGGAAAAATTCATTTATTTTCGTATAAAAGTAAGTTAAATGTGGTGAAGAACGTTTCCAAGAACATAAACTATGATCATAAGAAATGTAATTATTAAAATGACAATATATTTTCATTTGTAAAAGGTAACATAATTTCCTGTAAATTGGAAAAATACGAGGGTTAGGGCATAAGTCATGACAACTATCTTTTTTGTATATATGTGAATGGTTCACAAATGTATATGTATCGTGTGGAAGTTCTGTTGGCAATGTGTGTATACAAAAGAACAGGTGGCTCTGTGATAGCTGGTAGTAGCGCAGAGAGGGCTGTGAAATCTGTCAGTTGGTGAGTGTCGTGTGATGGAAGTAACCCGTGTTGAGCACGTTCTTACATCAAAATTGCCGTTCTCCGAGAGAAAAATGCGATAGAATATCACAGTGAATTAGTGGATGCCCTTGCAAATAATTCCTTACCATACCGTACTGTAGCACGGTGAGTGTACTGTGTTGTCATTCTTATACACCGTGAAGACCATATTGTCCTGTATATTACCGTAATAAATTAGTGCGTTTCGATATTTCACTGCTATTCATTGTCCGCACATGTAGTTAACACCTTGTCCTTTCGTCTGTATATGTTACATTTTCCAACCGGACTGGTATCTTGAAGGAAAAAAATAGTTGCCTCAACCCTCGTATATTCAAAAAGTTTTTATTTGAACCTTATAGCCTTAAAATGTTATTTACGTAGAGATCGATTGCCAATCTAAAGTCTCTCATGCATCATCAGAAAAAAATGCTAGAAAAGAAGGAAAAACTTCATGAAATTTAATATGATAATATTATATTTGTGTGCATTATTTAGAACACAACGTATTGCACAATTTAGTTTCTGTTAATAGAGGTAAATTAAGACTATTGTAATTTATAAACAATAGCATGCACAATAGTCCCATGAATTGACGAAGTCGTTTCTAATTCAAAATGGATTAAAAACAGTTATCAATTTAATAAACCAAACCAATCAATGTAATCAAATGAATGTCATTTCAAATGGTTTTTCTCCTAGCGATTTATGACTTGAAGGGAAATAAAAATACCACTAAACAAAGTGAACAAAAAGTTCTTATTCACATATCCAAACATACACATCTTTACATGGAAGCTTTTGAGGTACCATTGTAACATAACAAATGCATTATCAAAACTTCCATTGAATGTTCTTGTTTACAGATAAGAATCTGATCGAATTTTCTATGTGTGTTTTCTCTATTGAAACGTAAGTTTCGCCACACTGCATCAATCTTTTGTGAAAATACAATAAAAAAGCGAAATGATTTTGAACCCAGAACTGATAAAATCCAAACCTGATCTGAACAAACAACAAGCAAGGAAAAACAGCAAACTGTTTATTACTATCTTATTAATTACAAACATTTTTTTATCGTAAGCGTAACATCAATTTTGTGTGAAACAAAATGAAAAGTGTGTAGCAGTCAGCATTGTATAGCTAAGGACACACTTCGTTAAACTTTTCAAAAGAATAATGACATGAAGACAAGGTTACTTCCGGAACATGACACTAGGCATTGGCTCGACTCGATCGACAACTATTGATTTTTCTTTTATTAGTTTTAATTGAAGTGCCGCAAGGGTTCGTTTTGCCGTCTGTGATCTGGGACACAGTAGTAAAGTATCTGTAACATCATATGTTGGTCAATAAAGAAACAAAAGGACGACCTTCTGTTTCATGTGGCTTGGTGCTTGGTAAACAGTTATGATGCTTCATAAATTAGAAAGGATTGTTTAGTTTTCTCTTGAGATTAAACAGTTTTTGATTGTTAGTACTTTAAAAATATGAATGGTCTTGATTTGCAAATATATCCAAACAGTTAATTCTTTTAAGACTGGTGTACATTATAATTTAATCAATAAATTTAGCATGCATAGAAACATAATTTTTAATTGGAATTCATTGTTTACAAAAGTTGGTTTCAAGGAAAGTTGAATTTGGATTCGTATTTGATTTAGTTTTGTACTGGGTCTTATTTGATTGAGATTTTTTTGTCATTTACATTATGTAATTTACAATATAGAATATTTTACATAAGAAAATTCCCTATATTTAACATAATTTGGAATGCAAGTATATCTATTAGTTGTTTAGTTCAAAAATTATATAAGTAAATCTATTGCTAATAAAATGCTGTGATTCCTTCAGCAACTAGTTTTTTTTAAATTAGAAGTCTTAAAACATGCAATTGACATCAAATTTTGTAACACATTTCATGAAACGTTCATCAAACAGCTAACCACAGCTGGATATGAAATTTTACCTCATCCACTAAAAATCCGAACAGCTATTTAACAGGATCTAATAACTAAAATATCACGTTTTAAAAACAACTACTTTATACTTCAGAATGCAGCATAAGTGTATTAATCTATTCTCTAATAATGTTACTGGAAAGGCATTTTGTAAATGCTCTGTTTAATTCTATAGGATCTTATATAGTTGAAGAGTTTTCTTTTTGATACAGTTAAAAAATAGTTGCAACAAGTATTACCTATACGTAGATTTAATTTTCATTAGATAAGTATTTAATTATTTTATAAGAAGTATCAACGCATACAAAATATTTAATAAAACTATTTCGACATCCGAAATTTGGCAAATAACAAAAGCAATTGACAATACAAAGCTTAATTTCTACAATTTTGTATAAAAATTGTCGAAAGAATTATTTATTCATTTTTGAATAAATATTTCTATAGCCAATAAATTTATGTTGCATACAGGTTTTGCTTGAAAAAGTTTCGCAACTTTTATTTTGCTTATATACAGAACAAAACCTCATTTGTAGTTCTTTTTCTTTAATCGTATTAAAATACAAAAATCTTTATCGTAACTACTTATTGTACAGATAGAATAAATCCTAAATGGCTGTCTAAAGTTCTAATAAATACATTTATTCTACAGAGATTCTTTTGATGAGAAAAACAATGATACATTTCATTCTCAAATACCAAGTATAAAATGGTGGCTTATTCTTTTACGAAAGGTGAAAGGGAAAATTGATATAATCTCCATATATAATCCTCTTGTTCTAAACTCCATCATTCAAGCCCAAATGCCAATTAATAGATTAAAAAAAGCAATTTGGAAGATATACCAAAGAACGGAAGCACACAGGAAGTGTCAACCTATGAATAATATACAGAATCTTCGTGGGAAGCTCTAGATGAGGAAAGTGGTACATCATCGTACATAATTCCATTATAAGTATAGACACCTGTGGGTTTTTTTATTTCACAAGTTCCAGTTAATTGATTTTATTTCCTGTATTTTGGGTTTTAAGAAACTCATATTTTGATCTAGGGTGAAAATAACTAGCGTGCTCCTTGAAATTATGCAACGACAAAAAAGTGTCTTAGTTATATATAAATTTCTTATTTACAATACCCACAAACGTGTGTTTCGATACATATCATTATGAATAATCGAGTTTGCGATCATAAGTTTGATTGAAATAATCAAACTTACACTTTTTGAGCTTTTCTTAAAGCAAGATCACATCAGAAGCAAAAATCACGAAAAAAAATTGAAAAAAAAAAGTCTGATAAAGAAAAGAAAGCAATTGAGAGAATAGATTTGTTATGTATCATTTGATCCCAGAATATTTTATAAATTCAAAACACATTATTTTAAAAAGCATAGATTTTTTGTTCTTTTTTAGTACGTATATTATAAATGCGAATATCTTTTAAAAACTTAACACATGAAATTCCTTTGAAGTACTTAAAATTATTCTATGCGACAATAACAGATGGTTGTGTAAATCCACTTTTCAATAAAATTTTTTAGTAAAGTTATATTAAATCGAATGCTGTTAAAATATTAAGAACAAAATGGATGTGTTTTGTGGAAATTTAGATCAAACCTTTTACAATTGTTTGAAACGAATAGTAAGGATTTAAATTAAATCTAATAATCCATAATATCATAAGTTATTTAATATATGAATTAATTCAATTAGTTTACTTTTGATTCATATACTGCTTGAACTGAAGTGCTTCTTTCCTAGTAGCATATCCTTTGGTTAAAATTTAACATGTTATATGTATATGATATAATTTTAAAAGAAATCGCCTTGAAATGCCATTATCTTTTCAATAAGAAGTTAAAATATTTTTATGATGTGTCTGTCTGTAAATGAAATTAGCAATTTCAAATGCATTTATTGAAAGGGTTTTTTTGTTGCAAGAAACAGCAAATATGATTTTAAAAATTAAATCACAACCCTTAATATTTTATGAAATGGCTTTTAAGGTATCCGACTACGTTCGGAACCGTGATTTCAAAAAAGTGCATAAATGGATAATTTTCATGATATTTAGTGTCGCTTAGATTAGAATACATGTATAAAATGGTTTTAAGAACATTATTACAAAAAAAAAACTTTTTTATTTTAATACAATATTTTGGCAAAAAATTAACGTAAAATAATCTTTTTTAAAACGATCTTTTATAAAAAAAATGCTTCTATAATAATATAATATTTCGCTTATATAAAGTAAAGACTTCTCCAGAGAGTCTGAACTAGGATTTGTGAAAAATTCACGTTATTTTCAGAGTTACTACCAATTGAAAAGATTTTCGGCATTTTTTCTTAAAATTTCTCCCGTCTGTTGTAGTAAAATATGGATAAATCCTCTTCTAAGTTGTATATTTCAAAAATTCTAGTTAGACCTCTGTACAGAGATCTGAACTATATACAGGCAAAATATTATTAGAATAGAAGCATTTTTCATAAAAGAAGAATGTTTTGAAAATGGGTCGTCATTCTATGTTCATTTTTTGTGAAAATAGTGTACTTAAATAATTTTCTATTGTAATAATATTCTTAATACAATTTTATATACGTTTTCTAATCTAAATGACAATAAATATCGTAAATATTATCCATTTATACACTTTTGCAAAATCATGGTTCAGAATGTCGTCGGATACCTTAATATTTTATATTTGACATCTATTTTCTTAGATTTATTTCCAATATTTTATACAGCTTTGATTTTCTCACAAATCTGAAAACTCCATTTTAAAAAACATATCTACTTTAAGAGATTGAAAACCAGTTCTTCATTTTAAACAATTTAAAAATGAATCAAAATCATCAGTTACTGTTAAGTCAGACATCAACACGAATCATTCACGTGATTTAGAAATTGTTATTCTCAGTCAAAAAAATGACCTCGGAATGTATCACACATATAAGAAAAATTTGAATTTCAAGAATTCTTGCATAAATTTCCGCATCGAAAGTAATTCAGTTATTTGTATTGTTTTATCCCCTTAAGAAAAGACTAAAATAGATATTTCTTGGGGAAAAAAGGAGAAATATAAAACTTAAAAACACACTTCTTGTCCCTGAAGCACTTAGCGTTGCTTTTCATGTCAAAAGAATTAGTCGTATGCAGAAGAACCGAAATTATCAACAAAACAACAACAAAAAAAGATACAAAACGAGATTTTTATAGCATGTGTATTGATTAATTTAAATGTGCTAAGTTCAGAAAATATAAAGAAAAACTAATAAAACATTTCATTTTCAAGATAGCTATTACTTCTTTGAAAAAAGTTGATGAGCCGTAGCTATACCAATTGTTATATAATAAAAATTGACATTCCGTAAGCATGTTGCCATGTAATGATACCATTTCGGAATCCTCTATTAATTGATTCAAGATGAAAATCCACATTATATTATTTTTCATTTGTTATTTTAAAATACAAACTACGGAAAATAAATATTTTCAAAATATGAAAGAAAACTTTTCAACATTTTTAATTGTCATATATAAGCATTGGAGTCCACCAGGAAGAGAGGTTATTATATATACTCTATTGAAATTGTAGTGAAACCATACATAGCGAATGTTAAATTAAGATAGCAAAAACATGCATCATAATTACATATCGTGCATATTTTTACAATTTAGAGATTTAGAAATATATAACTGAAAATTTCGAAACCATAATTTGTTCACATATTCATTCCCACATAGGTAAAGAAAAATCTGAGTAAAATAAGTATACATGTGTGTGTGTGTGTGCATATATACATATACACATATACACAAACACACACATACATATACATGTATATGTGTATGTAGGTTTAATATGTTATATATTTTGTGAGTATTTGTTCAGATTTCAAGTGTAACTTGAGCTTAAATATTAAGTCTAAGCATTAAATAATAATATAGTATTTATTTTAATTTCCTTTTAAATTGAACTTGTTTTTAGCTTCTATGGATAACAAACATACGATGGCAACAATTTCTAAAAATACTATGCAAATAATTTCCTTTATTAGTTTATTCCTATATTTAAACATTTTATATTTCGTAAGAGGAAGAGCTTTTATTCTAGATATAATTGAATTTACAATAAGATCATTGATAGAATAAAATATAAATAAAAAAAGTGAGCAAATACATTTAATCATACATTAAAAAGGATTATCTTAGAATTAGGATTTATTGAATGATTCACGATACGAATACAATTTTAATAAAACTCGTGGCTTCTTTTTTCAAAAGCCACGCTGTTTACGAATTCTAACAATTTAATTTTAAAATTTTGTTTCTTAGTTCAGAAGTAGATATCCCAAAATTATATTTTTTTCGTATATTTGTCAATTTCAGATTCTTCAATTAAATGTGAAATTCTGTTGATTTTCCATAGATTTATTCGTACCTTATTTTATATGAGAAATTTGTTCTTATACAAGACTACTATGAAATAACACTCGAATTACAATCTGAAAACTATCTCAAGGACTCATATGTTCTCATTTAATCCTATCGTAATTCCAAAATTTTGCGCGTTAACCTTATTCTTATCTTATTGTTGACATCCTTTGTCTAAAACATAATTAGTTTGAAAAATATATTGTTTAAGTTTACTAGTCCAATTTTTGTTTCTATATATAATTTTGTATATGCATTACATTTTCCAAACACCTTTCGTAACAATACAGATAAAGATACTAAAAAATATACAATTGGGAATTAAAACAGTTTAGAAAAGGTTTCGGGGCAATATACTGTTAAATGCTATATTATAAACACAGACTAGTTTAGCTGATGATTATCAAAATAGTTAAGAAACTTCAACAATTTTTTTTTAAAAAAAGTTTTAAAATAGTGCAAATTTTTTTTATTTGATTCTTACTATTGTTCAAACAACAAACTGAACTAGATAATATAAGTGTATTTAATTTGTATCGTAGGTGGATACTGGCAGTACCATGATATAAAATGAATTTATGGGCTGAATGCATTAGATTATTTCGATTGTTAAGAAAGATTTGAATAGATGCGCATTGTTGAAAAACTCATTTATTGCACGAAAATATGCCAGTAACGTTATCAGAAAAGCAAAGAATTTTAAAACTATAATATTTTTACTTACATGAACAGTTCAAAATTACTGTTGTGTATAAAAAGTATGAACTAAATATTCGCTTAGATCAAATTTATGAGCTTCAAACATTAGCCTAAAAGCAGACGATTGAAAACACCGGTTTGTAAGAATACTACCTAAATGAATAATGTTTTAGAGAGAAAAATACAATAATCATTTTGAAAAAAAAATTCACGAAGATTAAATTCCCCTGAAAAGAATTTTTTTAAAAATTCAACATACACACAAAATTGCAAATTATTTACGATTAATTTTTTAAACTATTCATTCGCTTCACTGATTTTTAAAAACAGATAAATGGAATAACTTAGTATGAAACTAGTTAAATCTACAGCTACTAAAATTTCTCTCTAGAAAAAGTAATTATAATTATCTTTAAAATATTTTATAAATATTCCAAATGATAATACATTATTCTTATTTGTGAATATATAATAGAAATAACTGTAATTGTAATTGTATGTTTCACTTGTGAAGAAAGTTTGATAGGTTCATTTACATTTTTCGCCTTTTGTAATTATATTTCTTACTGATTTTGTTTCCTTATTAAGGATAGAATTATCATTTGTCTTAAATCACATATGCTATTTTATATGACGCAATACTATTAATCAAGAGAGGAGAAACAAAGAATAATTTTAACTCTTTATTTTTATTCTTTTCTAACTTTCATTCATTCCAAAGTATAAATAATAAACACACCAGGAAAATAAGTAATATTTTTGTCAAAAACAAATATTTACTTCATTTATTTTCCCGATGGCCACCTCTAAGTCAAAGGTAAAGTATCTATAAATACATTTCACTTTCCCTTCTTCCTGTGACACCGAATACATTATTCACAGAGTACATCATATATTAATTCACGTTTATGCTTCGATAAGGGTATTCTTGGGAAGTGGCGGTCAAGCGGTCATCGAGATTATAAGTGATCGGTTTAGTTGGACGGCAACTCCATCGAAATTATAATTAATCGAACCCGGTATTTCCTAGGTTGACCCATTAGATAACACACGGGTGAAGAATTTTTAAAATTTGACCTTTTGAGGGTGTTGCATGTCTTAGCCGCTTGTTACGAATAAGAAAATTATTCTAACTCATTGGCTCGTGGCTGAAAGAGGTAAACGCCAAAACTAAAAATAAAAAAAAATTGTTTATTTCCTTCAAAAAGAATTTGAAGATTAAACGTGAGAATTACTTTGGATTGTATTGGATTGAATAATTTTTTAGCTTTTATTCCTAAAAATCATTGAATTTTTCAATTTTTAGTGTACATTAAAAACAAAATTCAAATAACCTAATTCACTTGAAAGAGCAGTGTAATTATGTCATGTAATAATAATTATTTTTATTAGTTGAAATTAGAAGATGCAAAGTATCTAAAATTCGAAAAATGCTGGATGGTGCCTTTAAAATTCATGGATAAAATCTCATTTCCTTTCAATTGACAGGCTCATGAAAGCAATAATTTTTTCTACGACCCCATTAGTTAGCATATCACTTTGATTTAATTTTTTTTTTCAAATTTTGAGCCTCTTCATTTTATTGATATGACACTTTATTCATAAATGAAAATTTTGATCAACCAATGAAAATCTGGACGAACAAACTTTTACTTTAAATAAATTTTAATGATTTCAGTGATTTTTATTGAAGAGTACAAACAGAATTTTAACCAAAGAAGCTTTTATATAAAATTTTTAATTAAAATATATATTTTATCTAGACCAGTGCCATTTAATTCAATTGATAAATTTATTATAACTTTTTATAAATATGCACGATTAACTTTATAGGTTCTTTATATTAAATAACTTTATAGGTAACTTTATATTAAATTCTACCTGCTTTAGATATGTAAAGAACGTCTGTTTCTATTAACCAAGAAGACATTTTAATTACGTGGAAGCACATTCAGTAAACTATTACAAGCGTCTATTTCAGAAACAATCAGGGACGTAGTTACCACCGTATCAATGATACGGGACTTCCAAGCTTTAGGGACTCCAACTTATATAAGGTAAAATAAATCGGAACATGTTAAGGGGCCCAAAAAAAGTGTGTTTCAGAAATTTTGATACAAGACCCACTAAGGTTTAGCTACACCAGTGGAACGAATCATAATAGTTAAAAATTCTTTTATTATCTCGGAGTATGACGAAAAGACTTTCTGAATAAAAATATATATTCGGTATTACCTTTATATAATTTGTTTTAATTTGAAACCCTTCGATCTGAAATTGAAAATCGGACAATGAACTTTCCCCAGCCCACACTGAAGCAACTGATGTCCGTTGACAAGCTTTGATTGAAATCTTCGATCTTGACATTCAAATGTCTCTCAGATCACACCATTTTGGGTTCTAGAATTTGCTTCATGAACGCTCTCAATAGCTCAGCTTCCATACTTGTACCACCTACAGAATGCAGTAATTTACTGTGTGGGTAAAAATTATTCGCTTTCAGCTAGAGATTTGCTTAATAACACCATTCTTCACGATCATTACCTGTCTTGGTATTCATTATGCCTTTTTTGAAACTGTATTAGTTGGAATTCAGTATTTTTTATAAGAAGAAAATAATCTTGAAGTGGATGTTGTCATATATAGGTGTGTTATTCAGGTGGATATGTAATTAAAGAAGGGTTCATAGCTTAGTAAAAAAGTGACAAAACAAAAAAAAAAACCTTTCATTAATTCAAAATCAAAAAATCTTTTTTCTTCCCTTAGCTGTAAAAAAAATTCCACCGTACAAATTATTAGTGTTTCCATATTTGTTTGATTCTTCATGTCAAGCTAACATTCAATTATATTAAATATCCTCTCAACAAAAGTATCAACACTTTTCAAGAAATAAAATGTTATAAAAAAACAGAATTATATTTTCCTTTCCGTTTTTGTATTTTTTAACTGGATATTTGACTCTTACATTATTTTTTTAAAGTATAATACTATCAATTCAACCAAGCGTCAATTTGCTAAACATACTAATTTAAATGTCATTAGATATAAAACTACTTTTTGCTCACATGTTTAATAGACATATTTTGCTTAGTAAAGAAAGTTAAAAACTTTTATCCTTACATTACCTTGAAGTATTAAAAACAAAAAGTTATTTATTCGATGAGATACTCCATGAAAGCTCTGATAAGCTCTGTGGGTGTGATTTAATTCAGTGAAGGTTAGGACTAAGTTATTGCAGGTCCACGATTGTTTCAAAGAGAGCAAACTTGAACTTTGTCAACCTGCGCCAACGCCAAAAAAAAAGTGTCATCAAGCCCACGAGTGGCCTCAGTTATGCTGTTTGTTACTGTCTAGCAACGGAATAATGGATAATAGCGTATTATCTCCTAGTTACCGTTACCCTTACAAGTAGATGAAACCGCTTGTCCGCTGGTCTGAGGCTGAGTCATTGATTTCTGACGGTTGTTGATGAGCACAAATATGGATTTGAATTCTGTAGGTAATTCATTGGAGGATTGGAAGGGTCAAAACGTTGGTTTTAGCTTCCTACAAAATATCTTTGACCTCTCATATATGGCTTTAAAATATTTTGTTGACATAAAACTAAAAGGGTTTTAGCACTAATTCAAGCAAGGTCGGAAGTTAAAAGCAATGAACGAAAGAAATAAAAAGTGAATTTTATGCACAAAGCAACGGGTTTAAAAAGAAAAATTAAAGTGTTCATAGTTGCTTAATTTTATAAAAAAATCATGTTTAATTTTATGAAACGTATGCCTGTTGAGCGTTAGACGTTGTTTGGATGGAATATTGTATTTTCCTTATTAACCAAATTGTGTTTTTATACATTAATTGTTTATTGGTATGTTAATTTATATGCCATATTTAATTTATATTCAATTCTTATTATTATTTACAATTTCTATTCTATATGTATTTCGTGTAAAATAACTATTTCTCATTTACCAACGTCATCGACTGTACTTATAATCTTTTGAACGTTTGTGTTGAAAGTTGTTTGTGTAATAGAATATCTATGGGATGTTCAGATGCTGTTCTTTCTCTAACTAAGAATAGTTCGCTGCATAAAATTACTGGCAATTGTTATAAGTGTTTTTTGGTAAATTAAAATTAAGTTTTAAAATCAAAGAGTATTTTTATTTCTGTGCATTTACCATCTTAAACTTAAGATGATAAATTCAGGGTTGGGTTTAGTAAAGTCTCTCTTTGGTGCAACAATTATTTATTATTTTCGCCAGGTTACACAAAGACAACACATATCATTAACAAAAATGTTGGGCCAAGTACATATATGGTTTTTCACAGTGACCACATTATTTAATCATTTGGCTTCTGCTGAAGATGGGTGATCGCTAGAGGGCGTTTCTGCTGCTTGGGATAACAGTTGCAATTATGATAAGAGTGGTTACATACTTACTTTATAAAAAAAAGGATTTGAAATAATTCTCTATTTTATCCCTTTTAGAAAAACATTAGTTAAAATTCCACTCCAAAAAGTTTCGATCTAGTGTCCTATTTTGAAAACTAAAAAATTCAAAAATAATCTTGATCTTAATAAATTTCATCTTTATTTGAATATTTGTTTAAAAAACGACAAATTAATTTCTATGTAGTATGTATACAAGTTAGATTTATTTAAATGTATAAAGTTTAATCAAACTAAACGCATCTAGTCTTAATACAATAAATTTTTCAGAAAAATTAAACTGTATTTTCAATAACTGTGTTGTTGCACATTTGTGTACGACTTGATTTTAATACACGTTTACATTATCTTAAATTTGGTAGATTTCTGCGATACGGAGAAAAAATAGGACGTTTCCCACAACTACCTCTGTGAGATTTATATCATTGGGTTATATATATATAGCAAAAAAATCGGTATTTTCACGTATATAAATTGCATATCTTCGAATCTGTGTCGTATAATCCAAATGTCCTTTAGAATACTTGCATGTAGAATGATGGATTTTGGCTTGGAAGATTAGGTTAAACAGAATGAATAATATACATACATATTCCTTTCTTCAAAGTAACTTCTATGCTTGAGTTATTGTATGAAAATGAATTTTTTCTCTCTAGCAAAATATGAATGTCATTTACAAAAAAGTTTACTGTTTATTTATCTGACAACAATGGATATGCTTCTTGAAAAAAATTGAATCAATGGAGATAATTGTGACCTGCTTGAAAATTACATTCATAATTCCCAGGATTTTTGTACATTTTTACTTATACACTTTGCTTCTGACACAAATGCATAAATATCGATATTTTAAAAACATTCCTTTCTGGACAATGATACCTTCTAAGTTATAGCTCTATAATATTCAGTTAGTAGAATTTATTCGAGAAAAAGTGAATTCCATATAAAGTGATATGAATTATCACTAGATCTCATTTATAATAAAATGAGTATATTTTACACAAACTTCAGTTTTTTCTTATTAATAGATATTTATGATTTTATGCATATATTTTTTGTACAAATATACGCAAAAGAGTTTTTTTCTTTTACTTTTGAATTATTCTCTTAAAACGTTGCATATTATTTTCATTTACAATTAAAACGCCTATGTAACGAAATTCTTATGAATTCCTTTTCTTAAACAAATTTTAATTTCAATAGGCTAAAAGAGAATTATATATAGGAACACTGCACAATACTTTTTAATAAAAATTTATGTTTTGGTAGAGAATATTAATCATATTACTCATATTTATATCTTTTTACATTCACATTTTCATTAATACATAGAATTTTTGTTTCTTAAGCCAAATTTTCGCTTCATCAGTATGGTTTGAACTCAGCAATAATTTAACAATAGATGAGATTTAATATCAAAGTAATATTTATAAGCATCTTTTATAAATGCTTTTCTTTTTATATTGTTATGTCAAGTTTCGAAATTAAACAAACTAAAACTTTAATTTGGATAAAAAAATATCAAAGACTATAGAAGACCTCGACGCATCTATCAATTAAAACTTACTAAAAAAAGTCAAACTTTTACTCATTATGTTTGCGATCTAAAGTTCTAACCTTTTTTTATAAGTTTCAGACATTGAATCGTAGCACTGTCTTGATGTTCGAAATTTCCCTCCGCTCATTTGAATCGAATAAAATCTCAATTGAATAATATCCGTTTAAAAATGGAGGTGTAGGAGTGATAAGAAATAGCCCTCACCTAGATTTCATTCATGAACGAAAACGTACACATATTCATGACATTGCATATTAAAATAATACTCGACACACGTTTTCTTGCAAGAGCATAAACAATAAACAAACAAATTGTAAAATCAAAGAAAACAAATCGACAAATGTATCTCGTTTCGTTGCGGAAGCACAGCGTTTCACCATTAGAAGAAAAGAGGAAATCGGTTAGTCAATTCCTTTTATTCTTAACTGCATCCGTAACGGTTGTTATTGTTTACATGAGTGACATTACGATTCTCTCATCCAAGTATCACTACTTTACATCACGTTCATGTGTTTGAATGTCAAGCAAACACTTAAACGATAGTCTTGACTGATAACAAGAAAAATAAATGAAATAAACATTTCGAAATTCTTTTCAAGTATTTAAAATTCGAAGCAGAAATTTCTCAACCGGAAATTATTTTCAAAGAAAGCTCATAATCATTTAGAATAAAGAATTCTAGGTCATGTTCAGTGGGAAAAATATATAAATGCATATACTTTAGAATTAGATAAAACTGAAGTAATGGATTCTTTTTTCTGGATATAAAATTAAATTCTATTTTCGTAGAACGTTAATTGTGATTGAATAAAGAGATGTAACTTGTTTTTGTTTAGTCAATTTGTCAGAAATTGCTGATTGTTTTTAGGGGAATTTTTAATACTTCCTCGTAGAAATTTTTAAAAATGTCAAATATTTAATGGGTTGATAAACACTTAAAGAAGATTTATTTTAATAAAATTAGTTTTGTAAACAGGAAGTTATTTATGTATTAAGGTTTTTCAAAATAAAGTTAAACATCAGTTTATTTTTCTATTATCAAAAATGTGCATCTCTATTTCAAAGCTGAATTTAATTTAAAGGTAAAATAAATAAATTTATTCAGAATTTCAGACTTTACAAAGGTAAATTATTTAACAATCTGTAGAATATGATTACATGTGAATTGCAGCTTTGTTGAGACTATTTTAAAAATCTTTTTAACTTTATAAATTTGATGTATTTTGTTATTCACTTTTAAAAGTTACTTTTCATACTTTCTATTTAGATCAAAATAAAGATTAGTATACTTTAAATATTTATATAAAAATAATACCTTTTATAATTCATTTTATATTTTATTTATATATGTTTAAAGGAATAATTGTTAGCTTTGCTTGGGTCATGCATAGCACTAATCACATTTTTTAAGAATCTAAGATTTAACAATCAATACAATGAGAAATATTTATCAATGTCACAAAGCCTATTACACTTTGAAACCGATGAAATTTGAAGTTAATAAAGGTTTTCTTTATTCTCAAAAGAATAATCTATTGATACAAATGTTCCGTCAAAACTGGCAGCATTGGATTAACTTATTCGAATTTAGCCAAAAAAATTCTTTATTTTAATGCAAAAGAATATTTCATGAAATGTTAAAATTAACTTTATATATATAAAAAAAGCCTATCAATGAAGGGATTAATATAACCTTACATTTATACACATTCTTCTTTTGAAAAATCTTATTGAATAATTCAGTATTTGCGATCACCTGTCTTTTTTGAAATGGAAATATTCTTAAAATAACCCTTTCCGTTCTACATTTCGATATTTTTTTATTTCATATATACTTAAATATTAATGCTGATATCCATTGATTATTCGGTAGATTAATTTTCACACTTCGTTCCTTATTGCGTTTTTCGCAGAATATGAACACCGCAACCAAACGATTATTTTGATTGCTCACTGTGATTGAGTCTGCCGGTGGTTTTCCTGACAAAAATATTTATAGTGACGTCACAACAGGAAAGACCTATCGATAGCAGAATTCTAGCATTGTTGAGGACGAGAACTAATTTAAAAAAGATCTTTTGTTACGAGTTTTTCCTCGTGGACCTATGTAGAATCAAATGTAATTTTGATCTGGTACATGGAATAGAACAAAGTAACAACAAATGTCTTATTTTTGGACGAGGAATTGAGAAAGAATAATCTAATGTTGTCATAACAACTACAAAAAAGTCGTGATAATTTTTCAATTCAGTTGTGCGCGAAAAGTTTCATTTTCTCTCGAATGCTTTCTCATTCCATTTTGTTTGAGGGTTAAGTTTTTAGACTGTCGCTTGTACTTTCCTTTGCGTTACTATCGTCACACCTGAGAATTCAGATAAACAAGTGCATCGACGAAAAGAGTAAAATATTGTTTTGTTTCAGCACAGTGCTTCTAAAACTTTCAATACTTGCGACCCAATATTCAACTATAATTTTCATTGCGCCCCCTTCATAAAATAACAATGTATTAAACTCAATAAAACTACACATTGATGCTAAACCCACAAAACGACTGTAACCTCTTAAGTGCCGTCGACGTATATAAACAACTTGCTCAATCAGTGCGTTATTTGCTCCGGACGTATATATACGTCTTTATGAAGTACGATCTTTTCTCAGAACTGCTATCCATAAAAAATTATTCCGAATGCATTTGGAATTTGGAATGCAATAAAAGGACCTTGACAGTGTTTGCGAAAGATTTACTTATTTCAGAGGATTTGCTCATTAACTCCTTTTCTACCCTCCCCAATACACCACATACGCTCGCCGGCGTGTTAACCGGTGGCGGGAGTGAATACCACAATTTTTAATCGGCATCTTAGGGACTAATTATAAACCGTACAAATTATTAAGATCAGTGTTAATTTTTTCATATAGCTTTATATATGACAAGGTCATGGGGGTTATTGATAATTATTAAGCTTATTTTTAACTTAGTACTGTTATAAATTAATCATAAAGTACACATTGCGCAGTACGTAAGTGTATTACATCAGTGTAAATGCGCATTTTATTTTTACTTGTCAGAATGTATTTATTTGTTTTCTTTCAGTAAATTAATATTTTTTAAAAATAATCTTTTGTTTTCGACTTTTCAACAGGGTCGCGCCCCCCTCGAACGGTTATCACGAAACACTGTTTTAGCATTTAGACTACTTGTATACACATACGTAGGAAATTCTTCAATTTCAGATATTAACAAGCATGACATACTAAATATACTTAATTTGTTTATTGTTTTGAGATATTTGCAAATATTTTTGTTCATCTATTTATGTATATATATCTTATGAAAATGAAAGTAGGCACTTAATTGCTTTATAACAAATTTAGTTGTAATTCTACTCTCCTTGCGGCATAATATTATAATGCGCATTCATAATACCTTTAAATTATTTGTAGTGTTGGACTTGAAATTCGTATAAGATGTTTTATGAGAATATTACGTGTATTTCATTTGGTAGTTCAGCATCAATATTTCTAAACATATAATAATAATATCAATGTATAATGCATTAGTTAGGATATTTTTGTATATAATATACCTTATTTTCATTTATAAAATAATGTCACAAAATTTTCATTTAAATAGAGGTATACAACAATAACATTAAATAATATATAAAGTCTATATAACAGAAGTTTGTGTTGCAAATTTTTTAAAAATCCTTATTTAGAATAAAAAAAATTATTTGGTTCATATGTATGAAGTTTCTCAAAGAATGCGTACTTATACTTATAAATTTTATATTTTTTTGGTGAACAGAAAAAATAAATTAAAATAGTATAAAATTATATCTAATAGTCTATCGTATTAAAAAGCTTAGTTTTTCCTTTATTTTCTCGATTATATTGACAAAAAGAAAATTTAATTAAATTGATATAAAGTTGCACATATATATTTAATTTAAAACACAATGTTAATACTTAAAAGATTAACCTTCTTGCTTTTCTTTTTTTTTTTTATTGAATTGATAATAACAATAATAAAAACAACGAAATAAAGCTATTCAGTCAACTTTTTTTACTGTCAATTAGAACATGTATAATTGTTTTTTTCCATGATAATTTTTTAATTAATTGTGTTCAGTTTTACTATGAAAAAAAGTATTGAAGATTACAAAATATGTTTACAATTCTATTTGAACAATATTTGTCAATATTAGCCAATGTAGTTGTCAGTTTCAACATACAAACGTTTCTACGTAAGCTATCAAAAAAACATTTCAGTGGGAAATTAGTTTTTTTAGCAATGAAAAGAGATTTCAAAGAGTTCTTAATTATAAAATTCAGTAAGCACAATTGCCATTAAATTAGCTGCGTTGAAAGGAAGATGAGAATTATTACTAGCAATTATTGAATCAATTTCTAAACATCTTAAAGAACATGTGTGGGTTATTTATTTTCACAAAATGTCATCGAAAAGAAAAGATTTCGGTATGTAATAGATCATAGGTCAGTGGGACACAAGGCATCCTAAACTTTATAACTCACATCTTCTAGCACTTTCTAATCCGTTTCGCAAACGGTTTCAACCTTATGTTGAAAGACTTTCACCTGTCCAGATGCTTTTCATTGTCTGCCTACTCGGACACTTAATTTTGCGATCAGTTCCCTTGGAGTCGCCATTAAAGAAGATGTAAGATTCAAAAGATCGCCTTAACAACCCGTTGGCAGTATGACACGCAGTATCGAACAAAGAAGAAAACAATGAAAAGGATTTCGCTCATGCTGAAGGGTAATTCAAAAGTGAATGTTCTTAAGAGAACTCTTAAAATTCAGAACATTTGCTGGATGGCTCCAAATACTTAAGCTCGTGAGCCAGGGATCAGAAGTTTAACAATTCGATTTTTAGTCATATGGAACTTCCGCACAGCAGTTTCTCCCAAAACAGAATGGCTGTTAGTAATGACACGTTTCTAAACAATGTTTCTGAAATGGAGCGGAAAATATTCGAATTTGCTTTAAAGAAACAATGGTTAGGAATAACCATTATGCGGAAGAACTTAGCATTAAGTTTCCAAGAAATGTAAATAGAAATATTGTTTGGAGTTTTTCTTCCCGTTTTAAATAAGTCGAAAATCAATTTCATTGTTCTCTGTTGTATTTGGATTCGATTCGAACAAAACTAATACCTAATGATGTATTACAAGTCGTATTACAGAAAACTTCACAAATTCCTTTACGTTGGGAGCAGATCTTACAATTTTTCAACATAGATTTTAAGCAGAAATTTTGTCCTCTAATATAGTGGTAACTATTTTATTTCATTTGACTGAAAACTGACTAAAATTATATGCAAGTACCGTTTATAATTTGGAAAGTTCTATTAGTTATTCTTAAATTTCAATTGTTACTTATAAATCAGATTTGAATTATGTGTTTAAAATTCTTTTATATGAGACCTACAATTCAAATCAGGTCTGTTAATTATTTCAGTTGTATTTTTTAGTAGTTTTTTAATAGTTGAGAGCATTCCCAAGTGAATTACAAACATTAAAATTAAACGATACCTCTTAGAGTCTTAAAAAACTTAAAGATTCTATTAGCAGGGAATGATAATTTAATTTATATGTTTTCTTAATTAAAAAAAAGGTATAATCTACACTTTGGGAGATTGAAATATTATATAATTAGATGTAATAAATATTGTAAACTTTTCAATACGTGTACTATCATTCAGATTATTGATTGATTAGGTTGATTGTCTATAATATTCCAGTGTTAATGTCGCCAACAATGATACAATCGACGCCAAACGGAATATTCTTGCTGGTAACCTTTTACCACCACCTTTTCAAAACAAGTTGCAGCCTTTTCTTATCAGTAACGTCTTTTTCATAATACATAAAAAATGGATAAAAAACTAATGAGAACTTTTTTTATTAATATATTTTATGTGTATGTTGTTTGTTGTCACCAATAGCACCAACTTGGCGAGATTTGCGCCGGCGAAACGGAAAAGTACCCATAAAAGTTTTCAAGCAACACAATAATTTCAATTTTTAAATAATTTCATATTTATTATTTTTATTAAATCAAGAACTGTATGTTCTAAAATTTAAACGCAAATTTACGTTTCTGTTCAAGATTGCGAAAATTAAACCACCTTTTATGTTTTTATATCCATATATGCTTAACATTTTAACATTCAACAAAAAACGAAACCATTTATATTCTGCTTCACTCTCTACGTAGTTTAATCTATTGCTATCATAAAAACAATTCAGGAACCTAAACGCAGGTCACTTGTTATAACACAATACCAGAAATCGCGAAATCAGAGAATTGCTAAATATATACCAGTCCTTTTTCTTCCCCTTCCGTCGAAAGGTATCAAATTTGAGATCAAACCATTTATGTAAAGCAGCTACTAAACGTGAAACAATAGCCGAGTTATAAAGGAATTGGGTCGTAAATTAAAATTCTTGACGATCTTGCATCACAAAAATGCGAAATGTGTACTTTTTTTTTCATAAAATACGATCGTGTCGAAAAAGTATGAGGAATCGGAAAGATAAGTGGCCATTTCAAATCACAATGTGTCATATATATATGTAGATAAGTTTATTTCGCTCACCCTGTTGAAATGCATTCCAAAACGTAGCTTTTTCTCCCATGTATAATGTAAATCAGAAAAAGAATTACAATTTTATTTTTTCATATCAAAAGACAGAAGGAAATATAACCAACAAAATGTTTGAATTCTTGTTTCAAATGAATAATTTGGATCAATTCATACTTGAACTAAATAGATTTCGTGGAGCAATTTTTTAAAAATTACTTGTAAATTCGAATATTTTAGTATATTTGATTTAAGATCTTTTTTTTCACGAAAAAAGAAGGAATTCCACGCATTTAAATTTAAGCAAGGACATTTCATTTATTTAAAACCTATTTTTTTTAGGGGTGAGAGAAAATATTGCATTGAATACCATTATCAGTTTATCTCGTTTTAACTTTTTCTTCATAAAAATATTACAATAACTTGAAACTTTTTAAGTACTTTTAAAAAAAATATTTCAATCAAAAATCGGGATACAGTTGTATATTTTTTTAAATTATTGCTCAGTTTTTATGCTACATATTTGATTCAATGGTCGGCTAATTCTGATAAGGAACAAATTGATTTAGTTAACTATTGTTCCCCCAATTTTTTTAATGCTTTCAAAAATCTGAGTTTTATAACCTATTATTCAAGTTATTATTTAATTTCGACATGTTACAAGAAACTCTTTTCCAATCAAAATATTATTAGTAACGAAATAAAAATCTCATATTTTTCATATTTTCAATCGTGTTTACCTGTTTAGTCTTATTATACTTTTTGTTTTTTAAGACCTCCTCATGCAAAATACATATTTCCGTGTTTTTCATTAAAAAGTTTATAATTAAAATACAACTTTTGATGGCAACATCCCTTAAAACTGCTCCTTTTCTTAATAAAATGTTTGCATTAAGAGTTATTTTTATAATAAAATCGATAATTAAAAATAACATAGTTGAATTTGCTTAAAATTCCTTTGTGTTTATTTGTAGAATTAAATATTGATTTCTTTAAGTTTCTGTCAAGCATGCAAATAATAGTTCTAAATTGTCCTACCGAAAAACCAGAAGCAGAGAAAATAAAAAGGAAAAATTTCACAAAAAACAAAACAAGTATTATTGTTTTTTCTCCAACAAATAGACATTTAGAAACACGAAAAGACCAAAAAACAAAATTAAAGGGGGAAAAAATCAAACATCACACGGATGCAGTTTTTTCTGTTTATTGATACATAACAAAAACTTTGGGGAAAAAATAGCAACAATCACTTGGTAAAAAAAAAAACTCTGATTGCGCTTAGTATTCAAATACTTGAAGCTTAAAAGGGAAAAAAATGATATTTTATACTTCGAACCAGGAAAATACGTAAACTCTAAGTACTTCGAAAATTGCGTTATCCGTCAAGGTCTGTCAAATAGGTTCTGCTTCATAGTTATTGAGTAACTTTATGCGAATAAAATGTCTCAGAAATTTGTACTCCCATGCAGTTCACGTATAAATGAAACTTCACATTCAACAAAGAAATGGTTCGTTGAGGTGAAAACACTTTTTTGAAAATGAAAGTTTTTCTCCTACGTGAAAATGTGGAAGATGACTGTTTGTGAGATCTATATTTGTCAGCACGAACTAGAATTTAAATAATCCTTTCCGTTGTTGTGAAAGTTGTCGCTCTGTCACGTATACATGAGGTGTGTGATATTGAAATTCTTTTTTCCTCTTCTTTCTAAATTTAGACATCTTTTGAATATGGAATTTTCAGTGTGAGGAATATTTTTGTCAGTTACCTGATTGAAAAAAATTATGTATGAAAACAATAATAAAATAATAGAATATAAATTCTAAGAATTGACGGAAATAAAAAAAATAACTTTTCCAATTTAAATTAACTTAAATAATAAATATATTACTTAATTTTAAAGAAAAATTATATTTAGCAGTTTTTAATTTTAACAATGAATGCATTTATTAAATTTTTCTACATAACTTTTAGAAATTTCAAAAACTCAGAAGAAAAGTTCTTTGAAAAGAATTGCTTCATTTTTGAAGTTATTATGATTGAATCATTAATAAATATTTTATTTTTAACTGTGAAATATTTTTATTAAAGAAAAAAAGAAATTTATTTGTAAATTTAATATCTTTCTAACAAATAGTGATATTTATATTGTCAAAAAGAAAGTTATTTTGAAGAATCAATAATTATGTGACATCATTGTGGTTTAAGAATTCATTTTCCATTTGCTTAGTTTTGATCAACTTCTAAAAAAAATGCTCAGAATCTCAAACAACGCTTTTTTTCCAAATAGCATGCAAATATTATACATTATATAAGTAATATGTGTACCTACTTATTACAGTTTACCTTTAAAATTACGAAATAATCTACTAAAAATAATTCCTCTAACAACGCCCTAAATTAAGAAAATGCAGAAGATATTGAATAATAAATGATGAAATTTGTGAATCAGATTTTAAAAAGAGAAAAACTATTTAATTTGTTTGAGAGAGTGGTTAAAATATTTGAATATTTTTTATCAGAAAAAAAAGAATTGAAAATTTAGATTTCTTAAAAATTAAGAATGTTCAGCAATCATTTTTATTTCCTAAAAAGGAAATTTGTTCTACTTAAGAAAAGCTAAGTGTAATTGCATATGTTCCACGTATGTCTTACAATGCAATAAGTAAACACTAGATTAAAAAATACTTTCAAAACACACACGGAGAGACGGTAATCATTTTTAAGTGCAGGTTGTCAAAATTTCTTGATGCTCGCGCAATCTTAAAGCGAATGTCCGGTTTGGTCACTCAAAACAAGCAAAGGTAGAAACCCGAATCTAGATCACTGGTATGTGCTTTCGTGTGTGTGGACACCTTTTTAAACCCCCACACTAGAGAAAAACTCATCAAGGAAAGCAAAAGAAAGCGAAAAAAAGGAGAAAGAGCGAAAAAAAGCACACTGCACGATAAATGATAAGTTCTGAGGAAATTGCGAACGGCATCTTCCTGCTCAAGGCCAATAATGAAAATTGCCAGAGAAAGTGTGTCACTTTTCGAACTTTTGAGGCTACTAGATCATCATTTTCGAGCAAAATTGCTGCACTGACCATCCGATTGAGACCCGAGCTAGTTCGCGGTAGGGCAGATTAGCTGCACCCAGTTGTTACCACGTGTTTCTTTGTTACCTATGGCAATTTATATCGATGTTACCTTGTTAAGAAGACTACTTCATCATCTTTTTAAGTCGGGGTGGGTAAATGTGGGAGTTGAAGTGAATGGTGGAGGGTGAAAAGGAAAATGGAACACTTTTCTTTTCTATGTAAATATCCGTGTGGTGAGAAATTGCACCATTTTTTCCAAAAGCAATAAAAATAATTAATGAGATTCTCTTTCTCCCCACTTTAAATGCTGCAAAATGGGTGCAATCATTCTTCTTTGAGTTTTCTGAATGTTTCTGTGAGCATTGTTTATACTAAACATTAATTTTTTGGTTTTGTATGAACTCATTTCTTAGCCGTTTCATAAAAAGACTGAATACATATAAAATATATCAAGAAGAAAAACAGAACCAATATATCAAAAAATGAACAGAATCATGAACTCTTAATTCTTTTTTACAGTCGCGGATTTGAGGAAACTGTACTGTATATCACTTCAGTACAACTAACGTTATATCACATAAATGTATACATGCAAACACTGAAATTCATTATTTCTTTTTTTTAATACAATTTCGAATAAGCCTATAGACAACACAAAAAAAATTAATGGAAATTTTGAAATTCTCCAGGAAAAATTCAGAAAACATATAACTGAAAACCGAGATGTCCAATTAAGGAAAACAACGCAATATTGTAAATACTTACAATGAGCATCATTAAATACTTATTTTTTAAAATATTGAGTTGTTGCTGTAAAAATTCCTGATTTTTTTTATTTCCATTGTTGGGTATCATCAGGATACCCAAAACAAAGGTGTAATCCAAAAACTGCGAATCTGTTCTTCATTTGACACTACCTTTGGGGCGGGCACGTCTAGCTTAAAGAAGGCTACAGATGGTATGTAATTTGCAACAACAATTAAAAATGCACATTGGTGTAGATATTAAAACAAAGTTTAATCTTTTAAGAAAATTACGCAGGAACAACACACACAAGCTACCACAAAAAAGCTCAACCAAATTAAATTTTAAAATTGTTTGATTTCGCAAAGGAACTTCTATATTTTATCCGTTAATAAGATTATTCCATTATTTTTTTAAGATTTAATATTTAATATTCATTGTAAGTTTTCCCAAGTTACGTATTTTTTTCGTTGAGAAAATCAGTAAATGCATTGATTTCTTTCCCGAAATAAAAATCTTGAGCAATAATTGTTTTTCATACCGGACTGCATTTATATAACAGATATTTTGAAATAAAATTACACGGTGTGTAATCTTCATGGAATGTAATTTAGAATTTTATTCAAGCTATAAGCTTGAATACAATTCTAAGTTCTTGTAAATTTTCAGAAATGTAATTAAGTTTATTCTAGTTTAAAAACTAAATTAACTAATGAAATTAAAACAATTTTTATTGAAAATAAACCATCTTTCAATAGATATTACGGAAGTAAACAGTGAGAAATTTAAAATAGAACTTCAGAAAGGAAAAACAAAAAAAATTATTTCATTGGTAATTATTACGTTTCAAGAAATTAGAAGAGCATGACTAACAAAGCATATCTGTCAAGTTTATTTCTCCACTTTCCTATTCAGAATATTTTTTAAAAATTTACAACTTTTTAAACAAAAGATTGAACAATAGAATTTTCATTCCGTAATAATCACCGATTTCTTACGTAAAATATAAGAAAATATATATAACATTCTTTTTTTCTCTTCCTTTTATTAGATTCCCGCCGAGATGTCTTCTTTTGCATATCTCAACGAATTACAGAAAAATACCAAATTAGATTGTTAATCTAAATCGTCTGCTTCGAATTACCAGGTGTTCGAACTCCTACCTGGATTGGGCGGTCTCCTCCTAATTACATCGACCGAATGGCGCGTTATTGAAAAACAACCCACTAACCCAGTTCAAAACATCTTGCACCTTAAAGAATCAGTGATCTCTATGAAACAGTTACGAAATATTGATAACTAGAAGAAGCGATAAATTCTAACTCTTCCGTAACGGCTAGTACACGGAAATTGTTCTTCGTGCAATAAATTCTGCCATTGATGCGTTAAAGTGGACGTCATGGTGGCAAACAAATCGAATTGATTCAATTTTAATGATTTTGACAAAGATCCGATGAGGAATATGAGAAATTCTCCGGAAAAGCAAAAATATAATATAATTCAGAGAATAAGAGAAAAATACTGTGGGATTACAGATTTTAAAATGCCTTTTATATGTAAATATAGTTTTCTTTATTTTTACAAATTGTGCCACAGAAAAATTTAGTTTTTTAATTTATTTTTTTATTTTTATATTTTACTTGAAGTATTTCAAATCATTAATTCATTTATTTATTTAAGTACTGTTTTAAATTTAAGAATTTTTTTTAAAGAAAAGCTTGATTTAACTTTAAAATTTTTCTCAAATACAACTAAAACAATTACTGCAGAAAATTAATTGTTTCATGAACATAAAACCAGAAGTATTTGGAGTAAAATTTTGACAAAAAATTGTTCTTGAAAAAAAGTAATATTATTAATTAAATGCTTGTATCTTTAGGCTCATTTAAAAAGCAATTATCTTTAATTTGATATCAATGTGAACAATTTTGCTGATACTTTAAATTATCTTATTTGGTTGGTTTTAAATATATGAAGCGGCCGCGGAAATCTAGTGGTCATGGTCACGAGCATGTTGCTAGCGTCTCATGAGTTCGAACCCTAGTCCCACTGAAGACCGCTGTGTCGAGAAGCTGATGCACGTTAAATCTGTGATTACTCAGATTCCTCCCGTTAGCGTGATGTAGTAGTTTGAAGAGGGTGTGCCAGTTCAGATGCCACCCTCGTAACTTGTGACCGAGGCTAAAAATAACTAGATCAGTAGCCAATGCCCTCGTGTTTCTTTCATTCTTCAACTTGTTTCATTTCTGGGTAACGAGAGGGATCACCCAGCTTTGGGCAAAAAGGCCTTTTATTTACAAATTAACTTTTAAAAATTTAACACCATATTAATGTTTCTACCTCTCCCAGCCTTTCGCTGGTGAAAAGTTCAAGTCTGGATCAACGTTCGATGATCTTCAGATGATCATCTCCCGGGTGCGGCTGTCCCCGCAACCTCTTTCGCTTGTCCAAATATCCTTGTCACTTTCCAAACCAACTCTTTAACCCTCTGGGTGGGTCTCTTTCACACCCCAATTTTTCTAATTCGCGAGCACCACGGGTCTGCACCCCGCGTCTTCTGTCTTGGCCCCAACTCCATTGGTTCTTTGAGATAAAAGGCTATCGCGACTGAGATCAGCCACATCACCGCACTTCGTAAGCCATATGGAGGGTCTATCAATTGACTTGTCACTTTGACTCTGAGAATACTCTCCTGGGTATATCTTCTTCACAACAGGCTGACATTCCTACCATTTAATTACTTCGCGGCTCTCATGTGCAAGGAACGAAATAATGGATAACTGTCCAACAGGAGTGTCTCTTCTATAAATGGTTGTGACTAAAAACCACACACATCTGGGTGTCGAAGAAGGAAGAGGTGTGGTAACATCAAAACCATTTCCAGAATCGGCTAAACATCTGTTTTGCCCCAGGCATGAGAGAAGAATATACTGTCCCTTTTTGAAGAATACACTGACCCACCTGGTCATTATGCTCACCCCCGTACTTAAAAAATGTCAAGTATTGTCGTAAAGTGCTCGTTTAATGAGGCGACGCTACAATAGTATGACTTTAGTACATTAATCTTTTCATACAATTGAGCTCTGTCCTTAATTTTGAACAAGGCCAAAAATAATTTGAAGTCAGAATTGAAAAATATGTTAACTAAATCATTCGGTGAGAAGAACGTAATTTCTTCCTCTCTTAATTATCACTCTCAATTCATACATAATAATCTTAAATTTTTAAAATCAAACAAATGCAATTGTTTCATATTTCTGTTAATGCCACCTATGAAGTTTTAAACTATTCAATTGAACCCCACAGCAGTACATGTAAAAGTTGATGGAAATAAAATACATTATACGATTTTTTGCAAGACAAAAATGAATATTGACCCTGCGTTCAAGTTCGCGAACTGTATTTTTGAGTTCTCCATTGTTTATTTATGAATACAGCCATGACAAATAAATTCGAATTCCAATTGTTCTTTCTTTCCAGAACTTTATTGAAGTATAAAATGTGACCTTACCCTCGTCATACTACTCGACATACCCACCCATATAAGAATAAAGTTTAGTAGAGATCCTTGATCTTTGAAAACCCCACAACCTTGTAGTTAAATAATTCCCATGCTAAAATGGTTTAACTGACGTATACTTATTAAATAGTTATAACAGTAACAAACAAAAAGTGGTGTATTTAAAGAAAATAAAATTACTTCATTAACCTCGATCTGTCTATCATATAGAAAAACGCGGAATATCTTGGTGTGAACTCATTACCCCAGGAAGTTACAGCGTTCCGGTAGGATTCTTAAGTGACGTGCTAATCAATAGTTTCTAGAATTGTTCTTATTGACCAAGGCTTGGCTCAACTAACTAGAAATTATACGTGAGAACAGAGTTAGAAAGTTTTTTGCTTCGATTTTGAGAAAGGAATTTAAAGTACTTTCCCTTATGTTGAACAAGTGTTCATGCACGTGTTTTGAATTCAGAAATGTGCATTTATTTTTGAATAAAAAGTTTTTTTTTTTCAAAAGTACAATATGTTATTACAAAGCACTTATGTTAAAAATCAATCGGATAAATGAGGAATTTCTAACTATGCTTGATTTTGTCATTACTTTTTAAACCTCAATAATTTATTTTATTTTTTTGTAATATCCTCATTAATTTCACAAGCAGTGATATTACTATTATTAATTAATCAATCTTTAAAATCGTCTTATTCCATGTTTTTACCCTAAATGGGTCGATGCTTAAAATCCTTGAGCAAAATTATGCTTAATGAAAACTAATAGTTATATTAAACATTTGATTCACCCCCTCACACACACACTTAAGCAACCCACACTCATATATGAATATGTGATTATCTAGATATATATTATAAATGCGAAAGTTTGTGAGGATGTTTGGGAGTCTTTCATGCAAAAACAACTCAATGGATTTTAATGAAACTTTACAGTAATATAGCTTGTACATCAGAATAACACATAGGCTATAATTTATAGCACTGGCTATAATTTATAAAGATTTGTGAAAAGTGTCCAAAATATAACGATATTTGTCAAGTAAGTAGGAAAAAATTCTGCCATCTGCAAGCAATTCTGGCTTGCGCTGCAAAAAAACCCACGTTTAGCATATATCTATCATTTGTTTGTGAAAGAACTCTTTTTGTTTTGGCTACGCAAAGCGCTCGCTTCTAATTAATTCCTGTAAACAGCATAATCCCTAATTTATTTTATTTCAGAATAAAACTAAGTTTTGAAGGGAGAGATTGTTATAAATCTCTCTTTATTTGAATGTTTTTTAATGATTTTATTATGCACATTTGGTAGTGAGAAATTTATCTTTTTTCAAAATAAATACTTTTATTGCTTCTGGTACTCACAGTAGATAAACTTTGTCTTTCTTTGAAATCCACTCTTCCAAGATATATGGCAGCACGGGTTCTGTGATGAGTATTTTAGCGGGGATGGCGAACAGTTTTGCAGCAGATATGCGTTTTCAGCTGACGGCGTTTTCAGCGGATTGCAAAGATTATTATTTTTGTCCCGCAAAAATAGTTTATGTCAAAATTGAAGTGTCTTATGCTTTTGTATGTTAATGAAGACTTTAGAAAATGATCTGACTATTTATTTTAAGTGAACGGTGTATATAATAATTTTACAATGGAATATCTTTAATTAATTTATTATCTCTAACAGATTAAATTTCCCAAAGTGGAGTGTTTTGTTTATGTATATCCCTTAATTTTCAATGTAGTGATCCAAAAAACAAATATTGTATGAAAAAAACTGCAGTAAATTCATAATGCGGCGGATAAAGTATTAACGTGCATCGCTCCTCTACACGGCGGGTCTTACAAAGCTCTAATACAGCTCGAGATATGAAAGTAGCTAGACATTTGTCAATTTGACTATCGTTATCATTTCGCTGTGTTTTTCACTGAATCTCCATTATAGCCATTATAATTTAAGAAACGGCGTTGCTTGCGAATATTACAATTTTAACATAAAATAAATACAACAGAAAGTAATATTAATGTATTACACTTTCAGATATAAATTATTTACTCTATTTTAAGCGTTCATTACGCAACACTTTTAACAATGTGTTACTTTTGCTGAGCAGAGATCTGCTTAGGGAGTTATTTTGAAAAAGAACAAATGTGAATTTTATGAACTATTCAAAAACTTGGATTCTGATACTGACTTTGAAGGATTTATGTGTCTCCCCTCTCCTCTTCTTATGCAATAGAAGTTCCATTCAAAACTACCAAAAATTTAAAATAGTAATATTGCTTGCACATGACTAACAAAAATATAATAACAAAATTCATATGTGTTCGGAATAAAATCTTCTTATTTGTAGCCGTCGGTTGCTACGAGGTATAACATATTGAATTTAACTACAAAATCCATTTCCATTTTCGAAAATTTGGAACAGCTGAAATGCATGATATTTTGCCGCACTAAGTGAATGATACAAACATTGATTCATCATTTAAGTGAGGGAAGTATTTAGAGCATTAAAGGGATCATCGGCATTATGTACCTTAGCATCTCTTTTAACAGATATGCACCACTTAAAATCAATCATTATGCAAGATAATGAGAAAATTATATTTTGGATATTTAATCTAAAAATTATAACACACTCGACTTGTCGATGGAGTACGTTCGTACCTATCGGAATTATGTACCTTAGCATCTCTTTTAACAGATATGCACTTCTTAAAATCAATCATTATGCAAGATAATGAGAAAATTATATTTGGGATATTTAATCTAAAAATTATAACACACTCTCGACTTGTCGATGGAGTACGTTCGTACCTTCCGATTAACTTATTTTGCGAGTTATGAAGTGTTACTAAGTCGAGTTAATTCAGTCAGGAAAATATAATTTGAAACAAATGATGATAAAGAAAATATCATAACGTTGGAAAAGCGAATAAAAACATAAATTGCAGCTATCCGCTTTACATTATTTAAAAAAATCTGAATGAGATATTGTTTCAATAAGAGGCATGTTCAGATCCTCTCAATAAATTTCATTTCCTAAATTGAAATATTATTTCAAGATATTGATAATACGATATTTATTCAAAAAAATAGGCAGTTTTTTTTCTACGAATTTCAAGTACTTGTGTAATATAACCTTGAAATATACATATTTTGGCCCTATTCCATGACACATTAATATAAAATATCGATGCGATTTTGAATATTGTTCTTAAAATATTACACTTGGAATAAAAATTGCAATAACCAAAAGACAGGAAAAAATTGAAATATGTATAAATAATATAATATTATTATTTATCAATATTTATAGAAACGTCTTCTATCTAATATTAATTACTACTATTTTAAACTATTAACATTTGGGCACCACACTACAACCCAAAAATAAATTTTTAAAAACATATACTATACAATGCAAAAGGTTATTTAATTTATTAGTATTATAGAATAAGAATTGAAAAAGTAAAACTTTTAAAGTTATGTTTAGAAATTCAGCTTTAGTTCATAATTAAGAAATAAATATAAAATTTGTTTAATATTTTATCTTTATGCTTCATTCCTTCAAAATATTAGCTTTGAATAGAAATAACTTATTTTTTTAAATAAAATGAAATTAATTTTTATAAGCTTCCATTTATTATTCCGATTTAAATGAAATAGTTTTAATTAAAAACAAATCTTCTCTAGTTCTTTTTTTGCGACTATTCTGGACGTGGGTGTAATAGTTTTTTATAATTAAATACATTCAAATAAAAATTAGTGAAAGATTCAATTTATTTTTAAAAAAAGTTAATCTCATTTTCAACTTATAACGCATCTTTTATTATATACATTCACATCTAATGAATAAAAAGCATGTTATGAAGAACATAATACGATTTAAGAACACTATTTTGTATTAAAGTAAGGTATAATGCAAGATATGTGTAATTGGTATCTTCATCAACAAATAAAACTAGATAGTTCTTAATTAACTTCCATATTTTAGATAAAAAGTTCTAGTTCAAATAGAATAAAAGAAATTATTTATTTTTTCATAGCACTTTTGTCAGACGATAATTTAAAAACTTAGCTGATAAATAAAAAGCAACGAATAATTTAAATACCACATTAGTTGTTATAAAACAAAAAAGTATATTTTACGAGAGGAAATCCATCTTTCAGGTTTTAAGTTAATAATTTAGAAAATATTTTTTAAAATCATGTTTATCTATCATAATTATGTTTTCTATTAGTATCGAATTTGATGATAAAACTCTTCGAAGTACCTGTATAACTATTTATCGAATTTTTGGCGTATTTATTTCATTTATTAGTGAAACAAATTTAAAAACATTTAAAAAAGTAAGTAAGAAATTATTGCATGTACTTTATATGAAAATTAATAAGTAACTTGACAATAGAAAACAAAGAATATAACTCCATACTTTAAAGCAAATATCTATAAGCCATTTATTTAAAATTCTATTTTTATTCTATTTAAGTTTCTGTTTTTATTATTTGTTGATTGATTTTTTAAAATACTGTTTCCATAGAAAACTTATTAAATTTTATACCTTCATACCAATAATTTAATATATATATATATATATATATATATATATCTTAAAATTTATTTTTTACATTTTTACACCAGAAGCTTAAAACAAATCGTAGATGCTAAATTTTTTTAAATTATTTGTCAACTTCTAAAAATTAGAGAAATTAATTTTTCTTCTGAATCTATCGCATTTGGAGCTATTAACAGTAAAGTAAACCGAGAGAAAGGAAAAGAGAAAACGATACGCATAATTTTATTTGTCTCGTCTGGGAAAAAAGAAAAATTGAAAGTTCAGTTGCAAGAATAGGGCGTCAATGAGAAATCGGTTTCCTCTGTGGACAGTTTAATCGCTTCTTCACCGAATTCGAATGTTTTCCCACAAACACTGGAACACGCTCCAGTTTCACCTCATCGCACTGACGCTCATTCGGGTAAAAACCGAAAAATGAAAGTCCACTATTCGAAAGCTAAGTTGAAAGTTAAGGGTAATGGATCATGGAAATTGAACGCAGATCATAATGCTGATTAACTCGCCTTGTTACATTCCTTCAAAACCGCGTTCTGATATTCATACAGCTTGGAAGTTCTCGTTATAATAATAACAAGGTACATTCCCTGCTTCATACTTAGAATTATTCATAAACATAGCCTCAACACCAAACTAATTAGCCTAGAAAAAAGTGAAGAGGTTAACAAAACAAAGTAATGAGCATTCTAAATCAGAAATCGAAGCTATATCGATATATTGAAAAAAAAAATAAAAGGGGGAAAAAAGAAGAGAAGAAGATTCGATAAAATCACATTTCATGGTTCTAAGCATGACCTTATTGAAATATAAATTTTTAAAATAGGTGGCTTTTTGTATCAGAAATCATGTTTAGGAAAGTCTCTCTGTAACATGATTTGCCGTTTTTTAAAATTAGAGCCACACAAAAGTACACAATCTTATCTGTATATTGAACTCTTACAAACCTATTTTTTTTTTCATAAAATTCGTGAAAATATGTAACAATTTGTGTTAAGGCTAAATCAATTATTTTAAACAATAAAATAATTTTAAATAGCGAAATAAATGTAAATAAGACTACGAAGCTATGTGTTAAAGATTTATCTCAAGAGTTTCACACGTGAGAACCAAAATGTATTTTTTCGCGTTAAATATATCTGAAGCAGTTCTAGAAGAAGAAAAATTTTTTAATTCAAATTGTACTGAAGAGAACAGCAAAAAATGTGTGTGTCGTTTACATGTTTATGTGCCCTTTTGAAAAAAATGAGGAAAAAAAGAGAGGTAATTTTATTGTGATATGTGCCAATTCGCAAAATATCATTTTTATTCGAATTTGCGAATCCAGGAAAGAAAACTCTTATGAAAAGCCAATAGATTATTTCTGCAACAAAAAAACCCGTTATCTTATTTTTTAAAATCCAATATGATTTTTATTCTAAAATTAGGAAAAAATGACCAATTTTGAGCTCTTTTTTTTGTTTCTATTTCTAAATTGTCATTGCAATTTGAGCGGATTTTTATTGATGATACTATGATACTCTTTTTTTTTTGTACTGAATATTTTTTATCGTTTGTACCATGGTTTTCAACTTACTATGTATTTTTTTTACGATTCATTGACAGGCTTCTGCTTTTCTACTGAATACAAATTATTGCTTATAGATGTATACTTATGTTTATTCAAGCAAAAGACATCTAATGACTAACACAAATATTTTGATGAAATTGTTAATTTGACTTATATCTTTCGCCCTATATAGTTTGTATAAATATATCACTTATAATAAAAATTGTACATTTCCTGAAATAAAATATAATAAGTGGGAAATAGGCAAATTTTCATCAGTTTTATATTAATTGAACAATTTGTAGTATTTTTAGCATTGTTCAAGGAAAATGTGCCTTAATTTAGTTTTAGTATCACGTCAATATTGTTTAATAGTTATTAAAACAATCGAAATTAAAATTCATGAAAATGAAGACAAGATAGTAAAAGATTACTATCTTATAAAATGTAAAATAAAATATTTACAAACATTACATTATGGTATTAGATGTGTGGTGGTGTGGCTACAGCGAACGCAGTCACTGAGTGGACGTAAAATTTCGTGGTTAGAGCGGACACTCCGAACTCCCCGCGATTAGATACATTTCGACACACTTTTCCCCCATCTTAAAACTGATAAAGGGTGCAGATAAAAAAGTAAATAAATACTTTTAAAAACACAAATATAATTTAAAACAGTATTTTAAGTGGCAAATCTCTTTCACGTCGGATAACGTTTTTTCCCCGAAGTTTTCTGTTTTTGCACTTGATTATCGAGTTACAAGGATAAATACATTTTTGCCAATCAAATTAAATTTTTTATATTAAATTGTTAAGATATCATAGTGAGGATGCATTTAAACATAGCGAAATATTGTAAAAATAAAAACTTCCAGAGAAATATTTAAAAACTAATAGTAAGTAGCAGTATAATGAAAGGGCTGAACGAATTTCAGGGATTTTGTGGAAAATTGTATTTTAGAGTCAAATAATTACTAGAAAAATTGCCATAAAATTAATTAGTTTCATTAATGTAAGTAAAAATAAATACTAGAAGTAAAATATATAAAACAGATACAAGTAAATAAAAGAAAAATAAATATAAGTAAATAAATACTAACCTTTATTATAAAGGCATGAATATCATTTACCATTGGATTTAGTTCTACCTGGTTACAAAACTTAAAGCTTTTAGACTTTTTTAAAATTGTTTGATGTTTTGAATTCTCTTTTAGGATGTTTTCAATTCTTTCATCTAATTTTACATAAGGAAACACCACATAGATGCAAGAATGTCTGCTATGCCCACCCAGCTCCCCTCACGTGTTCACTGTAGCCACTGTCCGATCTAACCACGTCCGCTCTGGCCACGTAACTAGCTGTGTTATGTATGTTATTTTTCTAGGCATTCTGAGGTTATTTCTAAGTCATCTTCTGAGATTCTCATTTTATAAACTTTATATTCTTTCCAATATATACTTTAAATAACATATATGTATTTATATGAACAAAAAGTTTAAATTTCTTTGAATAATAATTTAAAATTAGAAGTTTTGAGTTAGAAATAATTAAGGTTGTAAAAATAAGCTAAAATAGGAAAGTCTTAAAGACTGATAATAAGCGTTTATGACCGAAATTACGATTAATCATCAATAAATAAAAACAAACTTTAACTGGATGAAGCAAAAATGCTATTATGAATTGAAAACTTAATGTTTATTTCTTTACTAGCATACAAAATCACGAGACTTTTTAAACTGGTCAAAACAGAACTATATTTCTTAACATATATCTGATTTTGTTTATAACTACAAAAGACTGCAATTTCTACGTATACGACACACAAATGTATTGTATCCTATAAACTCGATTCATTATAACCAAGAGAAAATAGTTAACACTGGACAGATAGTTGAAAGTTTTATTCCAAATTCGCAAAATTATGATATAAATAAAAAATCCTTTACACGTTTTAATTGTATGATAGCGAACTTTAGCATGTTAATTAAAACATAAGTTTTGTTTTTTGTTGATTTTTAAATTAATCCTTCAAACCCATTGTCCCGATTACATTAAATTATCAAGTTTACTCTAGGGGGAAAAAACCACACATAGTAATAAAATTATTTCTCCCGACAAATTAATGTTAAAATAAAATGTCCTTTCTTAGCGCGATCTGGTATGTTATCAGTGTTAATATTCATTGGGGCAAACCGGGTCATTCAGATCATGGTTATTCAATCAATTTGATAAAACTTGTATTCAAAAACAGTATTATTCTTTTCACTTCTTCGCATGCCAACGCGAATGCTTAATTCGCAAAGTCTGGGCGTCCATTCGACTTGTCAAAGAACCTCGTACATATAACTTTTTCTTGTTCGAGTAAAGAACGCTGTTAACCTGGTAACCCACGATATTAGCCCATTTCATTTTGTTCTTCGGGGATAGCAATCAAGAGAATCATTAACAAGGAATGACAGATGGACAGGGAGGTTACGCCTTCCTTTTTCATTCTCTCTCTCTTCTACGGCATTTACTATTGAATTTCATGAGTGATACAAGTAAATTAATGTAATTGATTGGAATTACATTCTTATCGTGCAATTATGATGTGTGTTTACAATACAAAGTGTGTACAAAAATGTAATTATAAAGAACTTTGATCTAATGTTTAAGTTTGTTGGAATAGATATGGAAAACGGGGATACGAATTATGGCTGATAGTCAGTGGCGTAAGGTCGCGGGGGGCAGCATTCTAAGGGATCCCAAACCTATGTTATCTTATAATTTTGTAGTCCTTTGTAAGATCGTACTTGAGGCCCTGTAACGTTGCTTCTCCGAACATCAACAGCGGTCGGCATCTTTGTTGGACCCGACACCCACACGTGCATCTTGCAGCTGCAGCGCAACCCCCTTTTGACCCCCGAGGAATCGAACACCGTTGACCGGAAGAGGAGAGAAGAGAGATGTTTTGAATTCACACGGGAGCGGTGGCCAAAGAATCCTCCTCTCACAAAAATATTGGACTCTAACAATCTTTAATTAAGTTTAATAACTTTAATGTATCGTTCAATAAATAATATTCAATAGTTGTGACGTAAATAAATTCAATATTTAAATTAACCAAGAATACGCTACCGTTATTCTTTCAAACGTTACAGCCCCAAACCTGACTTTGTAAAGGGTCCTAATATTCTACGTTACGCCATTGCTGATAGTAATTGCAACATTTTAGCATTAAAGAAATTTTAATGTAGTAAATGGTTAAAATAAATGAATTGGTAATACTATAAAATTTTTGCCGGACACCAAATTGTAAATGATGAGGTCTCAAAACACAAATAAAAATCAAGGAAATTTTTTAAATTTTATTTGCATTTGAACTATTATGTGAGATGAATTATATTGTTAATACAAGTAATATATATATAATTTATATTGCATCCTTACACAATAATTACTTGGAAAAAGTAACAAGTATACTTAGTAGATGAGAAAAAAAGATTTTCATGCATGACAAGCTGTACACTAAATTAAAACTTTAACCGGTTATAGAAGGAATTAATAGGTTAAATTTTTAGGGGCATTTAACTCAATAAGAAGGATTTAAGTTGATAATAGTTGTTGGCGCATGCGCGCCAACGTCATGCGCACAAATGCAAATATTCTTCCTTGCCGCGCTGTGCCGGCAGTTGAGAACTTTCTGTGGAATTTTCATTTTGAATTTTTTCAAGCTTCAAAATGTATTGCTATATTATATTTCATTTGTGTAAAATTGTTGATTTAACTTTATTATTACATTTAAATTGTTGTAATCATTGTATTTAATTATGTGCTAAATTTATATGTATTGTGCTAATTATGATATTTGTAAGTTCTTGCATGTGAACATGGCAAGGCCGGGCGGGATGTTGGCGCGTGCGCGCCAACGTCATGCGCACAAATGCAAATATTATTCCTTGCCGCGCTGTGCCGGTAGTTGAGAACTTTCTGTGGAACAAGATAGACGAGAAAATTTCTCTTTATATAATACTCAGACGTGAGCATTAATAAAGGACTATAATACTCGAAGCTCACAATAAAAATTACTTAAAATTTGCTGCGCTCATAATTATCACACAACATATATATGCTATTTACAAGCGCAGCAAATTTTAAGTAATTTTTATTGTGAGCTTCGAGTATTATAGTCCTATATTAATGCTCACGTCTGAGTATTAAAGAGAAATTTTCTCGTCTATCTTGTTCCACAGAAAGTTCTCAACTGCCGGCACAGCGCGGCAAGGAAGAATATTTGCATTTGTGCGCATGACGTTGGCGCGCATGCGCCAACAATAGTGTTATAATAATTCCTAAGAATTTTTTTCAACAGTTTTAGTTTTATGTACGAGCAAAACAAAGTAGGAGATTCATTGAAAGTGTTGCAGTACAAAATATTATTGGAAAAGATATCTTTACAAAACAAAGATTTATTTGCTGTTTACCTTTGAGTTGCAATGTATAACAAAAGTATCGGATACCAATTAAGACAAATGCAACGCTTTACAAAAATATCGTTACCAGATATGTTTGCAATACATTGTATTTTTCTTTTCCTTTTTAATTAAGGGAGCATAATTAATAATGTGTGTGTGTTCTTTTTCACTGTACCTGTTGATGGTGTGTAATGTAATGCCTTTTTTTAACATAATTGTAAATAATAGAGAAGAATACAATCACACCTATTAAATTTTAGATATACAATGCTATTGATGTGGTAAAATCCTACCGTATATCATTTACGTTTATTTTTTTGTTTTTCAAAGAAAATAAAATCATCATTTAAGAAGCAGTGAACAAAAATAGTAGATAGCATTTGAATTTTGCCATTACTATTGTTATTGGATGTAGCGACAACACATTTACATTTGGCGTCAGCTTACGTTCCATTAAAAATATAAATAAATTATTATTCTATTTATTTGTTAGTTATTTTTGTTAACAAGAAATAAATATTTGCCATTATTTCAACTTTAATTGCATTGGCTATAGGTATTGCGTGTAGATTAAGTTAGGCTGTGTAGACATTTAAAAATTGTTTCGAAAGTGAAAATTGTTCTCTACATTCGAAAAACTTATTTAATGTTTTGAAAATCGTTAATGTTCTTTTATTAAAAGTCCAGTGCTTCTACACATATATTGAGATCTGTCCTTTTTAATTAATTATTTTTACTTGCAATAGCCTTTCCCTAATTAGTTTTCAGTATCTTAAAGTGCTTGTCAAAATAACATATAAGGATTTAAATACAAAAATCGACATTAATGATTATAATTATAATAAGAAATACACAAAAGACTTTTTATTTTTATAAAATTAGTATGACAAAGGAAAATTATCTAGTAGAATTCTAAACATAAAAAGGAGCTTCAAACAAAGGATTTTAAATAAATTAATTTATAAATGCAACACAAAGTTATTTAATTATGTAATCTGTTAGTTAAAATGAAATTTATGAATGGAAACTCAAAACAGCACCCCCCTCCTTTTTGTGTGTAAAAATGTGCCCTGGACATGCATGCAGCATGTGAAAGAACAGTTTTCGAGTGATACGTGTTAAAATGCATTATTTTTTATTGTTGGTAGTAAGAATTCTTAACAACTATACTAACCATAAACTTTTATGTTGATAGATTCAGCGCCAAAAAACAATGACCTTTTGTTTCCGTGCAGGGAGTCGAATTAATACCACTAAATATGTTACCACACTTTGAAAAACGTTCCACTTCGTGCATCCCATCGAATTTTAATCAGATAAAAAATGTCAACTTCAAGGCAAACATGTGAAGTAGCCCCCAACAGGCAGCAATACACGACAAAGACAGGCCCAACGTCCTTGATCTAGATGTAGCACACTTTTCCTCTTCTCGCCGTTTAACGCCTTAAATAACAGAAATTGAGCAGTTTTTATTCTAATTCTGCGGTCTACTCACGACATGGCATGCAAATCATTTTGTAGAGGATTTTTATTCCTTCCTTGAATGTTAAATGTGAAAGTTAAAAAAAAAACACCTATCGAATCCACCCGGAGTAGTTGTTCGAATTTTGTTTATTATTCTTTTTATGCGGTCATTAATGCAGACAATCATCTGATTCTTTTTCTTTTTATTCGTATCTTTGGAAAACCGTTAGAATAAAAAAGAAATTTTAATTTCGTATTGCCAATTTTCTACTACGTGTCTGAAAACCTATTTAGCTATTCCTGGTTGAAATGAGTTCAGAAATACTGTTAATATTTTGCCTTTAGACATTATGATATAAGGCCTCTTTTATAATGAAGATTTTAAATAGTTTTATTGAGTGTGGACAGTGTATTAAACTCTTAGTCAAATTGAAGTATTTTATGTAATGGTTCTAATACACTTTTTTCGTAAATGTCACCTTAATTGAAATTTTAGAATAAAATAGTTTAAATGAATAATAAATTATTAATAATTATTATACCAGAATTTTAATTGTATCATAGAATAAGAAAACATTTAACTCTTTTCATGTTAAGCAGAAACTTTAGACTTTAATAAATGTATATCAAATATGAAATTATATATGCATATACGTGTATAATGAAATTTAAAAAAGAAAATACTAAAATGTGCGGAAAAATACAAAAGTTTATTCAAAAATTTATCCAAAAGTTTGTTTAAAAGTTTATTCAAAATTTTTTCTTATTATGAATGAAAATTTCTAATTCCAGTCTTTAAGATTGTAGAAAAAATGACATATTTCAATTTACAAAACTAATAAACATAAATAATTGAATAATGTTAAATAGAAACGACATTGTTAAAAAAGTAGCTCTAATTTTTTTATTCTTGGGATTTTTAAAAATTTATTTGACCACAATACTGTTAAATTTGTGAACAATTTTATAGTTTATGATTAGCAAAAAACTTATGTTTACATTTTAAATACAAGTTACCTTCCGCTCTAAATTTAACTAGGCATTTCAATTATTTCTTGGAAATGTATCCTTCCGTTTATTTTTCATTATTGTTTTGTTTTCTTATTTCGAACAATTCTCACTGAATACCATTTCTAAATTTTTCAAAAAAATTATGTCTTTTTTTGTTGATGGACTTAAACTCCTTAAGTTAAGGAAGTTAAACTACTTAAATATAGATTTTCTATAACGCCACTTAAGATACATACTTGTTATTTTTAGGGGAGAATATTTACAAAGCTTCTATTTAAAAGATTTCAAAAAATAAAGTTGCTTATTAACTTGATTAATAGCTTTTATTTATGTTTGAAAAAGTTTACAGCAGTCGAAGAAAGTGTGATTGATAGATTGGTTGTTTATTATTGTTGTTTTTAAGAGCTCGAGGTTATGCTCACGATAAACCTGATTTTGAATAACCGTCATGTGATAAGCATAACACCTTAACGTGAAAAGTCTGAACATAAACATGTAAAAACCCATACATTCGACGTTTTTATTAATACCAGGTCTATAGAAGAAGAGGTTTTGTGTTTGTAGAACCTTTATTAGTTGGGAAATTACTAGCATCAAACATTATATATAAATATTTCCTCTGTTATCCTAATTTTAATTCAGCACAATTCCGATATATTTTTAATTTCGCTTAACTCAACCAAAAATGGCTGATAAAATATTCAATGACCTAGAATTCAAATAATTACGACATAAAATTTCATTGTAATCTATCAACTAAACATATGCACAAAAAGAGGTCTTTAACCCATTGCAGAAGAGTGCCCTATACTGTAGAGAGCCCCCACAAATCTCATCAAAATAAGGAGAAGAAATATGCAAAATCCTGATGATGTCACACGGTTCCGAGTGTTCCATTTTACTTGTGAGAAGGGAAAGATAAATCACTGAACTCGTTGTTCCATTTGCGCACGCACCAATTCTTCTGGAGCGCATTTCGCGTGCACTTTCTCGGCTTAGTACTGTTTACACGCTTCGCAGTACGCCAAAGATATGGTATCTGTTGTTTGAATTTCTAATTCTTTAGTATTTATAGCAGCATTTCCTATATTTCAAAAAGTTCGAATTCATTAATTTTAAATTTATGTGCAGCATGATTTTGTCAAAGACAAAGAAGAGAGATTAAAATAGAGTATAGGCTTGAATCTTGTGCAAAACTAATCATGCTTCTAAACATTTGTTTTTATTTTTGATTTGCTTCTAATTTGTTTGTATGAATATCGTTACAATAATTTACTGAAGTATAATGCATATCAATATGTATATCAACATTTCTTTACAAATATTTTTTTGATGTATTTACTTAAATAGAAAATATTTAAAGAATGTTTAAGGATTGCGTTTTATTAACAATTCTGAACGAAACGGAATGTTATAAAATAACAATTAACGCTTTTATTTACTGTATTGAACTTGCTAACCGTTCAAGCAGCTGACATTAATTAACATAAGTTATTTTTTAAAGCGCGATATCTGTCAAATATAAAATTGCACAAAATATTTTGATCAAGAGGTGCACTCAATGAACGTTTCGGGCTTATGTAAATAAATGTCGTCACAAAATCTCATCACATTTAGTTAAAGAAATGTAAGAAAATATAAAAGAATTTTACATTTGAGTTCCGATCGAATGCAAAAATAGTCTTTGATTATTTTTATAAGCACCAGTTACAATTGATGTGGTTAACTGATTAAAATAATTTGGAAAATCGTACACCAAAATATACAAAATCGAAAAATATTGGTCTTAATATTTTTTTCCATTTGTTTGCGGAATTTGATAAAATTGAATTAAATGTAAGTAATAAAATCTTAGTTTTCTTATAAGAAAAAAAAGACAAAATTGTCAAATTTTCCTAAGATAATGCAGAAAATTGAAATTGAACATAAATGAAACATTAGTAAGCAATCAGAAGAGATTTTATTTAAGAATAACTACCATAAACTTGTTCTGATATTGAAATTTACGTAAGTAATGATGCAAATTTATTTAACGGAAATTTTACTTGTATTAAAACCGTAGAAATTACGAATATCAAATAAAAATAGTTATAAATTTTATTTTTGGTTTCTACTTACATTAGTTTAGTAATTGTCGATGCAGGTAATAAATGCTAAATATTTTAAAGTTGCAATTCATAAACATGCAATGCTTATAGTACAACAATACTACATACACAAACTTTTCGAAAATTTCTCTTCAGTTACATATGTTTTCGAAAAATAACACAATGATACTATATCAAATACATGAAGTAAAAAATTTTGTAAAAAAATATTTAGAAGTTTTGTCAGAATTGATTGATTGAATATTAACGTCGCACTGTTCAGCTACACGAGGGCTTTTGGCGATGGACCACGTAATTTTGAACTATGGTCAAGTGACGTGGACGACACCTGAGCTGGCACCCCGTCTCCTAACTACCACACCAACGGGAGGACGTTTCAGCTCTTGACAGATTTAACGGGCATCGCTGCTCTGAACGGCAAGTTTTATCAGAAACTTGTTCTCAGTTGTTTTTTTTTTAATGAAAGCTGAATGTGTTTAAAGTATCAAACTATGTTCGGAACCGTGATTTTGCAAAAGTGTATAAATGAATATTTTTCATGATACTTAGTGTCACTTAGATAAGAATTCATGAATAAAACTATTTGAAGAATGTTATTACAATAATATATAAATGTAACATTTCGGCAAAAAATGAACGTAGAATTATTTTTCCCCAAAATATTCTTCTTTTATGGAAAATGTTCATGTAATACTATTTTGCCTATATACAGCTCAGACTTCTGTACACAGCTTGAACTAGGATTTTTGAAATGTATAATTTAGAAGTGGATTTATCCGTATTTTAATACATCAGAGTGGAGGAATCTTAACAAAAAAAACACCGATAATTATTTCAATTAATAGTCACTCTAAAAATAATATGAATTTTTCAAAAATCCTAGTTTAGGCTCTCTGGAGAAGTCTTAGCTATATATAAATAAAATATTAACATTAAAAAAAAATTTTCATAAGAGTAGAATGTTTCGAAAATAGGTAATTCTAAGTTGATTTTTTGCCAAAATATTGCATTTAAATAATTTTTTTATATTTTAATAACATTCATCAAACAATGTTATAAATGTATTCGAATCTAAGTGATACTAAGTATCAAAAAAAAAGTATTCGTTTATACGCATTTTCAAAATCACGGTTCCGAACGCATAGTCGCGGATACCTTAAGCATACAAACAAACAAAATTACAACTTTCTGAGAAAAATTACACTTTAACATAATTATCCTCAAAATAAAGACAATGATTCCAATGAACTCAGTTTTCTTGCAACACCAAAACCCTCATTAGTTGAACTTTCCTAAAGGTTATTCTTTTTCCAACACTTTCTCTTAATCAGCCACGAACAAGAACAAAGGCCTGATGGAAGATTCTAGTAAATGGCGGGAAAAAGATAAAAGTTATCTTAAGAATAATTCCTTGTTCTCGATATCGGGGTGAACGCTTTTTGTTCTTAGTCTTATAATCCGATTGTTAAAAAGTTTGGTATATTTTGTCTGGCGACTAGCCGGGAGCTATCGCCCAACCATTTTTTAAAAACCGTTTTTTCACCTCGTGGATTATTGAGTGGCAGCAGCTACTCTTGACCTTATTGTGGTGAAAAATATTTATTTGGAATTATTTCTGGTTTACTTATTTTTTTAAAGGTTCTTTTGTTTGGTTTCTTAAAGATCTAGATCCTGTGTTTTGTTGTTATTGTTTCTGAAAATGGTGGATTTTTCAGAAAGGAATTTTTAAAATAGGAATTCGAGCCTGAGTTAATTCTATTACCACAATGCATTTGTGAAAAAGCTTTTCTTTTAAATGAAGATAAATTTAATTTAAAAGTAGAGAAGTATAAGAATTTAAAAAATCACACATTTATATAAGAACTTAATTAATCAAATACTCGGTTTTGCGTTAGAGTTCAATACTTTGTTTTTCAATTTGTTCTGTGATTAAGCTATAAATCCCAAGAATTGAACTGAAATATTAAACGAATGTGTAACGCAATGTTATTCAAATATTTTGTATGGAATGGGGAAAAAATATTAAAAGAACTAAAGGAAATGCAAAATAATGTGTGGCATCTAAATACAATATTAAAATCATTTGATCTCGAAGTAGTTTGTCAAGAAAGAAGCCAAATGAGTAGTTTGAAAATCTTTTAACAAAAATAGTCGTCAATTGTTTTTAAAAAGTACTAAGTAATTTCACCCTATATTTAATCAGTATAAATATTCTTGAATTCCTGATTATATAAAATTTATAAATAAATACAGCAATAGGTGGGATAAAAATAAATAAAAAATATTCTATTAAATGCCCCTTATAAATATCTCAAATAATATAAATGTGAAAAAATCATTATAATTGCCTGACATTGTAGTTCAATAATTCATATATTGTAATGGATACGAAATGTGATGCTTAGTTTAATCTAGATTTAAAAATTTTAAAATATTGTCATCAAGCGGGTGAGCAGTTAAATGGAGGTTTTTTTTAAGTAATTGTATACAAAGAACTTATAAAACTTATACTTTTAAATGCAATTGTTTTAAATTCTCAAATAATTATTATGTGCACATATAAATTAATGACAAAGAAACACATAAAAAAAGACATTTATATTTAATGAAAACGTCAAAATAGCCCTAAAGTCTGTTACTTTAACAATTTTCTATATTAGTGTCTGTGGCATAATAACTGGATTTTTCAACATAAATGTGAAATTTAAAATTATCTAAAGCTTATTTACAGATTAGAAGTAAAAAAGCAAATAGTATAATTTTGGTAAAATATGTTTGAAAAATATATGAAAATTAAGTGTCATATACAATTTTATTTCTTAAATCCTACAGAAAATAATGAAATTATGTTTAAACAAAACAATTAAACTGAACAATAATTTAATAAGAAAATAAAGAAATAAAAGGAAAAGAATTTAATAATTAATTATTAAATTCTTTGAATATAATAATTAATAAATGATTTTAATATATAAGCTATATTGTATATATGAAAGTTTTTAAAAATTTGTTATATATTTTAATCTATATAGCTATTTTAAAAGGTAACACTACCATCATTTCATCTTAATATAATAAATTATTTTATTGTAATACGGAAATAGGTAAATAAGTATTTTTTTTATTCATTAGTTGTTGTTTTAAAATATTTACATATATATAAATGGAACTTACTTTTTTTCAGAAATATTCCCATTTTAGAATATACGTTTTAAATTCTCAAACAAAAGAAATATATTTTTTAAAATTGTGTTTTTATCAATGTTTATAGAAATTCTTTTCTTCTGTTTCTTTTTTAAAGAGAAAGTTAATACTTTATTCGAAAGTTCCCCTCACATTTTGCAAGTGCAAGAACTTTATCCAGAAACGACACAAACAATACTAACAAACATGATCAATGTAAACATTGCAAACTTTCAATACTTTTTAGTCAAATTTTTTGCCTGTGAACAGTTACAAATTCTTAAGATAAATTTCTTCATAATGCACCGATCAATTAGTCAAAGGGTAATCACATTAACTTTGCGTTCCGAATAGAAACACGAATTTCAAATAACCTTGTTTTTTGCATTAGTATTTGACTGAAACGAATTATTTTCCTTTATCGCCCACTAATGAGTTTAATTACGCTAATTACTGAACCGGATAAACAATTAATTACTTTCCTGAAGTTAAAGACTTCCATTCATTGTCAAGTGATACGGATGTGATATTTTCTGCTTTTCCAGCAGTGAAGGTTGTATTTGCTTCTTTTTTCGAATTATTTATGGCATTTTGAATATGAATTCTTATTCAACAAACAACTTTCTTAATTTGAAGCCTCCATGTAAACAAAATATTAAGGATACTATAATTTAAAATAAATCCTTTTTGTAGTTAATGATCCATAATAAATATAGTTAACGTTTTTTTGCTCATTTGTGTTCAAATTTTGATCGAACAAAGCATTGCAATATTTGTTTTCATGTCCAATTTTTCAAATCGTTGAAATTTTGTTTATTATTTTTCTCTTTTGTGCGCAATTGCTCGTGATATTTTATAATTATAAACATTTAATTGAAACGAAAACACTTTTTAATGGATAGTCTTCATATAGTGAGCAAATCGAGTTACTTTTTAAACTGCTAATTCTTCGCAAGTTTCAGAATATAGAAGTGTGCGCGATAACGTTACTGCTTTTGATGACTAGTTTGTTGAAACTCTGTGCTCGAATATTCTAAGAAACTCGTCCCTAATTTTTAAAGTAATATTTTTCGAATATTCTACAGCTGTTGATCTTAAAGAAAATTTTGCTTTCCGAATAATCTATCTTCCTTCTCTTGGGAACTACATTGGATTTTTCGAAAACCTCATGAGGAGATAGCGATCACTTTCGATGAAAACAGTCTCACATAAATAGTCACACTGGCGCCCCCTTGCGTTTTGCGCCAATACTTTATTTCTTCATTAAAAATATTCCGCTCCTCTTAATATTTTCTACTACTTTCGTTCTGTTAATTTATTATATGCAATAAAATTTCACAATAGATAATTCTTTAAAATTCCATTGCTAATTAGAAGAAGCAGAAAATATGAGTAAGAAAGTAATAATATGATTTTTTATTGAGGAAAACTCGATGCATCTGATTTTCTATGGATTTTGAGAAATCTTAGTTAATCTGTTTTTTTAAGATGAATACAAAAATTTTGCTTTGAATGTGGATGCACTTATTCGATTAATTTTCCCACTTTAATTTTATATTATTCACACGTTAGTTATTTGTATTAAAATGGAAGGAAAGCAAATATGATCAGGAAACATTTTTTTCATATTTGGAACTTATAAGAAGAGTAATTCCGTTTCTGATTTTTCAATTCAAAATTAAACTATTTTCATTTAAAAATGTTTTGTGCTAGCTAATTCCATCAAATACTTGAGATAACGTTTCATAATGAAATAAAAAACAAAACAACAGCAAAAAACTATCTTTTTTTGTGAAATGTAGGTTTTTACACGTCTCAAATACAATAACCGACCTTACAATTAAAAGCAATATATATTTTTAAAAATGTTATAAATATATGATTTAGATTTATGTAAATAAAAATAAAGGGCATACAAAATTTATATTGTAAAATTTACGATAAATACCAAATAGAAAATTTCTTTTTGAAAACTTTTCATTTGTTTGTTCCAATTAATTTTAATAAACTATGTTCACTTTCACAGTAATTTTATTTTATTAATCATTTAAAAAATATATTATTGTAAAAAAGATCGTGATTCAATAACATTTCAAACAGTAGGTAAATAAATATTTAAACAAATATGAACATAAAAATAGCAACTTAGGTAATTCAAATCTTTAAAAAAATTATCATTTATTGAAATAATATTTCAATTTAATTAAGTACTTACCCAATATAAAGACGAGAGAATATCCCCAAAGCGACCAAGTTCCTAGTTTCGAATTTGTCTGGAAATTTTCCATTTTGAAAAAAATGTTCATCCAACACCAAAGGAAAAAAAAGTTTTGAAAAAATAAATTTTCCGTCGGAAACTCGCTTTTCAAATAGAGATATAAAAAACCTACACCAGAATTATTTTCATCGCGTCTTTCAACGGTGTTAACAGTCCGAAGTCTATGGAACGGACTGAATTCAGAAGAAACCGAAACCCTTTGACATAACGGTACCGGTCGACATCAACGCCATCTATCGAAGGACGGTAAAACTATCGTGGGAACTATGCATTAGTGCTCTTCTGTTTTATTTCATTGTTTACTTTCGAAGGTTCGTCTTTTTTATTAGTAAAAAAATATAGAGGGTACAAAGAAAATGTCCTTCAATATTAAATCCTCCTGAGGTTTGTGATTAACAATAGGATGTTTTAATGCATGTGAGATTTCATTGTCTTTTGTCTTCTTTTTTTTCTTTAAAAAATGATGTTACGACTGCCTAGCATTGGTATGTAATCCGGAAATAACGACTACATCATGGCGCAGAATTGTTCGAGTGTTAAATTTTTGACACTTTTTTTTCATACTCTCTTTGAAGAAGTAATATATAAGAATGGTGACAGAAGACTTTTGTAGGACAATTATGTTGCAACTAACAGCTAAGATCTAAAATTTTATATGAAAAATCCAAGTAATTGGAAATGAAGATACTATGTAACTTATATATTTTTTCTACATTTGATCATATTTTTCATAACAAAAGAAAAAATATTATTGTAACAAAATATAAATTAATACGAATTACTAGTGTTACTACTGCGAAATAATCATTAGTGTTTTAATAATTAAAATTGCCGAATTAAGTTAATGTTCTTGCAATATTAACTGCTTTTAATACAGATTTCTATTGAATAGCATTAAATGCCGGAAAAATTAAAATGCTATTGCTGTTTATTTGGTTCTTCTTCTATCTGAATTAAAACAACTAGCATTGATTAATTTTACACGAGAAACAAATGTAGAGACCATTCATCTTACAGCTAAATAACTATCATCAATTGTTCAAATATAGCGTAAGCATCCAGAATTAAGTATGTATCATGGTATGTAGTGCCCGTAAGAATATTTCACGGTATTTAAATAATAATTATGTAGGATACCTATAAATTAGAGATTACAACTATGAATACTTTAAGATTGTATTAACTTTATTATGGAAGTACTTAACGAAAAAAGAAAAGAAAAGACTTCATAATAAATTGCTATTTATAATTATGAGGGTTATTTAAATTTAGTACTTATTCTAGAGAATTAAGAGCATAAGGTATATCATGGTTAACACTGCAAACATATGCATTCGTGGACAGCATCCAATAAACCCGTTTCGCTTTGTTTGTTAATCAAGTGTAAGTTGAAGAACTATATCTGATGGGGAAGTATACTTCTCCTGTTATTTGTTGCCCAAGTCTAAATGACATTAAATTGAATTCTTCATATTTTTTAATGTATCGATGTTTACCAATTTAATGATTTGGTTCTTAATTTCCTTAATTCTAAAAACACTTTGAGGTGTTTATATTCTAACTAGAGTTGTCCTAGATTTCTTAATCTGTCTTAACGGCAAACCTTGTTATATAAGTTCTTAGTCAATAGCACCCCCCCTCCCAAATAAAACACTACCTGAGCTTAGTTCCATATTCTGTTAATGTTTCTCCGAGCTATATTTTTGTGAAAATTGTGGGGTGAAATATTTGTAAAATTTTACATTTAAAATCCTACATTCAAAATATTCTACATTATTAACACTTTTTTTCTCTAAAGGGCTGCATATTGTCAATAAAGCCTTTGCAGACACGGTAAGTCCTTAGATGTGAGAGCCATTTCAGTGGAGGCGCCATCTAGTGGCAGCTCTTGCTACCCAATTTGTGAACGCTTGAATTAATTTAATTCAAGCTCTCTTCAGATGGTAAATATTGCCGTGATTTAATTTTGCCGAGAGTACCAGAGTCAAATTGATTCTCAAGGGACTTTTATATGCTACATTTTTATATGACATGAATGCCAACAATTTTCGCATTCAGAAAATCTATTGACTCCAGCCGGGGTCGAACCTGCAACCTTAGGATTACGAAGAGGGCCCCCGAGCCCCCGAGCCGAAGCATTATTTATAATTAGCTTTCTACATTCAACTTTAAAAGAATCAAGTCATTTAGTTAATTTTGCTATAATTAAACAATTCTGAATGGAATATGAATATAATCCGTTGGTTTTCATATGTATGTCAAAATATTTATCATAATAATTATTTTTTTCAAGATAATCTCTTTCGAACCTTTTTATTGTTGTAATGAGTCAAACAAACAGAAAAAGTCTTTCCCATGTTTACCATATTTTCTTAAATATATTCCACAGGTAAGGAGACAAATATACTTTATAAGAATTCCTCTGGTTAAAACTTGGGTGTGACTAAATCTTTAAATAACGATTTGTTTCAAATTCTGAAAGAATAATTGAGGAAAGAAGGAATCAATTTTGTTGAAAAATACGATTCTTACAATAGATAGTTTTTTCAGATTTATACAGCTATTCAGTATGCTAGCAAAAGAAAAAAAAAACATTGATGTTTATCGAAGAGTCATGAGGAACAGGAAAGAAATACTTACACGAGTAAGAACAGAAAAAATAAGCGAAGAAGCAAAAAAGATTGTCAAGCATAAAATTGGGCACTTCCTCGCTTCAAAGCCGTAATTTGAAGGCCTACATGCTTGACTTTTTTTTTCAATTGTCTGGCAAGTAGGGAAATAGCATTATATATACATATATATATAATGCAAGAAATTGTTTTTGGCTATGAATTATTTTGGTAATATTTTTATTTAATTAATAAAAAAACAGGAAAGGAGTAAAATAATAATATATTTCGCAAAACAAGTTTTATATAAAATTCATTATAATTGAACTTCAACTATATCTTTTCTAATTTTTTTTCGCTACAAATTTGCTAATATTTTAAAGAATGGAAAAAAGAGTCGCCTTATACACTTTAATGAAAATATTCTTATTAATATTGTATTGTAAACCTTTTTGTTCACGTTTTAAAAGACTTCAATGAATATTCCAGTTTATTTTAGATAAAAAGAATTGATGAAATTCCGTATTTTTTCGCGTACGTATATTTACATAAAAGCAAGTTAGTTGAATTTAAAAGATACGAATGGGGCGCAAAATATTATGTTACGTAAAGAAATATTTCTCATTAATAATTTAGAAACTTATTGAAATAAACTAAAATTTTTTAATTTAATTTTATAGACAAACTGTTTTTTGTTATATCTTAAACACTTTTAGTTTCCTACTATCAATATTCATATAAGCCTCGTAGTACCAAATTAGTTTTTGAGCATTATTTTACGATTTTTAAAATCTCTTACTTGTATAATTCAAACATACAAAAAAAATCCAAATTTATCTGCCGGCTTAACCAATACGGTCATTTTAAAAGGCCACAAGTTTACTTTCTCATCATATTTGGAAAAAGTACAATATACGCTCTGATTAGTAAATATTCGAATAAAACAAATGTTATATCGAAAAGGAAAAGTACATTTCTGTAAGCACTGCTAAGCTATTTTACAGTTAGTTTGTTAATCTTGAGAAAAACCAGTTCACACATTTTTTTTTGCAATGAATCAATTCTTTTTTGAAGTGTGCAGTTTCCCTTCCCCCTTACTTGAATTTTAGAAAAAGTAAGTGAAAAATTCTGAGATGATTAAAAATTACTGTTTACGAAATGTTTACTAAGAATTCAGTTCTTAATGATGTGAAAACAGTTGCCTGTGTGATCGATTAAATGTAAAAATAAGCAAGCATTTTTTGTACTTTCACAATGAGTTAAAAAGTTTTTTTCTAAATTTTACACGTTTAAAATTATTAAAAGCTCAACGAAAGAATACATCAAAAATACTATTAATTACCTAAATATTATTTTAATTAAAAATAAGGTACTTAAGATTTTATTAAAAGAATTATTTATTATTGAATGAAATATAATATTATAAAAACATTTCCCTTTTAAGGTATCAGACTACATGTGACAACTTTTTTTTAAAAAAAAAAATGAAGATATGGGGATTTTTGTGGTATTTAGATTTAATTACATTTTGCCTTTAAGAAAAATATGTTAAAATTAAGAAGAGAAAATAAATTATTATTACTAAAATGGGAAAAATTAATTATAAATTTACAAATGAGGCCCATTCTGTACAAAAAGTTTAAGAATAGATTTTCAATTTTCCAATTTCGATGTGTTGCTTTACTATTCATTTTTGAAATGACCGTCAGGATAAGAGATATTTTAATTTTTACAAAAACTAGAGCACTTTATCTTAGTTACTATATGAAATTGCTTAAAAAACAGTAGATATATTCATATAAGGGACTGCAAATTTTTTAATAAAACAGTGATTGATAATTCTGAATTGAATTGAAAAACACTTCTACTATTTTACAGAACCTACACACACACAACATACACAGAAAATTCAGTTAACTATTTTCAAAAATTTTTGAGCAACGGCTCTACCCTGTTTAAGCATTTTCAAAAAAAACAACACATTTTAATGTGTGACATCTTGCTTAAAGTAGTTGCATCAACTTTTACTAAAACACTTGTAGTTTTTGTTCTAGGGAATGGAAAATAATAAACTCTGTACTTTTATGAAGTTAATAAAATGACCTATAAAATAAAATCATAAAAAATTGTAAATTGTTGAAAAAATTTACTATTTAAGGGTATTCGGTTACCTTAAGGAAATGGAGGTCTTTATAAATTAACCAAAAACTAAGATTTCCATAAGTACAAATATTTCTAATCTTTCCTAAAACCTTATCCGAAGTTTTAAAATAGAAAGGCTTAATATTTGTAATAAGATATCATAGATTCCTTATAAGTAGAACACACACAAAGAGAAAAGGATGCACACACACATGAAACGAAATACAGAAAAATATAATTGTTATTACACAAGATCTGTATTGAAACCCAATGTTTAATCTTCGTCAACAACAGCCACTTAGAAAGCATTTCTTCAAAATTATCATACTTTGTTGTCAGTAATTTAGTATCATTTAGGGCTTCTAAACATTAAAGCACTGATGTTTCAGTTACAGTTAAATTAGTTTCACGGTAGGATGATTTAAAATTATAGATCAGGTTTTTAATGAATGTTTTTCAATGTTGCAGTTTCTTTGTCTGAATATTTGTCCTATTTTAAGTTTCAAACGTTCCAATGCGAAATTGACAAAAAATAAACACAACCGTTAAAATACTTTACAAAATATTTGTTTACTTTGAATATTTGACTATATTATAAAAAGACTTTTCAACATTGTATTTATTTTTCATTTTCTAAATTGCTTTTACTATGTTAAAAAGTGTTATTACCTTTCTAAATAAAACAAAAATTGTTTTTATTTGTAAATTTTAGATTCTATTGTTGTGTTTATCCTTTTCGTTCCCTTTTGTAGAGAGCGAATTCACAATCACTATCGATATTCACATACTTTTAATAACCTCTCTACATCATATTCTTCTGTTACAGAGGTAGAGAAAATTTGCCTTGATTCTAGAAGTTAATATGTAGCATATGTGTATTTCTTTTTGAAAACAAACATTGAATTTTAAGTAATTATCAAAATCTTAATAGAATTTTACACTAGATTTAATCAATTGAAGAATAAATATCATGTCTTTACTGAAAGAATTTTCGTAATCACAATGGTCTATTTTTTATCTCTCGATTGTAAAAATAAATCAGTGATGTTGTATTTGGTAGAACTTTTTATCTATCAATTTTTATGTGTCTTACGTCTATCAGTTTGATCTCTACATATTTTTTTCGTATGTAAAGATGTTTGAAATTTTTTTAAAAAAGACGTATTCTTTGAAAATTTTCTTAGTACATCTTTAAATTATAAGTTCCATGTCCCAAATGGAAAATTTCAAACCCCCAAATCAATTCTTTTAAACTTTAAAAATGTAATCGAAGATAATAATTTGAGCTATAAAAACTAAACTAAAAATGTCTATTAATTTTGAAATGTTTTATTAGTGGTTACTTTCAATTTAGTTTTAATGGCACGCGAAATAATTTAAAGGTTTTGATGTATCAATTCAATAGGTAAAAAAAAATACCGTAGCAATCATTTTTGATATTTAAACTGGGTCAACCTAATTATTTCACCTTCAGGATTTTGATCAATGTTCTTTTTTAGAAGAGTAAATTATTTCATATTTATTATTGAAATGATTATGTAATTAATTAATGTAATTAATTTCAATAAGAACATTTTTAAAGGCTTAAAAATTAATAAATTTAAAATTAAATAAAAATGAAAATTATTAATATTATATAATACATAACCCATTTTTAAGAAATATCATCAGAATTTTGCATAATATATTATGAAATACAAAAAAAAAAGCTTTTTATAGCAATCAGCTATTTTATTTTGTGGTTTTTTTTGTTGATTCTCTCTAATATAATATCTGCTTATATTATACTCTATTCCTGTGAAACTTAGTGGGAATTTTGCTTTGATATCAACAAATTGGAAAATATTACTTCCAGCGTTTTGAAAATTTTAACATTTATTTTTTCACATAAATTGTAACTAAAATCCTTGACAGTTAACATTAATCATCTTGAATATTAATAAAGCGCGTTTCTAATCCTGGAAATATTTTCAAAACAGATCTAAAGAACCATGTCTTGGCTATAAGAAGACATAATCTAAAAGGCAAAATAGAAAGTAACAATTATTTTTTTTCCACTTTTGGATTCAATTGAGTATTTTCAATGATTTCGATGCTTTTCCCCCATGTTGGCAACCAATTCTTTACAGACATGACAAGTCCCCAAATGTAAGAGCCATTTAAGTGGTGGTACCATCTAGTGGCGGCACTACCAAATTTGGACGCATGAATTAATTTAATTCAAGCTCTCGTGGGATCCTAAGTATTGCCGTGATTTGACTTTGCCGAGAGTACCAGAGCCAATTTGATCCTGAAGGGATCTTTTACATGACACATAATCATACAACATGCATGCCTATGATTTTTGTAACCAGAAGATCTATCGTCTCTAGTCGAGGTCGAACCCGCAACCTTAGGCTTACGAAGCGGCACGCTATCTCTAAGCCACCGAAGCCGACATTTCGATACTTTTGATGAGAATTATACATATGAGAAGACATGGATCCATTTCTAAAAGATAATTTATACATGTGATTTTTAAAAAAAAATGCAAAGAAACTTTAATGGAAATATTTATGTTTCAACGGTAGAAATTGAATATTTGTAATTATGTTTCAAAACTCAACTCAAATTCAGTGGCCAAACAGCCCATGAGGGCCAGGGCTACTGTGCCCATCTCAGTATACGTGACCATTGGGCGCTGAGGTGCATGAGCAGATGTCTCGATCTGGCGGCCAGTCTGAAGCGAAACACCCTGTGTTTTAATCCCCAAGCAAGCTTGGTACTCATTAATCAACCTACTGTGAAGGGTTGAAAAACTGAGTCGACCTTGCCCAGCTCTGGAAAAGAACCCGGACCTGTGGTGTGGAAGCGCGATGCGCTACCATGTTTTAAAAACCTAATATAATATACAAAGGCGTCTTCAACTTGAAATCGTTACATAGTTATAGTTACATTTCGTGTTTTCAAAGGAAGAAATAGAAAGAAAAGCATAATTTAATTTCTTATCACTTAGCAATATAGTATTTCAAGAATAGGACAACGATGCTTTCAATAAAAACATATGTGTTAGATAAGATTTCAGATTACATTACTTATTCAATATTAGCATCAAGTTTGTTCAAATTAGTTTTATATAGCACGTTAATTTTTAATTTCTTTCATGTTTGTAAAAATAGAATATTCAAATAAAGTTTATTCACTTTCGATGTACTAGAATTCTAGAATTTTACATAATTGTGTGATTCTGGAAGGTAATATAATATTTTTATATTTAATTATAGATTAAATGGTTTATTTTCATTAAATTTTTATTCCCAATCAGACAGCATCATTTAAAAGTGTATTAAAAACTTAACGAGAGATACAAAATGTCTACAAAATTTTAACTATAATTAGAATAACTCTAGAAGTGCATTTCCACATTTCTAAAGATAAATAGAGTTTTTCCATTTGTAATACTTTAAAAGACATTACATTTATTATAAATCATTTTCAAGAATAATTATTTCAACACGTTCAGTAAGAAAAGTAACAAAAGCAGATTTATTTATGTTATTCAGATTAAAAAACTTCAACTACTTCTTGCGCTCATGTTTTGTTCACTCAGAATATTAAATAGTTAAATCGTACATTGTAAATACATTGAAATGTGTTTTAAATTTCTAGTTATTAAATCATTCGAATTATCGTTTCATCGTTTTCAGTTTAAAAATTCTGAAGAGTTTCATCATAAAATATTAAGCTTGTTTTGTATCTATATTTGCTGATATTTATCTTTAATTTGTAATTTTATATGCTAGTGAAGGAATATTTATGAAGATAAACTCAGAAATTAGTTAAATACATTAGTAATTCAAGAAGCAGGCATAAATTGTGACGAAAATAATAACTCAAATAAGCATACGTAAGTACTTTTTCTAATAGGGTGTGTCAGTAAATACATTTTAAGGATTTTCTCTAAAAATGAACTTTACAATTAACACATAAAAAGAATAATTATTAAAAAGTTTAGTTGCATGCAGAGAAATTTTGAAATTATTAGTTTCTATTACAAATTTTTAAGACAAAATATTTGTCACAATAGGACATTCCTAGAAATTTTCAGTTACTGCTTTAACGTTTACCAATTGGTTCTTATTTTGAGTTATGGAGTTTAAAATTTTCCTCAAAATATCTTTTACAATATCCTTGCTTAAAACTACTTCAACTTAACTTAAGGGAAGGATATTCACCTAAATCTTAAGAAAAATTCTCAAATCTTTCATTTTATATAAATTTTAGAAATCAATTTAAATACAAAATATATTGCTGTCATTTAATAAAATATATCATGATGACACACATTTTTTCAGTCTTAAAATAATTCATAAAAGTGCATACAAAGATGTCGTTTTTGTTTAAAAACCATGTTTTTCCAGCGATGTGCAAAATATTGTAAATAATTCAACAAATTTATTTTTGTTTTGATCTAATTGTTGAATTATTCCTCCCAGAATTATAAAATACGAAACAAAATTTGTAACGTGAAGAATTAAAGCTATAGTTTTCTCTTTTATAAAATACAATAAGAGTCCCGTATAAAAGCTACCGAAAACCTAAAATTCTATACTCTGCTTCTAATCTCATAAAAAATTAACAAATAGCTAGGTCATGAGGAAACATTAATAACAGTTTGTGTCGATCATCTGTAGTAATATGACCTATTACTAACTCAAAATCCATTTCTACCGCATACCATTCACAGAAGATGTTCTAAAATCCGGATGGCAGCTGTCATTATGCCCCTGATAAATTATTCGAACTAGTTGATGTACAAGACACGAATATTGTGTTTATACATTTGACCGTAATTGTGCCTGTTGCAATACCTTTCATCTAAATGACCCTTCCATGTTGCAATTTTTCAAGATGAAAAAAAGGGAACTATAAAATTTAAAAAAAAATGTATCATTTACATATAAATGAGAATTTAAAGTTATCCTTTAGAAAATTTATTTGATACATAAACTGTGATGGCAAACAAATAAATCTAAATGCTTGTTTTTGGTATTGTTCCAAGGTCTGAAATAATACTAAATGCAAATTAAAGTATTTTTGTGTATCTGTATAATATAATTATAATAAAATGAACATTTATAGTTGCTGAGATCTATTAACATGTTGATTAATTCATTTATCATGATTTGGAATAGATGATCTACACATTAATATTTAAATAATACGAAAAAAAATGTACACAGATTTCGTTACATATAATTTTATAATTGACTTAGGTTTTTTCATTAATAATGCACACTCACATATAATTATTTTTATGATATATGTTATTTGAATCCAACAAATATGGGTTCATAATCATGAATTATATCATTTTTTATAAAGCCTGAATATGCATAGCATAATTTAAATTTATATTTAATAAAAAAATGAAATATTGGGAATTTTTTAATCATTTTTTTAAAAACTTCTTTGATTATTAAGGAGTGATATATAAAAAAATTCTTCCAAATCTGCATTAAGCATTGTTAGTTATCGAGGCTCAATTGTTTTTCAGCAGGTTTTATACCTTGTGATGTGTGTTATCCATATCTGTTAAACTTTTAATTAAAATAAATATAGTAATTTTTATTTGGAGATCATGTTCTTTAATTAACAATTAACATTTAAAATTGAAACATATATGGAAAAATATAGAGATGTTTTTAAAAGCTCGTAAATTCACGATATAAATATTTAAGTTATAATATTTCAGAATTATATATTATTAATATGAAACGAAGAATTTTTAGAAATATTTATCCTCTACAAAAGTCAAATGTATGCAATTTGCAAGTTTATACATAAAATAATTCGAGCGTTAACTCTGATTAGTGGCAAGAATTATTTGTGGTAATAATTGTACAAATTATTTTTGTGGTAATGTTTTGTCATCAATCTTTTCCTAAAAGCAATATTTTTTAGGTTTCATCAGAGAAATTGTATTAATCATGAAAAATAACCCTAAAACACATCAAAATCTCATATTTAGGTAACTTTTCTAATCCTATTGAGACTTGATCATTTTGTCAACTTTGATAAAAAAATGTTCTAAAATATCAAATTAGACAATAATAATAGTTGGTTTAACGAAGTGTTATAATCTGAACCACATCTTTTATTTCTTTTTTAGTCCAGTGATTAACTAGAATTTCTTCAAACGAGCTTATCTATCTATTTATCTATCAATGAAACAGTTTATCTATCTATCTGCACACACACACACACACACACACACACACACACACACACACACACACACACACACACACACACACACACACACACACACACACACACACACACACACACACACACACACACACACACACACACACACACACACACACACACACACACACACACACACACACACACACACACACACATACACACACACACACATATATATATATATATGTCTCCATCTGTCTCTCTTTCTCTTTCTCTCTATATATAGTTAACATTCTTTATTATAGAGAGAGAAATCATCAATAATCACAAAAACTGAAGAAAAAAAAAGAACCCGAAAATATAGTATAAATCGGACATAAGAATTTAGAAAAGCCATAGTAGAAATTATAAAAATAATACAATTTAAAAAATTATATATATGGATGCTGTAGTATTATAAACATTGCTGAACTATAGGACAGCTGTTATACATAAAATAATTCTTAATCTAATTTACATACTTATGTGAACCAAGTTCAGAAATTAACAATTATAGTATAGCAAAGTAATATTATATATTTGTACATGTATGTATCAAAAGGAAAAGTGTGTACGTATGTAAAATGACCTTTAAAAACCAAAAGTTTTAAAATTTGTTTACAAACAACTGATGTCTGATGGCCTTACGCAATGTTATTATCATGCATAATACAAAGCATCTTACAAAAACTCTTACACCATAAAACATTGAAGGACGCATTAAATGAAAACTTTCACAGTCAGAAAGTTTTTATCTGTCATTATCCATATGCGATCAATCAACCTTGATCTTGTAAAAAGTGTTATACATCTTGCTTTACACAGTTCCGCGACGCTTGTTGCATTTTGTTCCACAGCTTTCCATCTTTCCGAAAAAGGTCGAATAGGCATAGTTCCAAGCAAACGAAGCATTAAATCCACTCGATGTAGAACACAATTTCCGGACAAAAAGAAAATTTATGCACATAACTTAAATATATGAGACTATCTAGGTTAGATAATAGTTACTTTACTAGGGTGAGCGTGGAATATTTGTATTTGTATGTTTTCTTTATTGCTTTTACGGTGAAAGTTCTCCTCGGTTTCCACTAGAATGGCTGCAGAATGTTGTTTTATGAGAGTTCTGCTCAGGAAATTAGGATGTTTGTTTGTGTGGGAATTTGGTTTGTTTTTACTTATTCGCATGCGCGTTGGAATTTCATTATATCTTTTTTATCATGAAATCAAGACAAAAAATCGCTTGGGAAATTCTGATGGAATATTTTATTCGTATATTCGAATTTGTTAAAATGCAAAATAATGTTAGTAGTATTCGAATTTTTGAATTTAAAATTGCAGAAATGCAAACAAAATAATAAAGATACAGATTGAAAAACATTACTATTCATATAAAATGTTCTTTTATTAACTTGTTATATTTTAATAACCTGTTAAACTGACAAATAAAAAAAATATGCGGAATAACGGAAATCGTTAAATTAGCGTAACTGTGTTTCAAGTAATATGTTATTTTTCGTTTCTAAACTATGATATATACATTAATGTTTATTTCTTTTTAATTGAATAATGCTACTATTCGGAACATTAAGCAGATAATTAACATTATTTAACGTATTTCCTGAATCGAAAATAATATTCAGTTTACTTGATTTCTTTAATAAAGATTATAAAAAGTAATAGAGTCAATTAAATAATTAACGTACAGATATCAAATGATCTTTTTCGAAGAATTCTATTTTTGAAAGCATTCCATAGCAAAATGAAAAAAAAAATATTTCTCTCACACTTTTTTATTTTACACACCATATATATTTTAGGTAAAATAAATATGCGTATACTGTTTTTTTGTTTTAAATTAATATATTTATAGTAGCCCAAACGATATTTCCAAAATAAAAAAAAAAATTGAGAATAAAAAACTTTTTAGTAAATTGTGAATAGGTTGAATATATATACCGTAAAATCCGGCGTATAATGCGCACCTATACTTTCAAGCTGCATTTTTTTAATTTTAAGGTATATTCGCCGTATAACGCGCACCCCCTTTTTTACGAAGGAACTTGCAATGTGCGTTAGCAATGCTATTATTTTTTAAAGTCATTTATTCGAGGTATTTCCCCCAGGATTTTGAAAAAAACAGTATATTTCTAGAAACACAACCATTTAGGTTCTTAAGTATGGCATTTCTTTTAAACAAACAGTATTCTGATCTTTGTAGAAGTCTAAGTTTTTTTTATATGCACATCTCTTCTTTTATTTTTAAAGCTATCATTTTTATACCTGGCGTATAACGCGCACGCGCAAATTTCGATCATATTTTTTTGTGTTCAAATTGCGCGTTATACGCCGGATTTTACGGTAATTTATTAAGATTTTGATTTTTTTTTATTTACGCATTTAAGAAATAAATATGATAATGCAGTCAATTTTATTTCTTGTTTGAAAAGTTTTTTTATGAATGTATTAAATTATTTATTTAATAATATAAGTGCCTTTAAACCATTTAATAAATTTCCTGATCTGTGTGTACTTAAAACTTTTTATCGTCTGATTTTACAATTGCCTTGCTTTTATAACAGGTGAATTATTTAGGTTAAATCTTTATTTCTAAATAAATTTTCAAAACACCGAAATTTAATTCAAATAGTACAGAGATTTCATTTATCGTTTGGAATTTGAGCGAAAAGAGAGGTCTGATAAGCAAATAAAATAAATAACAGGGAAATTAAACCAACACATTATTATAGGAAAAGTTCTAATGAAGCCAAACAAAAATTGCCAAAGGTACGGAAAAAATCTTATTTATGAATTTATATGATGTAACAGCTTCCTTTTTTGTAATGATTTATTTATATTTTTGCCCTTCTTTTATTATATTTTGCCCACTTTAATAGTCATAATAGATATTCTTGTGATTTTAATTCCATAACTTTGCTAATATATCTATGTTAATGTGTGACGCTAATTTATGATGAAGAACAGAATTCGTAAATTTTTGGAACTAAATAGTTCAATGGTCAAGACTTTTACCTCGCTGGGATTTATTTTCCGTTGGAAAAGCTTAGTTTCATGCCTCATTTAGCACTCAATGACATTTTTACTGTTGTACATTTTTTTTACAAATCAGTTCATTCAATGAAATACTACTTACATAAATGTTTTATATTTATTTACTTAATCCATAGAAATTTTCTAATCATACAAATCCTCTGATTTGAGAATTAAAAGTTTTAACTTTCTTCGTATAAAATATGTATCGATTGGCTTTTAATTCCAATCGCTATTCAAAGATTAAAAACAATGGCTTTTTTTCTTGGGGCACAATGAAAATATTTATAAGCAAGCTTAATAGCAATTAAAGACTTAAAAGTTTTGACATTTCTAGTAACAAAACTAAGAAATCTGTACCAGAGAAAAAAACTGGCATTTAGTTGAAAAAAGCTTTTGATATAAATCTGACCAGAATATGTGTGAATGTGAGCTTTTGGTTCTTTCTTTTTAATCTCACCTTTGCTTAAATTTTTAAAAAATTTAGATCTAATTACGTAATTAATTACACCAATTAAACTGCAATGGAAAATTCGTGTTATTAGTAAAAGAATTAGTTAAAAACTAAGTGCATTAAATAATTAAAATTCATTGTTGGTTAAGTTTAAATAATTTAACGTTACACACACACACATATAAATTTAAACAAATAAAACTAAAATGAAGACAAATTAATTTAAAAAGTCTTATCATAGTATAACGTAAATATTACTTTAAATTTAAATTAAAAAGTGGTAAATAAACATAAACTTATTTTAATTTAAAAATTTAATTTGCAAAAAAAAAAAAAAAATCGATATGTCCTCTCACCAAAAAAAAAAAAAAAAATCAAAATACGATGCAGATTTACTTTTATCATACTTTGGAAATAGGGTGACCTTTATTATTAAAAGCACATCGGTTTAAGTTAAATCTATTTAGAAATAATTCTCGAAATATTCTTGATACTTAAAACTTGCAAAACGTTTTTGTGATTTGTTTGTAAAAAACAATTACACACATGCGTGCTATTCTATACTAGCAGTTTTTTTTAATATTTAATAGTTTATTATTATTATATTTATATAATAATGTAGCTAGTATATAATTATTTGATAATATACTAGCTGTTATTAGTTTATTATATAATTATTATAAAAATAATAACGACTAGTATGTGTCATTTTTTGATGGAGCTCAAAAGCATAAGATGAAAAACTACTCTGACATGAAGAGCTTCCTTCAAATTTTTAAGAAAATAATCGTAATATTTTCAATTATTACACGTAATAAACTCAATTCAGGTAAATACTTTTCTGAGCGTTATTATACAGAGTGTTTTTTTCCAGGTATAGAAGTTTAAGTTGGCATTACTTTCCAAGATGGCGACCGATTTAACAGCTGTCAAGTGATTTATTCTCAGTTTGGTTTGGCAATTCATCAAAACGATCATCAAGCAAGGCGTAGATTCGTCGAATGAGCCCAAAACGAAATTGCCGTTGTTCCCGATTTTCATAAGCGAATTTTGTTTAGCGATGAAGCGCACTTCTGGTTGAATGGCTACGTCAACAAACAAAACTGCCGCATTTGGAGTGAAGCTAATCCACAAGTGTATGTCGAAATACCGTTACATCCAGAAAAACTGACTGTTTGGTGTGCTTTATGGGCTGGCGGAATCCTTCTTCAAAAACGATGAAGGCCACAACGTTACAGTCAATGGTGATCGGTATAGAGCCATGATTACTAACTTTTTCATTCCTGAATTGAACAATCATGATGTCCAGGAGCAGTGGTTCCAACAAGACGGCGCAACATGTCACACAGCTCGTGCCACAATCGATTTATTGAAAGACACGTTTGGTGACCGCCTAATTTCACGTTTTGGACCTGTGAATTGGCCTCCAAGATCTTGTGATTTAACACCGCTAGACTATTTTCTGTGGGGCTATGTAAAGTCATTGGTCTATGCGGATAAGCCACAAACGCTTGACCATTTGGAAGACAACATTCGCCGTGTTATTGCCAATATACAGCCACAAATGTTGAAAAAAGTCATCGAAAATTGAACGTCCAGATTGGACTACATCCGAGACAGCCGTGGCAGTCATATGCCAGAAATCATATTTAAAATATAATGCCACAAGATTATCTTTCGAATAAAAAAAAATCATGTCAATCGAATAATACATCGTTGTTTTATTGCAATTTAAAGTTCTATACCTCTAAAAAAACACCCTTTATTATTAACATTAATAGTTATCTGTAAAAGGACAGTAATTCCAGGTTTAAAGCATTAAAATGCTAAATAGGGATTTGATCTAAATATTATATTATGATCTATCCTTATTACAGAATCTATTCTTATTATATTGTAGAATCTATTATTATTATATTATATAATCTATTATTATTATATTATATAATCTATTATTATTATATTATATAATCTAATCTTATGATGTTATACAATCTATTATTATTATATGATATATAATCTATTCTTATTATATTATGTAATCTATTAATACTATAGATATAAAAATACTATAGCATTCAAGAAAAATTTCAAAGATATTACAAATGTAATTAATTGGCGACCTGTTAACAATATGTCGAAAATATTTGCAAAAAAGAGACTTTTACTCAATTTAACACCTCTAATATCACTTCAGAAAACTCATTAATTTTATCTGAAAGTTAGGTAAATGAAACATATTGGTTCTATTTCATTTTATTTTAATTTATTGAAATTTAATTTAGGAACAATATTTTAAGAAAAATAATCCAGTATTCACCTGTTTTCGTATTAGCTCTTAATTTTAGATAAAAATCTGTTTTCAGCGATGATATATTTCTATTTTGGAACAATTTTTCTGATTAAAAGAGCAAAGATTTTTTTATTCTTTCAATCATAAATATGTTTTCTTTAATTCCTAATACTGAAATTGATGTTTTTTAAATCAAAAATTTCTCTTTTTCTTTGATTTTTCTAGAATAATAAAAAATTTGCAGTTTTACGTTAATCCGATTCTGACAAAATATATTGTTTCGATTCAAAGCTTCTGTTATTCGGATCGTGGACAAACCGGATGTGTGTTCTAAATATTTAATTATCAAAGAGTTTGTTTTTTAAATTTGCTTAAAATAATACACACATAATTAAAATGGCGGAGGCTTTTACTGACCAGTTGTTATTGTCCTCATTTGAAGAATGTTCTCCGATACACGTACAATCAAAAATACCATAATTTAAATTCTAATTTGCCAAATAATATTTTATTCGCTTATATTCTTTATGTTTTAAGCAACAAAGGAATTTAATTGTATTCCAATGAGTAGAGAAATCAATGCGGATATTTTTTTTAAAAAATTAGGAGAAAAAAGCTGTTTATTTAAAATTAAAATTATTTTAAATTCTATCTGTATTGTAATTAAATAAAATACTTCAGATTTATTTCCTTATTTAATATAAGGCTATATAATACTTTAAAGAGGTTCGGTTTTTACGATTTATATATCGAGAGCGTTAAAAATTACTCTAAACTATCGAAAATAACACAATTCTTTCTTTTATCTAAGCATTATTTTTTATCATGCGCATACTAAAATATAAAGCACAACTCTGTTGCATTTTTATATTTTGCTACTAGAATCAGGAAGATATTTTTAACCATGTTTTTCTTTATCTCAAAAAATAAGCAATTTTTCGAGTCTTATAATTTGAAATTGCATACAAAATATGATAATACTAGCCGTTACCCACCCGCTTTACTGGGTATTTAACGATGTTGCATAAATGTATAATGTTTACATTTATATGAATTATTGATATATAGCATTAAGACTTCGCTCGATATTGTATTGAAAAATAAATTTATAGCTGTAACTCTAGCCTCTTGATATAAAAAAGGACATAAATTAAAATATCTAATTTCTATTCATATCTAAAATGGAAGTAGAAAGATTTTTTGCTATCACTTAACCTAATAATCAAGTGGATTTCCACCAAAGCAACTTTCAGTGGATCTCTACTCCATAAAATAAACATGCGTGCTAAATTTCAAGTCTAAATCTAACAGAGCAAAAACGGAATTTTTATCATCAATACCTCGTTGACAGCATTCTTAGAGGATTCTAATTAAAAAAAAAGCATGCAAACAAATTTTTATTATTATAGTCTTAGCAGTTCAAAAACGGGAATTTTTTGTATCAATACGCCCCAATAACTCTCCCCGCTCCCCCCCCTTGAGTTGATTTCCGTAAAATACATCCTTAGTGGAACTCTTTTCAACTAAAGAATCGTGCTCAACAAATTTCGAGTAAATGGGTTAAATTCAAAAACAGGAAATTTTATATAACATGCCTTATTCCCTTGCAACCCCACTCCTTTGAGGGTCCTTTTTCGCAAAACTCTTTGTAAAAGGAACTCACTCTATTCCATGAACGGAACGTACCTTCTAATTTTCAAGCAGGTGGGTCTAGTAGTTGAAAAGCGGAAATATTTATCTATTACGCCCCTTAATTCCCCTCAGTGACACTTGAGATCAATTTTAACCAAATCTATCTTGTAGCGGATCTCAACTCGATGAAAGGAGAATCCACTTATCAAATTTCAAGAATGTACGTCTAATAGCTTAAGAATGGAAATAATTATCTATAACGCCCCTTAAGCTCCCGCAACTCCACTTAGGAAGCGATTTTCACAAAACCCATCTTATAGCGGGTCTCTACCCAATGAATGGAATCTGCTTACTCAATTTCAAGATTTTATGTCTAATAGTTTAAAAAAGGGGTTAATTGCCTATAACGCCCCTTAATTCTCCACAACGCCACTTGAAGGCCAATTTTCGTAAAAATCATTTTGTAAGGAATCTCTAGTTTATGAAAGGAATCTGTGTATAAGTTTTAAGACTGTACATCTAATAGTTTAATAATGGAAATAATTATCTATAACGCCCCTTAAACCTCCGTAACGCCCCTTGGGGTTCAATCTTTGCAAAATCCGTTCTTAACTGATGTCTACTCCATGAAGGGAACCTGCCTACCAAATTTTAAATCTGTAGGTTTAATAGTTCCGGAGATATCGGGATTAGTCAGTCAGTCAGTGAGTCGCTTTTCTCCTTTATATATATATAGATTAATATCCTGGGATTAAGTGCACATTTAGATATCATGAACAAACTCATTTATTTTAATTAGTTACTAATGTAATAGTAATAACTCTTTTTGATTCGAATACGATAAAAAATATGCTTAAATGTTTCAATATAACTTCAAGACACGGAATCTCTTGTTGTTGCTGATGCCATCTGTGTCTGTCGTTGTCAGATCGAGACCCACGAAATTCTTCGTGGTATAGGGCTAAGATGTACGTCTGTTGTTATCCGTAGCTTTGAGCACCAAACAGGCAAGATTTGGCTGGGTTCCACTCCAAATTTGAGTGAGAACATCCTGGAGGTGGTCAGAAGCTTCCTTCCTCTCTTCACTTTCCACCAACCTCACATGAAAACATGCGGCTCGACGGCTATTTAGAGTACCCCCATGTCGCAAAGGCACTATACAAACACAAACATCTATGCATTCTCCAGGATTTGAACCCAAGTCCTACGGCACAGCAGTCAGTGTTACTAACCAATATACTGGACTAATGACACACGGAACCTTCTGCACTAGATCAAGCATTCATTTCATTGGTATTATTTGTAGCTTGGTTCTTGCTTAAGGTATCCGACAACGTTCGTAACTGTGATTTTAAAAAAGCTCTTAAATTGATAATTTTCATGATATTTAGTGGCACATAGATTAGAACACATATGCAAAATTGTTTTAAGGATATTTTGATAAAAAAAATTATTTAAATACAATATTTCGGCAAAAATTAACGTAGAATAACCTTTTTTCAAAATGTTCTCCTTTTGTCAAAAATGCTTCTATTATAATTTACACTCAGGAACATTGAAAATAGCGACCCAAGAAGAAAGCATCGGATTGAAATGAAATTTAATACACATAATGACACAGATAAGAGATTCACTTGATCTCAAAAACAAGACAATTAATTGAATACAGGATGTGCAACGACACAAATACTGGGCAACTTCAATAGCGCGTTGGACCACCTTCAGCTGCAATACATGCCACCACTCGGTCCGGCATTGAGTTGATTAGACACCTTATGTTGTCCTGAGGCAGATGGGCCCACAAATCTTGAACATCCAACTCTAAATCATGTACAGAGTGACACGATGGCATCTGCTGTTTTAGCTGATCTCACACGTGCTCTACAGGGGAAAAATAGGGAGCGTGTCGGCCATGGAAGAGTATGAAAATGACGTAAGAAGTCTTGAGAAACTCTTGCTGTATGCGGACGAGCATTATCTTGCTGTAAAATTGCCCCTGGGAGACCCTTTAGGAAAGGTCCTACATGGGATCGAAGAATATCATCAACGTAACGTTGGCCCGTTAAGATTCCACGCATCACAATTAAAGTTGACCGGCTATCATAGGCTATGGCCCCCAGACCATTACACCAGCTATGAGGGCAGTCTGACGTAGAACAGTGTGGGGGGAATTGTACCGCTCACCAGGGCGCCTCCACACCCGTACACGGTTATCATCTGTCCCCAAAACAAACCGGGATTCATCACTAAACACAACCTTTTGCCAATCTGTGACATTCCACATTGATCTGGTTTTGCACCACTGTAGAAGCAGTTACCGATGTTCCGGTGTTAAAGGGAGTGCATGGAAAGAGCGCTTGGATTTAAGATTTGCTTCTGCGAGGTGTCTGGAAATTGTTTGTGCAACAATTGCTACGCGCCTACGTCTGCTCGTATCGTTGAACGAGTCACTGTGGGGTTTACAAGTGCTTTCCGCACGATCCTTCGATCCTCTCTCCTCGTGGTCTTCCTGGTCGCTCCAGACCCGGTTTTCCGCGCTTGGGTACCTACTCGTGTCCACTGCTCCCAACAATTTCTAACGGCACACTCCGAACGATCCACTTGGCCAGCAACACGGTGTGTCGACCAACTTGCAGTTTTCATCCCGATGATCAGGCCTCTCTCAAACTCGCTTAACTGTGAGAAATGTCTTCTAGCACGTTTACCTGGCATGTTTCGCTTACCAAAGTCTTCCTACAATCGGTGGGTAATCATCAAGTTTATGAATCTTAGACGTTGAATAGGCGTTTTCTTTTGGGCATCCGGACTGTAACACAGTCCTCAATCCCATGTCTTGATAGAACTTGGATGTGGGGCTTGACGAAAGTGGGTTTTTTCATTCTGCTGAGTGGCAAGGCGGCAATTGGTTGGACGATGGAATCAGGGAGGCGTGGCTAACGTGCTTCGTCAGGGTGGGAAATTTTCGAGGTTTTTTGGCATGACTGAGAGCTTAGAGGCTGCTCTCTGGTTGGATGCTTGGTAAAGTGATCATTGACTCCAATTGGCTGCCCTGGGGACTGGGAGTTTATGAATCTTCGAATTTACTCTGGCTTATAAAGCACCCTCTTCCTGATTGTAGCACCACCTCGGCGTGTATGAGCATGCGTATTGGCACAAAACATGGATCATTTGCTTATCACATTACGCTGTACATATTTGCAAAGTTTCGCAATTGTGCTTAGCTTCCTTCTTAGATCGCTATTTTCAATGTTCCTGAGTGTATACTTTGCCTGTATATAGCTCAGACCTCTGTACAGATGCTCAACTATCATTTTTGAAAAATTCACATTATTTTCAGAGTTACAACCAATTAAAATAATTATCGGCGTTTTTTCTTAAAATTTCTCCCCTCTGTTGTCGTAAAATATGTATAAACCCACTTCTAAGTTATATTTTTTAAAATTCTAGTTGAGCCTCTGTAAAGAGGTCGTGGCCGCGGTAGCCGAGTGGTGTAGGTATCCGATCGTGGCGTGCCTTTTTACGAGTTCGAACCCAATACCACTAAAGATCCACCGTGTAGGGCAGCAATGCACGTTAAATCTGTCGAGAGCTGAAACGCCCTCCCGTTGGTGCGGTGTGATAGTTAGGAGAGGGAGGTGCCAGCTCAGGTGTCGTCCATGTCACTTGACCAGGTTCAAAATCATGTGGTCCGTCGTCAAAAGCCCTCGTACAGCTGAACAGTGCAACGTTAATATTCAATCAATCAATCTGTAAAGAGGTCTGAGCTATATACCGGCAAAATATTATTATAATTGAAGCATTTTTCATGAAAGGAGAATATTTTTAGAATTGGTCCTTCTATGTTCATTTTTGGTCAAAATATTGTACTTAAATAATTTTTTATTGTAATAATATTCTTAAAACAATTTTCTAAACATTTTCTAATCTAAGTGACTCTAAATATTGTAAATATTATCTATTTATACGCTTTTGCTAAGTCACGGTTCCGAACGTAGTCGGATACCTTAAGATCTTGTTGTGATAATCTGAAGTGACAATCTGTGTTTATTTCATGAATCATATTATCAATACATTCAATATGAGAAACATTTTCTTCCCATTAGAAATTCTCAATAAACTTGAAAATTGTGTGGCGAAAAAAGAAAAAAAATGATTAAAAATTGCCTTTCCAGTCTTTGATATCTAAAGTAGAGCTAATAATGTATAACAATCCATAATTTCAAAGACCTATTTTGAACAAAATTGAAAACGATTGTGATGTTTTAACAATATTAATAACAATATTCAATCACGTATTTCACTAAATTTCCTTCTGATTTTTTAAAAATCGTAGATCTAGAATAAAAAAAAAATCTAGAATAAAACTTAGTTAAAATTTTTTTTAATAAATGTATTTAATTTATTTAGATTATATTTGTTCAATTTTAAAACAAAAACCTTATTTTAATCTCAAATAAATGTTTGTAATCTGTAAATAACTCACAATAACTTTAAAAAGAAATACAATTTCCAAAAGAAACATTTTCTTCATTTAATATTAATCAAAATAGCTGATAACTTCGATGTGTATTTACGACTGTTACTTTATAAATAATAGTATCATTAAAATAATTATTGAACTAAAAAGTCGTGAAATTTATGAGTTTTAAAAATGTTTCTATTCTATGATTGATTATACATATTTAAATCTTCTCTGAATTATTAATATATTTGAATTAAATCTTTACTTCAAGCATTTGTAAACATGAAAGATTTTCTAAGCAACTGGTTTTCTTTTTCCTATTTCATACACGAGATGATCAGTTTTCAGTGCAAAATGCACACATTTAAGTAAACAACTTTTACCTCATACCTTAAACCCTCATTAGTAAAGTTAAAACACGATGATTACTTTCACTTACCCCGACTAATGAAGTACTAAATGATGTGAAAATATTTGAGAAATTTTTTTCACTCTCGGTGTTTCATCATCGACGCGTCACATGTTCCATTGCTTTTCCTTTTACAAAATTAGTGTCCTCTTCAAAGCTGTGTGATAAAAGTTTATCGAACTTTTTTTACCTGTTTCTTAAGAAATATCCCGAAAGACATTTTTGAATTCTGGAATATATTTTTATTTTTAAAAAAATATATTCTTTTAAAATAACTATGAAGCATTTTTAATTATTATTTATTTATTTCTGTTTTCATTCTATGATTATTTGGAACTTATTACACCAAATTTTTTAACGCTTTATTACAGTATCCTATTACGTTCGGAATCGTAATTTTGAATAGCCGTAAGTATGAATTTTTTTTTGATATTTAGTGTCAAAAGAATTGGAATACACATAAAAGTTGTTTTAAGAATATTATTAAAGTAAAAAAGTTCAAATGCAATTTTTTGTCAAAAAATGAAGGAAAAATGACATATTTTCAAATATTTTCCTCTTATAGAAAATGTTTCTATAATAATAATATTTTGTCTATGTATAGCTAAGATTTCTACACAGAGCCTGAACTAGGATGTTTGAAACACATAATTTAGAAGTATAATTATTCATTTTTTAATGTGTCAGAGAAGAGAAATTTTAACAGAAAGCACCAGTTATTATTTCGTTGGATAGTAACTGTGAAAAGAATGTGAATTCTTCACAATTATCCTAAATAAATTTCTGTAGAGAATTCTTAGCTATATATTGTAGGAGCATTTTCTGTGAGAGAAGAAAATTTTGAAACATTGTCATTATTTCTTCCTTTTTGTCAAAAATTACATTAATTTTTTTTATTGTAATTATATTCTTACAGCAATTTTCAAATGACATTAAATATCAAAAAAAATTCTTCATTTATACACTTTTTTATTAAACTAAATATTTAATCACAAAATCAGTGTTATTCTTTTTCAATTGTAATAACAGGGATTACGACAATAATAATGATGATTGTTACAGCGTAAGAACTTAGTGGTGCTTTTTTATAACATGTTTAATAATAATTTAAATTCTTTTATTTTTTTGTTCGTTGAGTATACTTATACATCAGTTTTCAGATAATAAAGTACATTGATATAAGTGAAAATATGTCATTATTTTCCAGTCGAAATAAACAATATGATTTATAGGGCAATTTCCTTTCATTAAATACTTTGTTACATTCTCAAGAGAACATTTAACATAGTTGACTCTTCAAAACAATTCAGTTTAAAAGTTACATGACTTCAAATGCTTCAAAAATGAATCAGTTTTCAGTAATAAAATATTTATCGTATTTTATGTTTATTAAAAAGTTCCGAAACTTATTACGACATACTTTATCCATGATTCAGTGATCCATTTATTTTATTAATCTTAGTGGATATAATACAAGAACTATTAAGTTACGTTTACGTTTATTGTTAAATACTTAGATTGAACTGTGCATCACAATTTTAGGTCTTTGTATCAATAGGTTTCGCTATGAATACCTACTGAGTTGGAGGAACTTAATTGTACAATTAATTGCATTCATCTATTTGACCTTTTATCAGTATTTATTCGATGTGTTTATCTTCCTCAGTTAAAAAACTTAATGAATAAACAACCAAATGACCTTAACTAATAAGTTTGCATAACTTACTTTTAAGATAAAAGCTTTTTAAAAAAATTTCTGAATTGTGTGCGATTGTTTCTAAACAGTCTTGTTTATCTAAGATTAGTGTAATGTGTTTCGTTTAATAGAAGATTCAGCTATAAAGATATTTGGTAAAAGAAAGCTTATATAATTAAATGTTTTCACAATTTTAAATTAAACTTGTTTTGAGTAATGTTTTGAAGTTTTACAGCGAAACGACTCCCTTTTAGTAAATATCAAAGAAGGAATATCGTTTAAGTTGTTTGCTTTGTTATTAGAACAAAAATTTAGTTTAGTCATCTCTTAGGCAATTTTTTAAATTTTTAGTATAGTACTTTAAAAATATTTCTTAATTATTCACAAATATTGCTTCAGTTCTATTCCTCGGTAAACAACATTTATATTTTATTTTTTATTTTAATATATTGTATATATCGAATAATTGTTATCATCTTTATTTTAAATATGATTGTTTTTCCTCTTGAGAGTTTTTTTGTGTAACACATTTTGGTCCTGAACTTTTGAAGATTTCTTGCTTTTTTTTATTTTATAAATTACTTGCTTATTAGAAGTTGTAATATAACTGTAACCTTAATTCTCAAAAGATTCCACGTCGTTAAATTTTTTTAGTAAACTGACGCAATATTGCATCTTACATCAGATCCAATCATTTGGCTGGCAAAGGTTAAATCGTGTGATATGTTAGAACATTCGAGAAGTTCTTTACTTTTCAAAAAGCTGCAGGTTTTTGTTTTCAAAAAGATAGTTCTTTTGTTCATCTTATGATTCGCTTATCAACGCTTATTTTTCGACTGCTTATGATCCGATTTATTTCGTGTTGTCGTTCCTATCATTATGTTTTGTGGATGAGCTCTTATACATGATTATGTGTCTTCTTCATAATTTGAAAAGTAGTAAAATCCAATAAACGAAAGTGCCTCCAGAATCCTTTCGAACATTATATATATACATATACATTATATTTATCTATATACATATTTGAATAAATTACGGTTATAAATTTATTGACCAAACGTGTGAAGTATAATAAATAAATAAAAACTGCATTAAATATCTTATCGACATTTAATGCTAGGTTATATAAATATAACTAAAATAACTTAAAAGAATTATGGTATTTGATCTCTCTCTCTCTATACATATGTGTTAATACATACAAGATACCATTATATGCGGATAAGAACTTTTACGCAGTTTTTATTTATTTATTATAATTCAAAGCTTTGGTCAATAATTTTATAATCGTGATTTATTTAAATATATAAGCCGATTAAATCTAATTCGTTTTTGGTTGTATTTAATGCTTCAACGAAAGTATTGCAGTGGAAGTTAATTTAAGTGTTTTTTTCTATTGCTGTTTTATTTTGGAATCTTAACACGATAAGTTATTTAAACCTGTTATGTGTAGCCTGGCGTAAATCACGATTTATGTTTATATAATGAATAATGTAAAAGTAGAACGAAGAGAGATGAATCTTTATGATAGAGATGAATTGATGATTTTATGTTAATTAGAGTGAAAATTTAGAAATCCAATCATTTAGAAATATGGATATATTTTCCTCTAAGATAATCAAGAGGGACAAATCGATAAACTGGAATTTCAAGAAACTTTACTAAACGCAAATGAGAATGGGGCTTCATTCATCAGTGATTTTTCGCTAATGAGGTATATTCAGAGTTGAAACTTTTGAAATCTTCGAAACATCAACTGAAGTCCAATAATCTTGATATTTTTAGTGCAAAATACCAAAACTCTTGTTTCTTGAGTGACTTGGTTCAAAGTAAGGTACATATACACTGCCGCGGTCTTGGCGAAACACACATCCTAAAGGCTCCAATGTAATAATTCAAAAATTGTAAACAAAACAATCGTAAAGAATGTCCTTAGCCCTCTGGCCGGAAAATCAATTTTTTTACCGCTCAGAGAAACATCCGTCTGACAGACGGGTACGTAAATTTTTTTAAATTTTATTACCTTAAGGACTGTTTTAAATGTCTTTATAGCTCATGAAATTTAGTATGGCTCAAATAAGATGTGTGGGGTTAAATCAAACACAACAATATTATATTTTTATCACTGGAATTGTAACTATTATTTTTATAAAAAATGGTTAAAAATTATTTATATTCATGTAAAAGTAATTAAAAATAAGATTGCCAAACAGGAAAAAACTATAGAATATCCGTCTGATAGACGGTGATAGATAAGAAAAATCGCACATATCGTGAGTTGAAAAACATCGCCATGTACCTCCACGTGATCTTCTCACTGGGTAGAGTCCAACTGAAGAAGTCAAGGCAGCCCACCCCAAAAATCACACCACAGCGTTATTTACAGGCATCAAAGCAAATCATTCCCGTCTGAGAGACGGATGCTCTGGCCAGAGGGCTAATGTTAATTTTAGTTTTCGAAAAATTTATTGCATATTATAAACATATTGTTTGGAGCTTTATTCAAGTTTGAGTTTACTTGCTGGTGAATAAACTAAAATAAATATAAATAAATTAATGCATTTTTCCTTTTTTTTTATTTGTTCTTTCTGTTATTGAGAGAGATACGCAAATAATTCTCAATTCGACTTTTCTTTAACATCATTAAAATAATTAAACTATAGCTTTACTTCAAATTTATTATATACTTATCCTTCTCTGCAAGATGAATTATATTAATTGTATGAGTAGAATAATTTTTCAGGGGATTTACTACACAAGTTCTACGCAAACACTGAATTTAAGGAAATGAATAAATGAACCGCTTTCTTTGAAAGTAGTGTCAGTCTATTTTGTATTGTACAGAGATATTTAAGGGTTTGTATTCGAAAGATTTAAAAAGTATTGATTAATTTTAATGCACTCATTTCATGTTTTTTAAATACTGAATAGATTTTAAGTTTACAATGGGATCGTTTTTAAAGTGCTACTTAAAAGAAATTTATACACTTTTTTATATAATGACTTCAATTAGACTAACACCACTTTCAAAGTAAAAAATGTTAAAATATTAAATGCGAATTATCAGTATGTATTAATGATTAAATGAGGGATTCCAACTGAATAAAACAATTTTTTTATAAAATTTGTATTAAACATGTAAAAAAACGTGTGTTATTTGAATATTACATCATATCAATGTGTACCATATTTAATTTTTAAATATTAACTCGAAAATTCCAGTGAACTAACGAAAATTTTGGACACTAACAGTGTTGCCACACATATAAAAATGAAGTAGAATAATTATAATTATTTAGAATAATTTTTGAACGAAATTTATGTCTTTAAGCAAGTGGACTTAACTTTTTTCAAAGTAATTTTATATTAGTAATCTAAGTAATTTTTAATCAAAGTAATTTTATATCAGTAATTTTATATTAGTATTTTATAATTTATTTAAATTTACATTGACAAAATGATGAAAGTTTTGAAGAAATTTTTGGGGAACTATTTACAGAGTTCGTAGTAGATTGCATTCAATGTTATCCTTTACTAACTATTTGATAACAAATAGACATCACCACTTTTAAAGAAAGTGGCTTAAATTTTGAGTAGCCTTTTGAGTTATCCAGATTATTGTTTTTTTTTCAAAACATTACTGCAAAATTATTTGTATTTTGTTACATTTAAAAAAAATGATTTAAATACCAAAGTAAACCATGTGTCAACATATAGTTTGAAATTAAATTTCGCGAATGTTACAAAAATAAATTTTTAACTTTGTGCCATACAAATATATATAGAATGTTTAAATTCCTTCCAACCTTATGATGCTTCTTAAAGTAACGTTATTCAGAAAACATAAAAGGCAAATTCTTTTATTTTATTCATTCCCGGCTATTTCCTGTGAATAAATCTGTAATATAAAGGTTTCTGTCTCTCATCTCAAATACTTGTAACATATGATCGAAGTACTACCTAAAAACCCACCATAATGCAAAAGTACTTAAATTTATATGGTGGATTGAATATGTATGAATTTTACATTTTATTGAAATAATATAAACCTACTTATAAAATTTTGAATCAATTTACCGAAAATAGAGTTGAAGGCTTAAATTATTCAGACAAACATTTGTTATTAACAGAGAAAGATATTTAATGCTCTTCTTCCATAATTAATATTAAAACAATTTTATGAAACACATATTCAAAGCATGCTTCGAGTTTGTATTTAAAGTTATAAAAATAACCGGAAATTTGCAAATGAGTTGTTGCAACATAGTCTAACAGGTAACACCTACTTAGAAACGACTGTACTAATTTCATGATTAACTACTGGTCATTAACTAACTCGTTAGCACACATTCTTGCTTTAAAAAAAGATTGACAAGAATTTTTATAATTAACGCTCATTTTGAAATGATCGATCTAATTTAAATGATTGATGGCTAATGATTAAACAGCTTGTTAGTATGCGTCATATTTTTTTTCAGCAGAAAACAGGTATTGTGAAATTTTGTTGCGGAAAAAATTAGACAAAAATGTAACGAATTAATTCAGCTTCACGTGTAAATGAATAAATTAATTGATATAGACAGAACTTCTAACTTAATTCGAATTAGAGGATTTTATGCAATTCGGTACCAAGAGTAGCAAAATACAAAAACAAGAGTTTTTTTTGTATTCTACATGAAGTGTACTTAATTTGAAAATAATTAGTTTAAGACGATCTTATTTTTCAATTTAGAAATCATAATACATGCTTCAGAAATAAAGATCAACTTTTAATAGAAAAAGACAAATTGAACTAGCTGAAATATAATGGCACGTGAGTTGTGAGTTAACTACTTCATTATGAAGCTATTGGTTTCACTGTCAACAATGACGTTGTTTGACTTTCCTTGGCAATGACTCACAATGACGGCGAGTCCCTCTAATTATTATTCAACCAATGATTCTTTGTCTTTAATTCTTTGTCTTTCTAAGCATCTTATTGTTAGAAAAGTTTCCCTTTAACTGTGAGAAATTTGTTTATATTGATCAGCCAATAAAAGAACTAAACAATGCTAGAACTATGAATTTCAAGAATTAACGTTTTGAAAGACTAAGAGATGAATATGCAACATACACTTTTTCGGCTATAGTAAAAGAATAAGTTAATATGTTCTTTTTTAAATTTAAGTTTTCTTGTATATGTATATATATATAACAGATGTGCCGAAATATTGGCCATGAGAGGGCGCTGCTGTGTGCTCCTCAGAATCTGAAATGTAAATATTGTTAGTGTGTAACTAGATTTGTAGAATGTAAGCCGCATCACGATAAGTTCATAGCTCCTTAAACGTTACTATATTTCAAATGTGTCGCCAATATGTAATGTTGACTGTCTAACTAATTCGTACGGATACACACTCATTCACTTCGATACTTAGGAACATTTCGCTTCGTTTATATTTTGGATAACAGAAATGCGACTCATTCTCTCACTCATCACGAGATCTCCGGAAATATTAGACCAGCAGAATTGAAATTGGACATGCATGTTGTGACGACTTACGCGTCTTTTCTTTAACAAGTCCTTTGGGTTCTTTGGGCCAGAATTAATGGCAACTCTTTTCCAACCAAATCCAAGAAACGAGAAGTGAAGAGATGTAAATAATATAGAATAAATATAGGATCTTTTAGAGTAAGCGTGATGGCAATAAGGGCAATGATAGCAATGTAATGGTAGTGTAAAGGAATGTTCGACAATTAAAGTGCGTTGTGGTATTGGCTGAGTATTGAAGTTCGTTATTCAAGATTTAAGTTATACGTGTCGTGGATAAACTTATTGGTGTTCGACTAGAAGTTAGTCGTCAAGCTGCATACCATTGCAGATAAAGACAAGTAGCATTACAGAATAATATAAGGTAGGATTAATTACTTATTAGTATAATTGAGGGTTAGGCGGTTCGCTTATTGAGATTGGTTTGAATTATATTGTGTGTAGCGTATTGCGTCAACGTAGATTCTCTCATATTAATTATCATAATTATATTTGTTAAAAGTTTAAGTTGAATATCTTAATAAAGTCATATTAAGATAATGTATGATTCGAGTTCTTACGTTAACCCTACACCTCTAGCTCACGGTGATACTTCGAGGGATGTATTTCCGAGGGGAGGTACATCACAATGTTTCTTATCTTAAGTAAAGATACGTTAAGAAAAAGAATTTTAGGGAAATTGACTGAAAAGGGAGGTTTATGGGACGTAATAGACAAAATTTCCGTTTTTGAACTATTAGACCTACAGACAGTGGCGCAACAGAGAATATTAGGGCCTCCCTGCTGAGTCAGGTTTTGGGCCCCAAGCTCAAACACGTACTTGGCGTCAGTCAGGGTTTGGGTCCCCTAGAAACCCTGTCCCCCCAATGCGGGGGACGCTACTTCCTGCAGACATGAAACTTGGCAAATGTGTACCTTTTCTTGAAAGAAAAAAACTCCTTTCTTTCGGAGTTCGACTCCTGAGGTGAGTTGCGGGAAAGTCACAGAATAGAAGATATCCGTTTTCGAATTATTAGACTTACACAGACTTAAAATTTTGTTTTTTCTTTGAGTAGAGATCCCCGATGAACTGGTTTCGTGGAAATTGACTCCTAAGGGTGGATGAGAAAGATTAAGGGGGCTTTATAGATTAAAAAAAACCCATTTGTAAGTTATGAGACCAACAGACTTGGAATTGCGTAAGCATGTTTCTTTTATTTAGTAGTAATAAAGGGAAATATATAAGAATATTTTCGAAGACAAACAAAAGCTTAACGATAGGACTTGGACAGAAATAACTTAAAAATTAAACATGTTCTTACAATATGATGAAAGTTCCAGCGAGGCGAGAGAGCAACGTCTAGTTCCCTATAAACCTAAACAACTGAAATTGAATTGGGTATACATTTATTTACTCATGGATTTTCGAATCGTTTTCATCTTTAGGTACGTTTTATTTCTTATAGCTCTTAATGTTAGATTTAAAATCCAGATAGTCAAACAATTCAATATAGCTTGATACTACACAGAAATTGATTTTAAAATTTTTAGTTTGATGATACAAAATGGAACGGTATTTTTAAAATCAGGCGTTCTACTATAATAGTTTCAAATTCGTCTGGAGGCTTCGATTAAGTTGTATTTTTCATATTTATTTTATAAATAATAAGGAATTGCTGTATGATCAAATACACTTTCTCAATAAAAGACAGGCAATTGAATACTCCATAATTTGATAAAAATTATTTTAACATTAGATAAGATTTTCGATGTATCTAAGATGTTTCACAGATTGAGTCATGTCATTTCTTTTAGTTACCACAAAGCACAGAGCAAAAATAAAAATATTACGTAGAAACACGAATAGGCTTTCATTCAAACAGAATAAGTTCCAATAAAAACTTATAACAAAAGCTCTATCTTCAGGTTTGCAAAAAAAGAAGCATTATGATGTCTTTTTCTTTATCGCCTGTCTGTCTTTGCTAGAAATTAACTGGGATTTTTCCCTTAAATTGCTCGTTTCCTTTGTCTGGTGTTTCTTATGTACCTCATTTCATCCTTATTTTAGTGCATTGTCTATATATTACTGGTCACTCCCTACGGAACACGGAAAACGGACTTGGCGGATCCCATTTTCAATTAACTTCACTCTTTTGTCGTCTCATTCACAGGAAATACAGGTTTATAAAAGTAACACGGTAACATTTTTATAGCATTTGCGTGAGTACTGAAAATATTGTACGGTATTCTTTAAATTTAATTACAAGGTTTAAAACTGGAAATTGGGAACATAATGCCGGTCTTCTGATTGTCGCTTACGTGCACCATTTGATACTATAATTTTTTTTTCTTTTCAAATATATTCATTTAGAACATTTATTTCTCAAGGATTTAATAAAAAACGTATTTCACTTTCCATCAGTGAATCGTTATTCTAATTTGTGCAGTTAGTTTTTGAAAAAAGAATTATGATTTTTTTAACATTAATAAGAAATTGGTTTAGTGAAAAAAAGCTATCTTTCGAATTTAAATCAAAAGATTAACAAACGCAAAAGAAATATTGCCTACGAATTAGAAATATTCTATTTCATATGATATCTAATTCAAAATGGTAGCAAAAACTAAACTGCAAATATAAGCAAGAATGTGCATCAATAGATGACTAATTTTGATTGTAACACACATAATAATTCTTTCGAAATCACACTATGCTTTCTGCTTAGGATCAACTCTCAAACATCACCTCGCCTACTCAACGATTGGCACTTAAATAGAAGTTTGCATTTGCGTAAAATCGTCTCTGCGGAACTTTAGTTATAAAACTATATCACTGTAAGAAGAAGCCCTGCTGCTATTAACCCATTTTTTGTTTCTTCTTGTAACATCCATTTCATATTTTCTTCCGCTGTTGCACCGTATACACAGTCATGTGCGTGCGTCATAATCTTTGACGATTTCTAGGTCAGCGGTTCGGCAAACCGTGGTCCCGAGCCGCATGCGACTCTTTGCCTAGACAGTTGAAGCTCTTCAGACTTCTACCTCTTTGTTTTTTTGAAAAAAATAATGTTGTCAATCAAAAAGGAATTTGTTTTCTACACTTCTTACAAATCTTATTTGTGACTGAGCGTGCCATGTTTACCACAACTGCAGCTTTACAACCCCGCAGGGGACAGTTATTGTATACAGGAAACGCATTGGTCGCAATGTTTATCCGTATTTGTGAAAAGGCAACTGCAGCTTAGTATTATTAAACTCTAAATATTCGCAACACCCCTTCATAATATTATTTCTTACTCCTTATTTTACTACATGAATTAAGAATAGATTAACTGTAAATATTTTTCCAATTAAAATTGTTTACCCTTTTCATCTCTGGAATTTATTCAAACCAAAAGCTACGGCGAAGCATTATTCTTCTCTTTTTCCTTTATGATTACCCAAATTACCTACTGTATTTGTATATACATTTAAACATTTAGTTGGTTTAAGACAGTTACTTAAAATGTTTATCGAAAATCAGGGAAAATATTAGGAATATATTTTAAGTTAAAAAGTCCAATCTCTTGTTAAAAATGAGACTTCGGAAAGTACTCTACAAAAAGATTTGCAACAATGTTTACTTATATTTATATACACGAGTTCGCGAAGGCCCTCGCGAATGGAAAAGAAATTTACTTAAACCCACATCAGAAGTGCAAAAGACATTCCGTATTTTATTATATGCTAATGAGATTGCAAACAGAGTGTTGAAATGATGTTTATATACAAAGACAACTGAAGTAAATTTTAATTATTCGTGTGTGAACATGAAATACCAAAATAAAGCACTTGCGGTATTATTGATATGGAAATTTTTCTCACGAACACTTAAGCTCAATTCTGAACTTAAAAGATATTTTGACACAATAGTTGATTTTTCATTGATCAAGTAGAAATAAAAATATCTTTGACAGTTCTTAGTTTTTGAAGGAATGGAAGATTTTACTTTAGATAAGACTTTATTTCAATACTATAAAAATATTATTCGGATCACGACAGTCTTGATCGCGAACTCTAACAGACACCCACTCCCATGCACGTGTGTGCGTATCAATGGTTCTTTGACATCTTAATAACCTTGTTTCACTTAAAACTTGGTTCTTCGATCTCGAAAGTTTGCCGATCCCTATTCACGGTGAATCCGTACTTTCACTCAGATTAATTAGTATTTCGAGGTAATCGATCTATAACAGGGAGGTTGTCTTAAGGTTGTCTTCGGTCAATGTTACAGAATAGGATCCGAATTAGGTAGACTTTTTCAGATATAAAAGAAATGAAAAATTATTATTACATTCTAGCTTCCCCGTCTCTTATAGAGCAACATATTTTATCATACTTCACATTTTTGATCGGGATGAGCCCTTTTTTTCGGGCATAAAATGTGTTACGCGTTTTTTCTCCTATACCGTAATGTTAAATGCCCCTACACGTGTTAAAATGAAAAAAATAGTATTCACGGAATATTTTGAAATTTTAGAAACACTATATTCTTAACAGATGTATGAGTTATAATGTTGCAAATTTTCATAAAAATTGAGCCATTTTTCTGTCTGAAAATGTGTTCCACGTTTAGTTCAGGTTCTCGTTCAGTTGCCGAAAACATCCTTAATTCTGAATACAAGTGTACATACTAAAAATTCATTGAAGCACATAAGCAAAGTTGGAAGGGAGTCTAAAGCAGCTTATAAGTTTAACAGGTATAGTATAGAAAGTAATTAAGGATACAAAAGGCAGATTTTGAAGGATGTTAAAGAAAATAAATTATAGTTTAAAAAAAAAACTAAAAAACACGCTTTTTTATAGTGAATCGAACTAAAAAGTAAAAAAAAAAAATTCTTAATATAAGAACAAAATGATTAACGAGAAAATTAATGTCATTGTAGTAAAAGCAGGGGGTTCTTGGTACGACATTTTTATACTAACTCAGCATTACGGAATAGAAATACAGTGAGTGATCGGTTAACGAACAGATCGGTTAACGAACACTTTCACGAAAGATTTTTGTGTTCGGAAAACGAACACTTTCAAGAAAGTTTTTTTGTGTTTGGACAACGAACACATATTCGGAGGTGATCAGGGAGACACCCCTGAAGTTATGGATGAAATTTTGACAATTTCTAGAGATCTGGACTTGGAGGTGAACGAGGATGAGAGAGAGAGAGACATAGAAGAACTCATAATGGGACATGAAGATGAACTGACGACAGAAGAGCTCCAAGAAATTTTAAATGAAGAACACCAAGAAACACATCGAAATGTGTCTCCTTCTGAACAAGAGAAAGACGAAAGAGGACCAACGCCGACATCTGCCATTAAAGATGTTTTGAAAAAGTGGGCGGATGTCAGAGCAATGGTCTTAGAATGGCACCCAAACCAAGCTAATGTCAGTAGGGTTGGGGATCTTTACAACGACAATGATATTAATTACTTCCGAAAAATTCTGAAAAAGAGAGAAAAGCAATCGACATTGGACATGTTCTTCAACGCCCCATAAGCAAAAAATGAAAAGGACTGATTAATATGCAAGACTATATATGTATGTATTATTTTTTAAAAAACTAAGAAATTATACATTTTAAAAAATTTAATTTTTAGGGTCTCGAGAACGAACTAATCGATTTCACATAGAAGTCTATGGTGAATCGATGATCGGTTAACGAACAATTCGGATAGCGAACATAGTCTTGGAACGGATTATGTTCGTTATCCGATCACCCATTGTAGAAAGAAATTATAATAATTAAAACAGATCACCCCACGCTTTTACCACAGTGACATTAATTTTCTCGTTAATCATTTTATTCTTATATTAAGACTTTTTTTTTGCTTTTTAGTTCAATCCACTATAAAAGCGTGTGTCCACTATAAAAGCGTGTGTAATTTATTCCTCATTTTTTAGTTCGATCTACAATATAAGCATGTTTTTTTTAGTTTTTAAAACTGCCATTTATTCTTTATTGAATTTATCTAACTAATAAAAGCGTGTAAGAAGAAATATTAAATGTCAATCGTATTATCACCTTTTCAACGCATTGTTATAATGTTCATTCGTACAATCACTTCTAAACGTATTGCTTTATAAAAATAAAAAATATTTAGCATTTAGAACATAATTTTTTTTTCACATGCAAGAGTCATTTTTTTATTTCCACTTTCCGATTGATTGAATATTAACGTCACACTGTTCAGCTACACGAGGGCTTTTGGCGACGGACCACGTAATTTTGAACCATGGTCAAGTGACGTGGACGACACCTGAGCTGGCACCCCCTCTACTAACTACCACACCACACCATTGGGAGGACGTTTCAGCTCTCGACAGATTTAACGTGTATCGCTGCCTTACACGGCGAGTCTTTAGTGGTACTGGGATCGAACTCGTGACAAGGCAAGCCACGGCCCGATTCCTATACCACTCGGCTACCGCGGCCACTTCCACTTTCCGAAAAACTAGATTTATATTATGGTAATAAATTGTTAACACAACCACCCTCTCCTTTCTCACATAAAGAACACTTTGTTTGTTTGTTTTATTTGTATTAATAACAAGCGTTTCCATTTTTAAAGTTCATTTTTAGAGGTTTATCCTTAGGGTTGCACCTTTTTAAGGAGTAGGGTCTTTTAGTCACCATACCTGGAATTAGTCGCCAAATTTGAAAATGGAATAGGGAATCAGTTGCCAAATCTGGGAATGGTATATGCAATTAGTCGCCAAATCTGGAAACGATATAATGAATTAGTCGTCAAATCTCGAAATGCTTATTTTTGAGGATCTTGATCAGGACAATGGAGCAAAAGTATGAAATTATTATATTATCATTGGTCCATGACAACAATGCAAAATTTCGAATTAATCTGACCTTTTAAAGTGGGTAAAAATCGAGTCCAAAGATTTCATTACATACAAGTGAAACTTATAAAAGCGTGTTAAAAATATCGAAATTTCGAACTCTTTTTCAGATTAAAAATTTCTGTGATATTGATATTATATTCGGGCTTTTCATTTCTGTATTAAGCAGCATATTTTATCATATTTCTCATTTCTTTTTGTATTAATCAATTTTTTTATTTGTAAAATATAAAAATGGCGTATTTAGTCTCCGATTCTAACGCTAAATAATATTAAACTGCTCATGCTAAAGTAGAGAAGACAGCAACTTGTATTTAGGAAATTATTCTAAATTTTGAAGGTGCATTTTTATAAAAATATGTATGTGCTGTTATGTGCAACATTATCAATTTATATAAAAATTGAAACATTTCTCTGTTTGAAAATTCCGAGTTTGTTTCGGGTTCTTCGGAGTTACACGAAGACAATTACATATTATTATGGCAATGGCATATTAAATGGCAATTATATATTATTGTCACAATAATTTTCAACACCTTAAAATTCTAATTTTTCATTTAAACATTTTCAAAACATTTTTTATATAACTTTCGTGAATGAACTGTAAGTATAAATATTTGAGCAAAATATTATCTCATAAAAACTACAGAAAAACGGCACCATTTTACGAATAGTTTCTTAAGATTTACCGCAAATTAGTTCTGATACTTTTTATGTTTTACATTTCAAAATTTTTAAAAATAATGACCAAAGAATATATTTAATGAATTGTTTTTCTTTTTTTCTCTTCTTTCTTTCTCTCTCTCTCTCTCTTACTTTTTCTTATAATTGATACATAATCTGTAATTCATATGTATCTTATAAAAAAAAGATAATAATATCTGGACCCCGTTTCCAGAATTAAAATTAAAACTACATTGTTTAATAATTCATCCATTGAAATATTTTTTTTATAATTCTTTTATACTAAAAGAGAGAGATTAACTTTCAATATTTTTTAATTTGGAGGAACTTCAATTTTCCTTGTCTATTCAACACTAGATGGCGACACTCTTTATTTGTCTAAATTGTAATGAATATAAAATGTACAATTTATTTAATCCTAGATGGCGCTATGTTACGACTTGATAAAAAATTTTTATCAGTAAAATAATTACAAAAATTTCCCGATTTGTTCTAATTTTTTAAAATATTTTCAAAATGATCATTTATTATCAAAACCGAAAACAAGATTTTTTTAATTCTGTTTCTGTTTTTTAATAAAATCTTGTAATTTAAATTTAAAAATTAAGATGTTAATAGAAATTTTATAATTATGATTTACAATCTTATTTCGATTGTTATTTATTATTTCTAATTAAAATAACATTTTCAATAAATAATGCGGTGGATATTCTATTAAATATTTTCTTTGTTTTGTTCTATTTTAAACAAGTTTTTTCCTATATATGTCAATATTTTAATGATATATTTCATATGTGAATATTTAAAAATATTGTCATCTCTAAATTCAAGTCTGCGCCATTTATTTTAATGTTTCTGTTTAATATTTTTAACAAAATGTAATGTTCCATGCATTGAAATTTAAACTAAAAAAATAAATATCGGTGTTTTTTCTCTCTTCCCTTTCAGACAAGTAATTAAAAATTTATTATGGAGAATGTATAATTATAATTTATCCATGTTTTACAACAGAGGGGAGCAATTTTAAGAAAAAAATGCTGATAATTATTTCAATTGGTTACATCTCTGAAATTAATGTGAATTTTTCAAACAAACAAAAAATAGTTCAGACTCTCTGGAGAAGTCTTTTCTTTATATAAGCAAAATATTATTATTTTAGAAGCATTTTTTATAAAAGGAGAACATTTTGAAAAAAGGTTATTCTAAGTTACTTTTTTGCCAAAATATTCTATTAAATAATTTTTTTTTTGTCAAAATGTCCTTAAACCAATTTTATACATGTATTCTAATCCAAGTGACCCTAAATATCATGAAAACTATTTATTCACTTTTTTAAAATCATGGTTCCGAACGTAGTCGGATATCTTAAGGTAGTTATTTAAAATTGTTTTATCTGTATAAAATTATTTTCCATTACCAAAGCTTACGGAGAGAAGCTGTGAAAATATTACATATATTTCTGAAGTTCTGACCTGGGGTTGATTGCCGGTTACTTAACTCCAGGTTTCATCGCTGGGTCAGGTTAGTGGTGAATACGAGGGTAAGGGTATAGTGGTTTTTATACCGACACCTGAGAAAGAGACAGGGAACAAAGGCATGCGGCCTGTTGCGAGTTTCCCATATTATGAGTATTTTAACGAGCGTAAAGTGTATAATAAAGAGTCCTACATATATTTGTAAAGAAACTTGTGGAAATGAATTATTTGAGGAATGACTGAGTAATGCCATCATGACCAAAGTAAACATAATATTATGCAAACGTGAAATCACTACGTATGAGTACCGAATTGGAGCGAGGCTGCAAAAGATGTATACCATACACTAACGAAGATAAGATCAAATGTTTTTAAAAATCTATTTTATTTAATTATAGTTTCAATAATTTTTCAGATAAAATGACTGAAAAGGATTTAAAGTAATGCATGAATTGATTGAACGAAAAAAATATGCTTTTTTTTAAAAAAAAAACTTTTTATTTGCATGTATTGAGAACTTCTGTTAAAGAATTTTTTTTTAAATGAAACCAAAGCTATATATATTTCGTCAGAACAGTGACGTTATAAATCGCAACATTATCTTAAGATATATATAATGATCTTTATCTTAAGATAAGGTAGTATGATCATGCGATAAAAATGTATTTCATCTTCATTTAAAGTCTTTGGCAAAAAAATTTTCTCTAACAGATATCAATTTTGTTTTTATTTAAAAGCCAATTTGACGGGAAATAGTAGTTACTTGGCAATAAGTTATTATGATGAAATAATAGCAATGTGTAATGAAATCTAATTAAATCGAGGATAAAATAAAGATTTCTTTCTTCCATGTCTCAAAAAAAAAGAATAAAATATTATAAACACATTGAGTCAAAACTGTATTTTATTACCATATAACCTTTAACATAAACTTCAAAAGAGTGTTCTTTGTACAAGTGAACAATTATACTTTCATGCAATATCTTAGAATACTGTAGAATAAAACTGTAAGGTCATTATACAAATATAAATTTTATCCTGATTTTTCACTATTTACATTACAAAAGTATTTTTTAATCTATCACATAAGACATCTATTACAAAATAATGATAATATATTATTTTTAAGCCAAAACCTGATCTGTTGTGGAAAGATCTAGTGATCGCGAGGGCCAAGGAGAAGCCCATAATCAAGCCACAAAAGAGCGTGCCGTATGCGTTTGCTTTTGAAACGTTAGCCGAGGGGGTCAACGGAAACAAATCCAAAGCTGTGGACCGCAGAATCTCATCGACGCACCAACGTGCTGTAAGGATATCATGGTTATTTAATTGATTTTTAATTAACATCGAACTCAGAAGTATACGATGGCTGTTGGCAACGGATCTCGTTTTTAAAGTTGTCATGGAGGACAACGAAAGAGATCAGACTATGAAACGAAATGGCACCGATGGAAATGCGCCTTGGATTGTGGCCTGTAATGGCCTTCGTTTAATGGCCTGTGTAATTTCAGTCTCCTTTCGCTTAATCACCTATCAATGGTCTTTGCTGTTACTAGTGTTCCGGTTACTCGGTTACATGTCCCATCGTTGATAAGGAAGGTAGAGTGACTGTGGGGACCAGCCGGATGATCATTCTCTTCTCACTTTCCAATCATTGTTCTCGGTCAATCTTTGCGTTGTACACACACGGCATGGTTCATCTATTCCTGTAAACATCGTTGAATGGTAGTATCACTCCGACTGAAATGTAAAACTATCGTACGATTTGACTAACTTGCTGCTTTTAGGCCCATTTCTCCGTCTTCTCTCAAATGGGGACATTTACCATCATACTGTAATGAGACATTGTAAGAGTCTACCCACGTTCCTCCTACTAATAGTCCTCTTGGGAAATAATAGATCTTTAAAAATTATTCTATTAAAAACCTTCCTCCTCCGAAAGAAGATGTGATTGTGCAAATCAAGACTTATATATAAAGATTAAACTTTCAAGTTAGAAAGAGAGAGGTTAGACTGCTGTAGGATAGCAGTGATTGATTAAAGTAAAGCTAGGCGGGAGCGATTCGTAGTTTATTTGATTAATATTAAGATTGACGATTTGGTCAATTAAGTGTTAAATTCTATTCGGTCGATTTGGATTAGAAGGTGTATTGTGTGGACGTAAACTATCCGATTTATTGTTAAGTCTTCTAGTATCTCGTCTAACTCGCTATTGTTTCATATATTTGGTAATTGGTGCATTTCTTAACTTGGGTTATTGAATTTGTGTCGTTGTTGATAATTGTGAATAAATAGAGTTTGTTTTGAAAATGGCTAATATTCCTTCCAACCCTCTCACACAAATGGACGGCACGGGCCGACCATTAGAACATAAATACAATCTATGTAGATCGATGGAATTACATTCGAAAGGAAGTTATGTTTTGCATTGGAAAGTACTCTGTTTTATTAACTATTTGGATACTTATTTGCAACACGTGGGAATTACAGATAGTTGATTAATAAATCACATAAAAATTAATACTTCGCATATTACATCGTAAAGTACACACACACGTGATTTCGTCCCATTGCGATAACTCCTTGATGTGTCGCTCCGCAAGTAAGAGATTTATTCCAGTTTTAATTTATTGTTTCATGATCTTAAGATGCATTTTCATGTTTTAAATGTCCTTAGAGTTTAAATTAAAATTGCCATTCGTGGCAAAAAAATAGATATTTCGGCAGAAATAGTTGCATTTATTTATTCGTTTTTTTTTTAATTTTCAAGAGGTGATTTTTTAATTATTTATTAACTATCTCTACAAAGTATCCCGAAACTCAACGTTTAACATGCAAGGGGTGAAGGGGGGGGGTTCCATCGGTTCTGTGAAAAATAAAAGAATAAAAATTATCTATCACTTGGTTAAGCGATGACTAGCATATTTTTGAAAGCATGGAAAACTGACACTCGTCTCATCACATTATTAGATATTCTTACCTCAAATTTCACAATTTTACACTGATTTTTTTCAGAAATGTCATTTTACACATCCATGCTATCAATCATAGATACAAGTGGAGCAAAATACTTTGCTAGTTAAGTTAAAATTGACGTAATTTGTTTAAGTCGGGGTTTGAAAAAATCACAGTAAATTATTGAAATTTGTGATCTCACAACTTAATGATGTAAAGGAGAGTGTCACTTTTCCACATTTTCAAAAACAGGGAAGCCATCACTTATATCCAAGTAATATGGATTTCTTTTTTCATTTTTCCAATAGAACTTATTTGACTCTCCCTTTGTTTGACTTAGCTTTTATGAAGTCGAGTTTCGGGACAGCCTGTATAATGACTCTCTAGTGATCGGACGAGTTTCAATGAAACAGCATCCATTTTCAATAAAATTTGATATTTCTCAATGGAAAAGTTCCTCAAACAATATTTAAATTAATTCTTAACTCAAAACATAAAAAGCATTTGAATGTATAGTAAACTTATTTCTTTGAAAAGTTAAGAATACAAAAGTAACCAAAAACCTCTTGCCTCACTAAAGTTTTTGAGCATTTCGAGAAAACTGCAATAAAGCAGAACATGCCGTATTATATTTAGGTAAATTAATACTTAGTCGGATATCTTTGATGATGCCAAACTGCTTTTTACATGCCTTGTATTAAAGCAGTGGTTCTCGAACTTTCACTACTGGCGACCCAATTTTCAATCATAATTTTTATCGCGCCCCCCCTAAAAATAATAATGTATTGAATGCAATAATAATGCACTTCGGCGCTAAAGCTACAATACGATCATAATTATAAACCGTACAAATTAACAAGATAAGTACTAAATTTTGTATATGTTACTTTTAAGTAATATTTTTTTTTTACTTTTTAGTTCGATTCACTATAAAAGCGTGTTTTTTAGTTTGTTTTAAAACTATAATTTATTTTATTGTTATTCTTACTATACACGATAAAAATCACAAAAAAAATTTCAGTGAATAATTTAATTAAGAGAAAATATACTTACCTACTTTCAAGGACTTTTCAATTTTTCTTAGAAAATTTGAGAAAAAATCCAATAAAACTAAAGAAAATGTTTCAAATGTGCGTGTCCTTAATAAAGGACATAAATCACAGACACTTTTCGCTAACAACACAGGAACGTTATTTTCCATCTAAACTGTCATATTTTGTTCACGTTTTTGTAGTTTTGCTGTTGTTTGATGATCTACAAACAGCATTTTGAACATTTTCTTCATTGTTTCTTTTTGACAAGGCGAAATGCTACATCATGGTTTTCTTCATAGAGATCTTTAGGCAGCATTTGAAAATTTCAAATCAACTCAAACGCTTTTCTGATATTTACTTTCGCTATATATATATATATATATATATATATATATATCTTGATTAATATGCATTATTTCAGTAGGTTCTTCAATTGCTTGATCAGTTTCAACTTCTTTCAATAGGGATTACAGATGCCCATTTTTTTAATATTCTGCTTATTTACATTTATAAACCGTAATAAGTCGTACAACACAGCAATCAAAACTACAAAATTGTTCATAGGGAAAGTGTAGCATGTTCTAAAAAATAATTGTGCAAAACGTTTTTCATTATGCATTATATGTTTCAGAATACTCATGCTTATCCATATATCATAAAAATCTTTCACATGGAAAAAGATGAAATAGAAATATATTACATATATTTACAACTTCTCTAAAAAAAGACGGAGATAACCATACCAGTAAGTTCGAAGGTCAGCTAAAGTAATATTTTAGGTTAAAAGAAACGCAATAAAAAAATCATCGTTTGATATCGTTAAAAGAAACGTAAAAAAAAGAAATCTCTCATCGTTCTCATATTGACCGCAAAGCAAACAAAATATTTTTTTAATTTGGTTACAGGATCAAAGATGGCTAATGAGCGTTTGAAGTGGAATCTTTTATTTTTGATGATCACCAGATGATAAAAATAAATTATATCAGTGTAAATGTGTATTTTTTATTATGTCAGAAAGTATTTTGTTTTACTTCATTCCAAAAAATTATTTTTTTAAACCTTTTATTTTCAATATGCTCGCGCCCCCCTCGCAGGGTTACCGCGCCCCCAGAGGGGGGGGGCGCCCCACAGTTTGAGAAACACTGTATTAGAGAGTTCACTAGTTTTTTTCGTAATTTCTCCTTCTTTAGTGATTTCTGTTTTCAGTTTGCTTTTTGTTTTGATATCGTGTTGTCCCATTTTAATTATCCACTTATAATTATCAAAAAAAATTGTGGTAAAATATTTTTAAATTAACTATATTTTCTTTTAAAAATCAAACATAGATTATATGAAAAAATGTAGAACACTTTTCAATCTAAATAATAAAAGGATTTTCCCCTGGAAAATTCTGAAATATCCGATCAATTTTAAGAGCCACAGTATATATAGCATGAATATTTTAAACTTAACAAAAAAGAATTATATAATTAGGTAATTAAAAATAAATTAGCTGGTATACGCACGTTTTTTGCACGGGTGCATTGAAAAATAAAACAATAGAGATTGAAGAATAAATACATTTTTAATGAGTTAATTTTAAGTGAATTGCAAATTAAACAAAAACAAAAGGCTTTTAGCATATTTCTACTAAAAAAAATCATATTTTCTAAATTTCAAGTTTGTAATCTAATATCAGAAAAAATAGATTTTTTTGTTTATCTATAATGACCTCCTTGTGGCTCGAATTTTAAAAACCCCTTTCTTAGCTGATCTCTGCTCAGCGAAGGTAACATGTTTACCGAATTTCTAAGTCGTAAGTTTAGTAGTTCAAAATAAATTATAGTTTAAAAATTAGTAAAAAATAAGTTAAAAGTTTATAGTGAATCAAACTAAAAAAATAATTCTTAATATAAGAATAAAATGATTAACGAGAAAATTAATGTCATTGGAGTAAAAGCGTGGGGTGCTTTTTACTACACTTTTACACTAACTCAGCATTTCGGATAGAACTAGTAAGAAATTATAATATTTAATATAGAGCACCCCACGCTTTTACTCCAATGACATTAATTTTCTCGTTAATCATTTTATTCTTATGTTAAGAATTATGTTTTTTTACTTTTTGGTTCGATTCACTATAAAAGCGTGTTTTTTATTTTTTTTTAACTATAAATTTGTTTTTCTTTTTTAGTTCAATCTACAATAAAAGCGTGTGTTTTTTTTTTAGTTTTTTAAACTATAATTTATTATTTGTTGAATTTATCCTTGAGTTTGATATTTGGAATTGGAATTACGTGGCTGCTGGAATTAGACTTGCTCTTCAATGGATATTAATTAACATGTCTGAAGGGTATTTACTCTCTCCATTTATGGGGACTCGGGTGAGTCCCAAATCGTTATATTTCAGAGATTCCGTCTTTGTAGATACGCGTCTTACTAATAAAAGTGTGTTAAGAATAAATATTAAGTGCCAATAGTATTATCCCCTTTTAAACGTATTGCAATAATGTTAATTCATATCATTACTTCTAAACGTATTGCTTTATAAAAATAAAAAATATTTAGCATTTAGAACATAATTTTTTTTTACATGCAAGAGTCATTTTTTTTATTTCCACTTTCGAAAAAACTAGACTTATATTATGGTAATAAATTGCTAACACATCCACCCTCTCCTTTCTCACATAAAGAACACTTTTTGTTTGTTTTATTTGTATTAATAACGAGCATATTCGCTTTTAGGGTTGCACCTTAATCTTTTAGTCACTAAATCTGGAATTAGTCGCCAAATCTGAAATGGCATGTGGAATTAGTCGCCAAATCTGAAAACAGTATACGCAATAAGTCGCCAAATCTGGAAGTGGTATAATGAATTAGTCACCAAATCTGAAAATCCTTATTTTTGATGATCCTGATCAGGACAATGAAGCAAAATTATGAAATTATTGTATTGTCATCAGTCCCTGACAAGTGTGCAAAATATCGAATTAATCTGACTTTTTAAAGTCAACTCGAGTTCAAAGATTCTGTTACATACAAGTGAAACTTATGAAAGCGTGTTAAAAAGATAATTTTTTTACATATAGAACTCCCTCATAAAATCCCTACTTAACAAATCTCTTCTCCATGAAAGAAACATGCCTACTAAATTTCCTGTAGGTTTGATAGTTAAAAAACGGATTATTTATCCATTTCGCTTTTAAGAACTCGAAAGAGCCCTTGGGGATCAATTTTCGCAAAACCTCTTTTGTGAAAATTTTTACTTCAAGAAAGGAATATACCTGCTTAATTTTCAAGTTTGTTGGTCTAAAAGTTCAAAAATGGAATATTTATCTATAAAGTTCCTCGTAATATCCCTTGGGGATCTATTTTTGCAAAACCTTTTTAGTAGAGGATTTATATTCCATGAAAGGAACATACCAACCAAATTTCAAGTCTGTAGGTCTAATAGTTCAAAAATGGGTATTTTTTTACAGTGGCACTTAATCCCCTCCAACCCCTCTTGGGGTCGATTTTCGCAAAACTCTTTCTTAGTAGATCTCTACTTCATGAAAGGAGCATACCTACCAAATTTCGAGTCTGTTAGTCCAACAGCTCCAGAGATATCGAGATGAATGAGTGAGCCGCTTTTCTCCTTTATATGTGTACACTATGTAGATCTCTCTTTAAAAAAATATAACTACCGTAAAATCCGGCGTATAACGCGCACCAGTACTTTCAAGCTGCAATTTTTAATTTTTAGATGCATTCGCCGTATAAAGCACACCCCTACTTTACAAAAAAAACCTGAAGTGTGTACGTGAGCAATACTCTTATGTTTTGATCGTTTATTCGAGGTATTATTTCAATCTTTAGGGAAAAAAGTAGTATTAATCTAGAACTACAACTCTTTAAGCTTTTAACGAATGTTATTTTTTTAAAAATAAACAGTATTTTGATCTATATAGAAGTCTACTTTTTTTTTCTATGTTCATCTTTCTTTATTTTTAAGGTTGTCATTTTTATATCCGGCGTATAACGCTCGCCCGTAAATTTTGATAATATTTTTTGTGTTAAAAGTGGGTGGATTTTACGGTTCATCTCATTTTCTTGATGGGTTTTCTCATACGTTTTTTCTTGAACAAAACTCGTATATTTTAACAAAAGCTTTTGACTTCAAACGAATCTTCATATAAACAGAACGATTGACAATCCCTTTTGGCCGATTTCTAAATATTTAAACTGAATTGAGAATACTATTCGAAACACTTCCAAATTATGTATGCTAATTTGAAATCTCGTTGACTAATTTTGCTCTCATTATATTTTAACGAAAACGGTGGCAGTTCCGCTTTGATAATTTTACTAGAAAGTCTTTTAATTATAATAAGTGTTAAATGAGGGTATTTCTGTGTAAGTTTTATAATGAAATTTTTTTATCCTGTGTTAAAACTTGAAGAAATTTGTGAAATTATAAATGTTTGATAATACACACACACACACATTTACTATAGCCGGTAGAATTACTGTTAGGTTATTGATGCTAAAGATTCGCTTTATTACTATCTGAAATATCTAGTGTTGCTTAGGAATGAGCGAGTTCTTATTAAGAGGACTTGGTACCCTTTGAACAATTTTTTTTTATTTAAGTATTTAAAAATTATATTTTAGCATTTCATATGTTTATACTTAAAAAAATGACACGAGATGAAAATCTTCACATATTCTTCTCGCAATCTTAAAAGTTTAAATTTTTTCAAAGAAAATTTGGAAAATTTTAAAATTATACTTCTTTTGTAATTAATAATTTTTTGAATTGAAAATTTTTTTGTAATATTCTTTAAAATGTTCTAAAGAACTTTAAGGATATATTTTACAATGTCTTAATTAGTTTTGGAGAAAATAAAATTAAATGTCGATACGCATTCAAAAATTCAACGAAAAAGCCAATATCTCCTACATTAAAGTTTTTTTTAAATAATTTTAAGAAGACTTGTGGTACCCTAAAAATCACAAACCTATCGTTTTTTTATTTTCATTTAATCTTATTCTTTGCATTATTATCTTTCGATTGATATATCACTTGTGCATGTCGGAAAGTTAGAAGTTGACTAAAACTTCATTTGAAAACAAATTAGGCAATTCAGCCACACACCCTTTTTAGAAAAAAAAGCTAAAAAATGCTTTATAATAAAAAAAAATCTATTTTAGAAATAGAAATAATAACTATAAAAGAATGTGTAGTATTAAAAGCAGAATATTTCCGAGGCAATACAATAATGTAATTTTTCTTCCTTGTGAAATGTGTGCATGTAAAATTTTTAAATTAAGGCATTTTATATTAATAATTTTATAATTTCAGTTCTTCTTCCTGATATATTTTTCATACAAATGTAATACTTTAATATTATAAGAAGAAAAACAGCTAAAATTTCTGTCGTGACAGAAAAAAAAAATTTTAACATTTTTCTTGAATTTTCATGGGCAATTAGTACTCTCTAAAAGTTGATCATTTATAAAAATGTGTGGGTTGAAAAAATATGAAAATGCAATTATTTTAAAGAAAAACGTATAACTAATATCTTAAAGTGGTATTTTAAGTTTAATTAAGCTTATAATAATTATTTTTTCAGAATTATAAACTTTAAACTTTTTTTTTTCAGTTTGTGTTTTTCGAAACCTTAGTGCATTCAAAATGCTACTCCTTCGACAATTATTTACCAATCACTTCCATTTTTTTCTTGCGTGTTGAAAATAAAGCATGTAATAAAATTAGTGATTCGTTTTGCTATAAACTGAATACTTTTTTTAAAAAAAATAAAATGTAAGACATGTTGGCTTTTTCGTTGATTTTTAGCCTGTATATCAACATTTTATTTTTTTCTCGAAAACGAATGAAGTTATTCTAAAATCGATCCCTAAAGTTGTTTAGATCATCCATAAGAGTATTATAAAAAAATTTCAGGTCAAAAAATTTATTTTTACAAAAGGAGTAGGATTTTAAAATTTTCCCAATTTTCTTCAAAAAATTAAAATTTTTAAAATTGTGTGAATAATATATGAAAATTTTCATCTGGTAACATTTTCTTGAATAGAAACATTGTATAAAATGCTAAAATATAATTTTTAATTACGTAAATAAAGAAGTTTGCTCAAAGGGTGCCAAGTCGCCTTATATATATATATAAAGTACTTATAAAACCTATTTCAGCTACCATAAACCTATTGTTTCCTTCTGAGAATACAATTATTTCACAAATATGATTGTATATTTCGCAAAAAAATATTATTTTATGAGTACAGACATATGAATAAATAATTTTATATGACAATACTAATATCCCCTTGTTTTTTTTATTCACCTAACTAATCCCTGAAATAACATTACAAAATTTGAAGTTATCACTTTTATTGTGAGGTCCTAAGCACACACACTCTTTTTTAGTCAAAGGATTTGCAATTTTCATTTATACGAGACATTTAATTTTTCAGAAATAATTTCTAGCTAATAATTTTTCTTTTTTTTAATAAATTTATATAACAGGAGAAACCAAATTTGATTTCTGTGAATTCAAATCTTTAAACTATTTTCTATTTTAATAATAAAGCGGAAATTTACATTTAGAGCAAGTAAAAATATATTTATCTGCAAATAATGCAAATGTAGATAAATCTTATTATACCTTTGTTCAATTGACGATAAGATTGATAACAGAAAAAAATTCTTTAAAAGTTACGTTAAATTAAAATATTTAATGATCGAAACAAGAGTAATGTAATATTTCACTCTTTTCACATCTTTTATCTTCACATTTACATAATACTTTAGGAATTTCTCGTGACTTCACAAACAACAATTATTCTTTCGCTATTATTACAAAATATTCTACTAACATAACAACAATTATTACCATTATTTTGGGATTCATTTTTGTTTTTGTTTTTTTTTAATCTTGGAACGAAAAAATTTTTTTTTAAGTCTATGGTCCAAAATTGAAAAGAGTAATTGTGTAAGAATTCGAATTTTTCTTTTATCGGAAAAGTCCCTTTAATAAAATTAAACTCTTAATAAAATGCTTCTCATCCGTAATCCCTTGGATCACCGTATGGCTACTAAATAACCGATCCAACACCCAACAGGCAGTCTGTTCTCATTGCGCATGCGCCCGCATATCCAGCCCGATTTCCCACATCACTCCCGTTCCATAAGCATCCAGGTACTCTTAGCAAGAGCATCGCGCAAGAAAAAAGTGCCGCTCGCCGAAGGTAGACGTACCGCCCAAATCGATTCCAAACACTGTTTCCCATCGTTTTGTTTTCTTCAAGCTCTTTACTATAGATAAAATTCACAGCAACATGCCACATTTATTTTGATCGCCTCCACGTAGACAGCAATATTGCCAGCCGACTGGAGCTCTTTTCAGACACATTCTAGTGAGTCTAATATTCTTATTTTTCAAAGATTTTATTATAGGAAAAAAGGGAAAAATAAATGAAGATGAATCTTATTTAAAGATTAATTGGGAGGGTACTTAAATATATGGTTATTGGTCTGTATAGGAGATAAGAAAAATTAAGAATTTTTTTAATTAAAAGATATCTAATATGACATCAATATTATAAAGGTAATTGAAGTTGAATGTACTTTTAAGCTATATGTTTTTATCTTTATTTAATCTACAAATAGATTCTTAAAATAAATACATTAAAAAAAAATTATTTTTTTTATTTTGGGGAATGTTATTTTATTTAAATGAAGAGACTGATTTCTTTTGTATGGAGTATCATATTTAAAATTTTTAGATCGCAATAAAAAATCTAAGAAATCTTTATCTTTTAAATAATTATTATTAAGTGGGCTATAGTTTTAAATATAAGGAAGTTTGTCTTTAATAATTCACTCTGCAATAAATTTTTGTGTAATATTATTGATACAATTTTAAAAATTCTAAAAATGTTTAGCAAACAAGTAGTTATTGGCAATAAAGAAAAAAAAGCGTTCGAATTAAAACAGTCAGCAAAGTTTCAAAACTTTTAGATCTAAGAGAAAATTTTTTTTGTATAAATACAAATTTACAAGTCCGAATTGCGCAACAGGTTGTAAAGCCATAAAGAAGCATTTTAATCGTTCAGCTGTAACAAATGATGAAAAAAATATTTCCCTAGTGAAAAAGTGTATATGAAATAGAAATTGGGAAAACAAATTTTTGAGTTCAATTTACTGCTTTCTTATTTAAAAATTATCATATTTCCTGTAAATTATTTATCTATTTGTAAGAAAAAGTTTTCATAAAAATTTTTTTTGGAAAAGAATGAACATGTTTTATAAGAAATTGATTAATTTGTATTATGTTTAAACTCCTTCACTTTTTTTGGAACTTTTTAAAAATATTTAGTTAACATTTTTAAATAAAATAATATTCATTTTTATTTTTCATGACTCATACTTTTGTATTTCATTAACTTGAGGATTTGTTAAAAATAAAGCAAAAAAAGTATTACATAAATGATAGATAAGAATAATCTCATTAGATTTTCTTTTTGTGATTTCATGATCTTAGAAAAAATAATGTATTTTTTACGTCTGATTAACTGTCATAGAATTAATTTACGATAATATTATTAATTAACTTAAAAAAATTGTAGTATATTTTAGATTGCCGTTATTATGAAAAAACTAAGACAGTTCCAATTCTTGAAATATAAAGTATGTTAGCTCCTTGCAATTAATTTCTTCAAGTGTCTATATGAGCCCAAAACATATTTAGAGGCTATTATTAAGCAATAGAAGTAGCTCTTTTTTTAATTTATCTGATGTTTGAGTTCGTTAACGAAAATCGCATTGTAATGATCTTGTATATTGCCAAATCTACCAATAGAAAATAATTGTCTATTTTTGCTGATGACATTTATGTTTCAAAATATATACTCAAGTGTTTTATGTTTTATAATACAGAAATATATATTTAGTATTTATGTATTATAAAGAAATAAGTAAAATATTAAAGTTTATTTAGTTAAAACTTTAATTGAAAAATTCTTACGGATATTTTATTAATATTTTTGGATGTAATGAAATTTGTATAATGCATGAAATTTATGCATTTTAAAACACAGAAGTTTCTTATGATTGGAAAAAGATTCGTAAGACTTTAACTATGTTAAGAACTTTTAGAAGCATTATTACTGTGATAAAAAATAGGGCTTATACAAGTAACATATGTTGAAATGATTGTACTTTGTAAAACCTCGTTCAGAAGAATAACATTTTTAAAATTCGAGAAAAACACATTTTGAATACTAATTGTGAAACATACATCGCAATGGCTTGTTATAATTTATTAATGTAAAAACTGTATGGTTAATACTTCTCTGTGCGCTTAGAATCGTATTTTATCATATTGTATTATCCTATTAATTTATGTCGAATTATATCGGAGACCATTTTCAAACTTTAATAAAAATTATTTGCGATGGATGCATTGAAATTTATATTTACCACTTTAAAATTTAAATTTCTTCATTTTTACAATATTTAGAGGTAATAAAAAGAATGATGAATGAATGATGCAATTCTACCGTATTATTACAGTATAGTAGTGTTTTCACATGAGCCATTTGAAATAAGGCGCAAACTGTTACAATAATGTTTATCGAAAATTAAAAGAGACAAAAAATCAGATCTTAAAGCTCTTTTTTAATAGATCTATATCGATCTCTGCGAATTTATAATAGATTATCACACGTCATTGATGCTGAAATAGTTAACTGGAAGGTGTATAATAGTTAATTTAATTGCGCAAATTATACTTTTCATCCCTTTGTTTCGTTTTTTGTCCAATTCCTGCTTTAAACTCATTCTCTCTTTATGTATATATATATATATATATATATATATATATATATATATATATATATATATATATATATATATATATATATATATATATATATATTTATATATCTTGTTCATATTTTCAAACGTTAATAAAATACTTTCTATTCATCCAATCAAGTTCAAATAATTTTTTTTAAACTTGTAGTGGATGACACTTGAAGTTAATACAGTGTTTTCAAATATTAATTCATAAATTACCGGTTAATTAATTAAATTAATTACCGGTTTTCGACGCCAACTTACATTCGTTTTCATTGTTGTAACAATGTAACTGTTAAAATAATGACAAAAGGTCGAAAACCGGTTTTCCGCCAAAATAGTCAAACCGGGTGTGCATTGTTACTACTATGCTAACAAATCATGCTCTTTTTTCAATTCCTACTATTAGTTCACTCTTTCCCTATACATAAAATACTTTCTATTCATCCATTTAAAGTAGGAATTGTCTTAATTTTTTTATATTACTTGTTTTTTAAAACGTATTTATTTTATAATAATTATTACATTTCTTGAAATATAAGGTCAGATTATACATTAATTTTTATTTCAAAAGGTACATTAAGATTTAATTATCATAAGATGTTTTTTGTCTGTGTATTACATTCTACAGTTATTTATGTATCATAGTTCATGTCTTTATAAGTGTACGTGTATTTTTCTATTCTTCCATTCTTATTTATTTTTTGTCTGTTAAATTAATTATATGAGCATGAATGAATATTAATTAACATGAATTACTAAAGAAATACATTTCCAACGTAATCTTTTTATGTATTTATTTAAGTTCATTTTATTAACTTATATTCATTACTTATTTCAAAAATATTACTTATTCATAATTTATTTCATTTTAAACTTTCTTATTAATAGTATTAGTTTATAATTTAACATATCCATTATGTATGTTGCAATGAATGCATCGATTTGTTTTACAATCTTTATTAGAATTTACTTTTCGGAGAATGGATTTATATTCTAAGCAATTTTAAAGATGTTTATTTATGAGTTAAGTCTTATTTTTGAAGAAACATAATAATATTTAAATGAACAAATCTAGCGAGAAGAATCAACTAAAATCACTGTAGGAAAAATTTAATCACAACTGTTACTCGTACAAGCTGACGAAATCAAATTATCCATCCTTCTTCCATTTAATTTTTTTAGCCTTATTCCGCCATTCACTCCTCGAAAAGTTCCATTACATATTTTCCCTAGTGAGATGCAAATTATCTAAACAGCAGTACATTAGCTTTTTCGAATTCAGAGCATGTTTTCTGTAGATTTAGGTGCTCCAGAAAGAGCTGACTCTTAATAATTTGAAAGACAAGAATGGAATCCATTTTTAAGCACCCTGTATTATATGTTTACAACTGCATTTAAGCTGCAAAATATATTTATGATTAATAATTCAGTATCTTTATTTCTGGTTATCGTTCTTAGCGAAAAATAAATGTATGTTTTTGTGAAACTTGTGTATCATTAGACTCAATAGTTACATTAACTCTGCAATAAATACCTTGTCTTCGCTTAATGCGTATGAAACTGGACCGTAACTATAAAAAATAGTTTTGAGACTGAAGAATGTTGAATATTAATCTAAAAGCTAATGTGCATTCGTATAATATACAGGGTGTCTCCGAATGCCACGTACAAACTTGGATGGGAGGTAGAGAACATCGTGAGGAGCCATAACTACATAAAAGTGCATAGACGGAAAGCGATAGGTGGCGCTGTACGTGAGCTCACAATGTCCAAACATGTGGTTTCTTCATTTCAAACTGAGATGAACATGAATCGTTATACGAGCACCAAGTTGGCGGATATCCACTTCATCTACGACCTAGCCAACGGAAATGGATGTGTTGCTGTTCGGTTGTATAGGGAAAGATATCCACAATGAGGCGGCAACCGAATCATCAAACGTTCACTTGGATGCATCAGAACCTAGCGGAATATGGATCTTTCAGAGCTACAATTGATGACACGCCTGTTAGTTCTGAAATGAACCTGGTGGCATGAATATCTATCGTTGCGGCTACGATCTGGGAAACACCCGATACTTTTAGAAAACGTCTGCCAATCCATGTCGCGTTGGTGTCATGCGTGCATACATACCAATGATAACAATTTCAAACACCTCCTGGGAGGCTTTAATGTCATACTTTTAATTTATTGTTTTTTGTATTTGTAATAAAGCATTTTACATTACATTATGCATTGTGACTTTGCGGTCTTTGTGTCTCTTTATCTCGTTAGGGTTACATTTTCGACCATGCTTTCCTAAGTACTAATTATGGCTTCTCAGGATGTTCCCTACAACTCCTCCACATTTGTACATGGCATTCGGAGACACGCTGCATACACCCATTCGCAGTAATTAATCCTAAGATTTTAGAAACAATCAAAAATATGTTAATTTTTGTTCCAGAACAAAATTGATTTTTAATTTTGTTTTTTCGATATAGAAGACAAATCAAACATGTTTACCCAGAAAAAAAAGTTTATTTAAAAAGAAAGAAATATGTGTATTAAAATACACGAATGCATTGCATATTTACCAAATTACAAAAAGGTACTTTAGTATTATCGCAGCCGTATTGGTGACAATATATGAAAAGAAGCACATGGTTGCCAAATCAGCGCGTACGACACATGCGAAATCGGGGTTGCCAACTTGGACGAGTTATCTTGAACCTTTGCATTGTTGCGATAGTACGTAAGTACCTAATAAAATATTAAATGAGGAATTTAAATGATAAATTGCTCCTTTTTCAAGATGTGTTCTCAAATATTTTGTGCGAAGACAATCTTAAGCACAGTTTTACGTAAAATATTAAATGAGCAATTTTTTACGTGATAAATTGCTCCGTACAGGAGATGTATTCTCAAACATTATGCGTGCGAAGACAATCTTAAGTGCAATTTTACATAAGATTAAGATGTCTCAGTGGTGTTAAATTTCTCTAGAAGGCTGAAAATTTAAACAATTTTCAAACAGGTATAATTCTTTTAAATTAAAATTAAATAATTCGGATCTTCTACACCTTATTTATAAAGGAAAGTGTAAAATGAACCTTATTTTCAGAAAAATAAAATGTTTGAAACTTTAATCCTAATTTTAAAAATTATAAGCATACGAAAATAAAAAAACATTTCTATAAGAAATATTAATTAAGTTTTACGTTAAGTTTTTCTAAAAGAATAGCTTTAATTACAAGCTATAAGTTGATTTATAAAGTTAAATGTATCCTCTTATTACACTGTAGTATTTTTATATAAATAGGATAATAAATCGTATTTTTTAAAAAATAAAAAAAATTACATTTTCAAAATTTCTTTAAAAAATTTCTATACCTTTCAAATATTTTGAAATACAAAAGATATATTATTCTTAAATGATGTACGATTTAAAGAGTATGATACATTTTATAATTTTATAAAGTTTTATACATCAGAGGCTACTATTTTAGAAAATAACGTGCGCAATTTAAAAATTACTTAATATTTATTACAGAATTATTTCTTATTTTCATATGGTTATAATTTTTAAAATTATGATTATATTTCGAACATTTTTTTGAAGCCATAATCCTTTGTAAATAATGTGCAAAAATTCGGCTAATTTAATTTTAATTTAAAAAAATTATACCTGTTTGAAAATTATTTATATTTTCAGCCCTCTAGAGAAATTTAACACCCTTGAGACCCCTTAACTTTTAAAGTAAATAAAACTAGTGCCTTGTAATCAATTATGTATTAAAACTTTAAGATGAAAAGAATGATATTGTACATAACACAATTGTATTTAAATGTCAAAAAATCGTTCCTCAGATTTTGAAAGAATTATTAAATACAGATATCTATATATCCATTCTCAATTTATTATGACTGCATTTTTCTGAAAGTTGCTCTCATCTATTTAAATGCCATTTCTTATAACATTTTTAAATATGGTAGAATATTCTTTTTCCAAAGCAATGGAATTTTTAGTTATTTAATTTGTCTTGTGTTTTCTGAAGTTAAAAAAATTGAGGATAAAAATAGCTGAATATAAAATAGCACAAAAAAGTAAATGAAAATTAACGGAAAATGATACAAAAGACAAAATAACCTATGTGTTTATTGCATTTGTATTTAACACTTTCATTCAAATTGATACTCGTGTCAAAAAGAATTATTTCAAACTCGCATTAACTACCTGTTAGTTATAATCTCTCTATTCCTGTACCAATAGGAATATATTTCATTGTTCCCATTAGATTTTATTTGCTTTAAAGCATTGACTAAACACATCAGTAAAATTTAATTTATTTGAGATGAGACTGTTTAAACTATATTAACTTTTCCGTTCCATTTGGTGAATTAATATCATGTTTCGATCTTGATGGATCTTTCAGATATTAGTTTCATTTCAAAGTTTACCAGCGGAAAACTTCTATTCAGAATATTGATTTGCAATGTTATTTTTGCTTAGAATCGTTTTATCAAATAAAATAACTAATTAGAAATTAAGCATATTCTTTAAAAATTTTATTATTCGCTAGTATCAATTTCTATTCATTCATCTGTTTTGGCATTATTGAATACATTCATTCTCGAACAATTATCTAATTTCGTTATAGAAAGTGTATGAACATTAATAGAAAGAATGTAACTTGAGTTATTCTAGAGGAATAGTTACAATAATCGAAACTAGCATGAACATATTTTCATTATTAAATAATATATTAGTTTTGTTTAAAAAAATTGGATATATAACTTATTAGGAATAACTTTGTCATCATAAAAATGAATTATTATGGGAAAAACTTGATCAACAGTTCATTAGAAAATAGGATATGACTTTTTCTTGTCTCTCGTTCACGAGAAATAACCCTAAATTCCTTTAATTTTCATATTCCTTTGGAGTTTAACACAGCGATATAAATGTCATAGGTTTGAGAAGCTCTCGTGAATACAACCTCTGACAATAAAGTTCGGTGAATAGTCCTGTTACATTAACGTAAAGGAAATATTACCGAAAGTTACCTTACTGTCCTTCGAAATAGTCACCTCCCATAACTATGCACCGATGAGATCTGCTATACATGTTCTGGAAACTTTGCAAGATGTCTTCTCTTGGGATGGAGTTTAAAAACCTCGTCACTTTTCGTTGGATGTCAGGAATATCATCAAATCTCTTTCCTTTCAAAGCAAGTTTGAGTCGTGGGAATAGGAAGATGTCTGGAAGATAGAAAGCTAGCGAGCATGGTGGAAGTTTAATTTGCACCACCCCCTTTTTTCCCAAGGAATTCTTTAACGATATTGACTGTGTGAGGGTGAACATTGTCGTGAACAAAAACCATGAACCTTGTTGTGCGTACTTGGGTCGTACCGTACGTATTACCCACATTTTTCTTATCCCTAAATACTAGATACAGCTATCATGAGCACAGTTAATCGAAGATCTGGTGGCCGCGGTATAGGTATCGGATTGTGGCTTGCCTTGTCACGAGTTCGAGACCAGTACCACTAAAGACCCGCCGTGTAGGACTGTGATGCTCGTTAAATCTGTCGAGAGCTGAAACATCCTCCTCCCGTTGGTGTAGTGTGGTAGTTAGGAGAGGGGGGCCAGCTCAGGTGTCATCCACGTCACTTGACCATGGTTCAAAATTACGTGGTCCGTCGCCATTAGCCCTCGTGCAGCTGGAACAGTGTGACGTTAATATTCAATCAATCAATCGACGATCTTTCGTGATTAATTTCTTCATTTTCTCAATGTTTTCGTCACTGACGGAGGTCGCTGGTCTTCCATCACGGGTTTTGTCAGAAACACTTTCCCAGCCTTCTCGAAAACGTGCGAACCTCTCTACTCGTACACACACTTCACGGAAAGTACTTGATCTTCATGAATACGTACCAGAACCAAACTTTATTTTTAGAGGTTGTATATATTTCGAGGAAATCAATCATAAATTCAAATACAGTTAAAATTATTCAATTCAGATTAATATTTTTCACATTTATATACTAAATTTGATACCTATATCACAAACTTAAAGGCGTTCTATTGCCATAAATATTAGGTTGGGGGAAAAGAAATCCATTATTTTTTCGGTAGATGGCTGTTGTGTGGATATCTCGTGAAGTATCGATCAAACGATTTCCAATTTATGCTCGTTGTCAAGATAACATTTCGCAATAAAAAATTATTTTGTGTTTTTTTTTTTGGTCCATTCAATTGTGAGTTACAGGGTGTTAAAAGTGGAAGTCAACAAAGAGAAAATTTGGTTCTTTTGCAGTTTTCCTTTGATAAAAGCGAAAATGAAAGCCAGGTGGCTGAAATTTCGAATGGTGTTTATGGTGCCGATGCTGTAACATCTAATTACGTGCAATTTTGGTTTCGATTCCATTCAGGTATTTTTGATGTTAATGATGCACCTCGCACAGGCAAGCCCGTCGTCGAAAATGTCGAGAAAATCACAGAAATAATCGAAGCTGGCCGGCTTGTTAGTAGTCGTAGCATCTCTCAGGGGCTAAAGATCGACCATAAAACAGTTTTATGCCATTTGCGCAAAGTAGAGTTCAAAAAGAAGTTCTATGATTGGGTGCCACACCAATTAACACCAAAAACATGATGGATCGAATTTCCATCTGCGAAGCCTTGGCCAAACGGAATGAAATAGACCCATTTTTTAAGTGGATGGTGACTAAGGATGAGAAATGGGTCACATACTACAATATTGTGCGAAAACAATCGTGGTCAAAGTGCGGTGAAGTAGCTCAAACGGTGGCCAAACCAGGACTAACTGCCAGGTAGGTTCTACTGTGTGTTTGGTAGGACTGGAAATGAATCACTTATTAGGAGATGCTTCCACATGGCCAAACACTAAATTCAGATTTCTACTGTCAACAACTGGACCGTTTGAAGCCAAGTGATTAACGAGAAATGGCCAGAACTGGCCAACAGAAGAGGTGTTGTGTTCCATTAGGACAACGCCAGGCCACACACTTCTGTAGTGACTCACCAGAACCTCCTGGAGCTTAGTTGGGAAGTTTTAATGCATATCCACCATATAATCTAGACCTGGCACCAAGTGATTACCCCTTTTTTCTCGCATTACAAAACTTCCTGAGTGATAAGAAATTGGGATGAAGAGAAGATTGTGAAAATCGATTACTAGATGCTTTCGCCAATAAGGACCAAGACCTTTATGAGAGATGCATTATGACGCTACCTTTAAAATGGCAACAAATTATACAACAAAACGGTGCATATTTGACCCAAATCGGACAATCGAAAGCATGTTAAATAAAGTCTTGATTTTCATGCAAAAATAATGGATTTCTTTTCCCCCAACCTAATATTAGGGATTCTTCTTCTTCAACAGCTCTAGAGCCCATTACAGGCCAAGGCTGTCTCAGTGGGCTTCCTCTATCTGACTGTATTTCGAACAACAGATTGACAGCGGTTGACTCCCCAGATCCTTAAGTCTCTCTCAACAGAATCATACCACCTGGTGGGGAGCCATCCTCTTTTTCATGTACCTTCAATTTTCGAAAATGTCACTAATTTAATTGGATTTGAATCATCACTTCTAAAAAGGTGATCAAGACATGTAATGCGGTAGCCTTTAGGACTTTGACAATATCCGGTTGTTAAACTCTGCTGTAAATTTCATAAATATATTGTATTCTATGGACATTATTTTTCTTAACTGCACACATATCTTTATAGTTATATGTTTTTATTCCCGATGGGGCTGTGGATTGGTATTTTTACCTTTGCAGACCTAGTACATTTCCCAGGAGCTGGTATCCCTTTTTAGTGTGGCACCATGTACGCGATACCAATTGCCTCAAGTAATTATGAAGCCCAGTTTCCTCCCCAGAGGGAGGCACCTGAGCTCTGACGATGCGAACTTGTTCTAGGAATTTAATTTGCTGAGAGCACTCAAGCCAAATAGGCAGTCAATGGTTTTTTTTACTTGCCGCGTAATCATACTGCATGGACGCTGTCGATTATCTGCACTAGTTATACGTAAATGGTCTATATTTATCATTGATGTTTAATTAATCTTGTACCAGAGTTGTAGAGTGAACTGTAAATGAAGAGAAACTCATACTTGTGATTCATCATTAGATAATCGAGGACAATTTTTAACTTCATGCCTCACTCCTTTAAGTCCCGCGCCACGTTTTTAGACCTAAATGTACATCACATCCTATAATTCTGCAATATTTGGTGAAAAAATGGGTGAATTTATGATTAATTAATCATGAAGCACATGATTTTGTCTTTAAAACAAAATAGATTCCTTGTTGCAGAAAAGTACTCGTTTTATTAATGGCGATGTGCACTATTGTAGATATGAAAATACTGCAAAATTTATCCTGAAATTTAATTATTGTTTATCAACAAGTAATAAACCTTATTACTCACTACAGTAAGAGAATTTCACCATTCGCTATTACGCATTGAATCTATTTTTTTCTTTGTTCAATGTTTCCTTTGCTGATATCGATAAACTGATCTTATTTCTAAAATTTTTAAATTAATTTTTCATGGTATTTCCCTTTTTGTAGAATTATTGTCCATCGAACGTATCATTTTGACCCGTAAGTATCAATGCAAGGTCATATTAATAAGTTTCTATATCTTGGAAGAGAGGAGTTTTTTATCTGTAAAATTAGCTTGTATACCCGTTCTTCGCACGGGTGAATTTAAAAATTAAAAAATACAGGCTGAAAGATAAAGAAGTTTTTAATGAGTTAATTTTACGTGAATTGTATAAATTAAACACAAAAAAAAGCTTTTTACATAACTCAGCTGAACGAAAAAACCATGTTTGCTAAATTTTAAGTCTTTAGATATAATTGCTGATTTTTTTATTATTGTTATTATTATTTATGACGCCCCGTAACTTTCTTGTTGGTCGATTTTTGAAAACTCTGAACTTTTTTACTTTCAGCAAAAGTAACACATTGTTACATATTTTGTGTAATAAATGCTAAAAATAGTGAAAATAATTTTTATCTGGATGTGTAATACGTTAATATTACTTTCTGATGCATTTATTTTATATTAAATAGCTGTTACCCGCAACTTCGTCCACGTGGAATTTAACAAAAAAGTGTTTATTCACTTCGCGGAGTTTACGAAAACTTTTCTTCTACTTTGTGAATCTATGTTTCTTTTTTGTTTTATTTTTTTTCTTTGTTTTTTGTTGAGCAAGGGGTGAAAGGGACGCATGACCTTTGACACTGTCGATGGGGTGAGGACTAAAATCTTTAGGATCAAAATAGGTCTAAGTAGCAAGTAGGGTGAAACGCGAACACAAACGAAGCCGCAAGGTAGGGCTCGAAAGGGACGCATGACCTTTGACAATGCAGTTAAGGACTGTAAAATCATTAGGATCAAGACATGAATGGGAAATGTCGCGAATGGCAGCAACCTAATCAAAGAAAAAAGTTTGATATAACTGCTAGCAATCGTTGAGACAGAAGGCTCGCGAAATAAAATAATTCCTATTAAATAAAAAGAATCCCTATCGAATAAAAATAGTCCCTATTGAAATAAATAACCCCTATTTGAATTGGATATTGCTCACTATTTCATTGGTTTTAATTTTATCTTCTCGGAATCCTAAATCCTCGGAATCCTAAAATAAAAAAGTAGCCTAAGTTATTCCTTTTAACATTAGCTATCTGCCAGTGAAAGTTTCGTCAAAATTGGTCCAGCCATTTCAGAGATTAGCCGGAACAAACAGACAGACAGAAAGACAGACAGATAAATAGATAGATAATATTAGATAGATAGACAGATAAAAAATTTAAAAATTGATTTTTTCATGTAAGTACCGTATATACTTTTAAATGCATTTAGTAAAAAGCTGTTAATTTTAAATTACAAATAGACACTTCATTTTTATTTATATTATACACACGCACACTCATACAAACATATATATATATATATATAAGTCAAAATATTTTATTTCTTCATATTACTATTTTATTATGTAAAATTGGTATCAAAAGATTGTGGCGGTGGAATCTATATAAGCCAGTAGCCGCCTCCGGACTAAGGTGATCATTTTAGTCAAGCTGTAAATTATGTACTTAAGGAGTTAAGGAGCAGATGGTGCCGCGTTATATTCTCCTTCATTGGTGACCCTGGATGAACTTTGAAACAACGCAACCTTCGTGGACCAGACGTGGCGCCATCTATCCGTTGCAAGAGCAACCAAAAGCCGTCAGACACGCATGACGCAGCACAGCAAGCCGTTAGATCACCTGACGCAGCATTCAAGTGGTCATAAACATCACTTGACGCAACAGGAATAACTCACCCGCTCGCCATAAGAACTGCATCATTCGTTTGCCTATCCATCGACTCACTGGCAGGGAGTGTATGGCGGTGGTATCTATATAAGCCAGTAACAGCCTCCGGACTAAGGTGATCATTTTAGTCTAGTGGATATGTTATGTACTTACGGATCGGAAAGTACTGAGTTCTAATCTCCTTCAATATAATGGCTTAATATATATAAAAATCCCTTATTCCAAAGACTATAAAATTTATAAATTTAATACGAGTTTTATGGAAACTGCATATTATATAATATCTTGCCATTATTCCCAGTACAGGGATCAGGATTTCCAATTTTACAAACTCGAAATAATATTTAACTTAAAAACAAAAAATAGCAGCAGAGACAATATTCTCAAAATATATTAGTGCATCAATAATTCAATGATAAGTACAAAAACAATATTATTATTTAAATGGCTAGAATAGCAGAAATTCTATTAAAAAGTCATTGAATCTAAACGAATGATAATGGTACGGTTTTTAATATTCCGGAAAATATAAGATAAATAGCTAAAAGTTTGTTATTGTTGTTGCTTATGCCGCCTGGTCGACAGTAACATCAGATCAAGGCCCTCGAAATTCATCGTGGCAAGGGTGTAGTTTGTACGCCTGTCGTTATACGTAGCTTTGAGAACCATGCATGTGACACCCCAATTTAGAGGGAGAAAACCGAGGGACATTTCACCTCTCTTCCCCTTCCACCAGCCTCACGAGAGGACATGCGGCTCGATGGCTTTTTAGAGTAACCCTATGCCATAAAGGTGCTATAGATTTACAAATAACGATGCCTTCTCCGGGATTCGAACCCAAGCCCTACGGCACCGCAGGCAGCGTCACTAATCACTATACCGGATGGACAGGGGCATAGCTACCGCCGTATCAGCGGTATCAATGATACGGGGCCCCGAAGCTACTGGGGCCCTAACACATGTAACTACACTCACTAACAGGGTGCTCATATTAGAAAAGGGCTTCCGAAGGAAGTTTGATACCGGGCCCCTTCACAACTAGCTACGCCAGTGTGGATGGGCCATGTACTTGTTTTGCCGAAATGTAAAAATATCAGCGGTTTAATGTTTCCCTTTTCCCTCTCGTTGTTATTTCCACCAAAAATGTATACTTGTAATAGCGAAAAAATACCAGTTTTCAATTAATGCCACCCATTTCTTTTAATTACAGAAACTCAAATTTCACACTCATAAAGTTCTTGTATCTGAAGCGGAAGAGAAAGAAATTATGTAACACTCTTCTCTCTCTCCATCCTTCATAATCCTCCTTGTGTCGTTAAATCCTGTTAAGTCTCTTCTTCAATTTGCGTCTTACTCGTGTGACATTCACAACACCTTAGTAATTCCTCAATTTGTCCATGTCTTCGATTAAATCTCTAGATGCATTTTCGCTTCTTTGCATTGATGTGATGCTAATAGACAGTAAATAACATAATGTAATTAACGTCACAGTCATTCTCTGATATTTATGTTACTTACAAAAGCGTTATTTGTTCATTTGTATGCAGATTCGGCAAACAGTGGTTTAGATGAATTTGTAAATTATTTAAACTCTGTCGGTATCACTGTTGTTCGCCAATGAATTTTTTGTATTTGTACAATTAATATCGTTAATATTTCTGTCTCCAGTGATATTGTTTTTTCTGGTTATATGAAAGGTACACTTTATGCATATACATACGCTCCAGACGTTTTTCAATCAATGAGTACATTTGATGACAAATATAATCGAATTATTTAACAAGTATTTTTGATAAGGTGGTACTTATTATTCTTAAAGTATTATTAAAAATGTATCATTAAATTTTCCGCCATTAGAAAGTATGAGGGACACACACACGCTCACTTGTAAACTTTATTGCCACAGAAAATTATATCATGGCAGCATGAGCAATAAAACTCGTATTATTTTTTACGCCACCGACATTGAGACATTTGGCGTTACGTGCAATCAGTTTGAAGAAACCATTCTATTACCAGCGAGCAACCATTTGACGAAACATCCCCTCTTCATAAGACGCGATCTGCAGGAATTCATGGATGACGAAAGCACTACTTTCATGAAGTCATTCATATTGAATAGCAGCGTGCATTTCTCTTGGTGGCCACATTATAAGTAAATGTCTGCCTATTATCGTGATTTGTACTCAAATCAATTCGGACACACCAGTGCGCTGTTACTCTCTCTTTTTCGGCAATCTGAGCATACGACTTCCCTTCCACGTTGACACTACTTCCGTAGTTTAACCAGCAAAGAATGTAGTTTATTATAATGATTGTTTCTTCACCCAGTGCACTGCCTTATCTTTCAAAAAACAAAAAAAAAGGACGGACGAAACCTACTTTCGGAACATCCCTTGTATTTTGCCCAGAAATCAACTTATTGAATGTATATTTTTTCCAACTTAAAATTAAAGCTGTTTTCAAGACGAATTTGCTACCTTCCTGAGATATATTACAAATACTACACTCATACCTTCTGTTTACAATCAAACCAATAATACTTTACAGAGAGAAATTTTTACAGAAGTGTAACCTTCTCAATCGAATATATCAGTAATCCAATGAATCAGATAAAATTTCTATGTTTGAAATCTTATTACCAAGAAAGGAAAGATTTCCCCATCCTTTAATCAGGAGAAACTAAAGTACAAGCGACACTGGAATATATTATAGTAGCATAGGATTACACATGCATGTTAAATCCTTTGCTACAGAATTGATGGGTCGCTAACGCATTTGAATGTCTCTGGAGAGATAGCTTTCCAAATATCTCTTAGTGCATGCGACAGATCGGAACAATTCTCAATACAGAACGCTTTCAACGAAATCCCATTACAATGGAATGGAATCCCATTATTGAATGACGGGCAATAATTTACGGTAAATGCCTCTGTATTGAATACAGCTGTTAGCTAAAACATGCCTATACTTTCTAGAATAGCAGCTAATATTTTCTTCGTTAACTTTCACTTATGTGTGTATCGCAGTTTAAATCTTAATATTTTTTTTCTCATGATAAAGGAATAATATATATATATATATTTCAATACCTTTTCTAATACTATTTATAAGATTTTTCATGTTTTCTCTAAAAAAATTTACTGTTCAAGTTATAAGTTAGGCGTTAGAATTCGTAATTTAATATTAAACATTCAATTTTTTTAAATGTTGACTTTCTTCGAAAATGAAACATGGTTCATCTTTAATGAATTTCATTGTATGGTTCTCTCTCTCTCTTTAAGTTAATTAATAAAAATAAATGAAAATAAGTTTTATTTATTTATTTTTTTAAGATACAATGAAAGTATATTTTCTGTTTAACTTATTTTAAATATGAGTTACATTTTTTAACTTTATATTGAATAATAGATTTCTAATATTGATTAAATGATAATATGTAATAAATTTCTAATATTGAATAAATGATAAGATATAATAAATTTCTAATATTGAATAAATGATAATTTCTAATAAATCTCTAATACTGAATAAATGATAATGTATGATAAATTTCTAATATTTAATAAATGATAATATTTAATAAGTTTCTAATATTGAATAAATGGTAATATATAATAAATTTTTAATATCAAGTTCCTAATTATTTTAATTCTCATTTTTCATTTTATTTGCTGTTCTCCATCACTAATAAGCTCATTATTTTTTATTTATATGTTAAAACAGCATCTAAATAAAATTTATACAATTGTGTATTTTTAAATATAAATATAATCTATATAGTACATAAAAGTTTTTTTTAAAGGTACACAGTCAGAGCGTTATGAATCATTGTATAATTTGCGTCATTTTTATGAAATATTTACAATAATATATACACACATAATGCATTTTAAATGACATTCGAACATTAAAATGCAAGGTTTATATTTCCCTTTAAATTATAATCAATATGAAAATAAGCAAGTGCGTCGGATGGAATCTATAATTGCCTTTGCGTACAATATTATCTGCAATTAGCAATTTAAAGTTCGCGTGTTACTAAGCAGTTAATGTCAGACAAACTTTCCTTTTACATTTTATTTAAGTCTACTTATTTTTCTTCGTGTCAAAATATCTGCTTAATATATAATGCTCAAATGTCACAAACTAGCCTTATCGATGCTTCGTTAGTTTTAGTCTATTGAGTTATGGGGCATTTAAAAACGCCTTTATTTGAATTCGATCGGATTTGGTTGTAATGTCTCTGTTATGTATGGTTTATTTTGAATATATGATTGAGACTTTTTTAATTAATAATTCAAAGACTTTTTAAATATAAAAAAAAATCATGAAACAAAAGGGTTAAAAGAAATTATTCAATATTGAGTAAAAAAATGATAAAAGATTTCCTTTTTGTTGAAAATGCTACATTCTTCAAATAAAAAACTTCGATCATTGCAAAAATTTTCATGCATAACTTAATAAACTAAAATACTTGTTGAATCATTAATATAAAATAAAGCTTGCGATTTAACATGAAAAAACCCCATGAAAATTATGTGTTGAATACCTTTGCAAAATCTGTATAACTTAAAAAATGCAATTTTTTTCTTCGCGTTAAATTTTTTTAAAACTATTTTTTAAGCAAATTTGAATTTATTTCTTTTAACTTAGTTCTTTGTACGTTATTTTGCATTTGTTCCATGTGTGTTATAAAAGTATTTCAAATATTCTTACAACACACAACGTTGTTCTTTAAAGTTTGCAATACTTCGATTTATAGAACAGTCAGACCTAGTGGTCGATGAGTCACGAGCTCCTTTCTGATAAGACTTTGCAGTGGCGGTTATCTGGAGGACAGAGCCTGCAACCTACGGATTCGTAAGCACGTAACATACCGCTAGACAAAAGTGATCGCTCCTGTCTGGAGGCTGTTACGTACTTATATAGATACCGCTACACTACTCTCACACCAGTGAATTCGTAGATAGGTGAACAAACGAGATATTTGTTATAGCTAGCGTGTGAATTGTTGCTGTTAATTGGAGGTGCTGCGTCAAGTGAGTCTGACGACTTTGGTTGCTGCGTCTAGAGGGTCAGACGACTTTGGTAGCTCTTCTTGTGGACAGATGACGCCACGACAGTTCAGAAGGTTTCCTTTTCCATAATTCAGCCAGGATCACCAATGAAGTGGAGGTTATCAGGACAGAACCCGCAACCTACAGATTCGTAAGCCCGTAACATACCACTAGACCAAAGTGATCACTCCTGTACGGAGGCTGTTACTGGCTTATACAGATACCGCTTCAACTTCCTATTGCAGGGGTGGCGAACCTTTCTGAATCAACGTGCCATTTTTTTCTTTGAAAAATGCTTAATGGGGTATAGACATGCCGTCAAATAATTTTGACTTGTGTGAATGTTAGGAACTATTAATTACTAATATTTACTATTAAAAAATACATTTTGTACTGTATAGCAGCAAATGTTTTAGATATACGGGTAATTCAAATTAAAGTAGCATTAGTGGGATTTCTGTTATTGCCGATTAGATGACAAATAACTTACATCAGGATTGTAAAATGTTACTTTTAGCAGAACGTATGCTGAATTAGAGTCATCTACCAAATGGTTTCCAAATGAGTCTTAAATGTTTTTCATCTCTGAAATGAAAATAATGATTCTCGGGTATAGGTAGATGAAAATATGGTTAAAATAGCATGAGCCAGCTTCTTCAAACAGTTAAATGTGTCTGGAATCGAATTCTATGCTTTCAAAATTTCGCTACTGGCATTTTTACTTATATTGCTTGTTAATTTTCTATTTCAATCGATTCCAACATTTTCCTTATTGCAATAAATTTTTGAATCCATTTTGAACTAGACTGGAAATCAATAAGTTGCATTTCAAATTCTTCAATTACCAACCAATCGAATTGGGACAAGTTTATCAAATGAATTTGCATCTGGGTACATGATAATTACGGAAATAAGTTATTCAATAACTTTTTATTCGTCTGTTTTTTTCAAATTTGGGAGGTACTTGTAGTTTCTTGTAATAATATCGTTTGTAAAAACATGCAATTTAGCGTCAAAAGCATTGAGATCCCACTTGAAGATAATTTTTTTTATTTGTGTCTTGACGCTTTACGTTCAATTCTTTGAAATGTTGGCGTATGTCTGTAAAAACGCTACTGATCACTCGCGTTTATTCATAATACTTCATAGTAAACTTTGTTATTTTGAACTAAAATGCAAACCGTTTTGATCGGTGATGTGCCCAAAATATTACGTCAAGTGCCATTGGTTCGCCATCCCTGTCCTATTGAATAATAATATTTCTTTAAATTAAACTAAACAAAAAGCCACGAAGTCCTCATGTACGAAAATGGAGAAATTAAGAAAGCGAAATAACAGCTCAGATAACATCCTGGTCACTCAACTGCAGCCCAGAATTAAGAAGTTGCCATTAATCTTCCTCATGCAGCGAACAAACACTTTAATTCAAAACCTACCAATCATATATAGAGTTGCATAGAATTAGGAGAGTAATGCGTAAAAAAAACTTACGAGGAATCGTTGTAATTTAATCGCTAATCAAAATTATGAAATATTTTATAGATAGACTATCTTTGACCTAATGTGAGAGCAATTGAATGAAGTCGTTTCCTATAATTCTGAAGATAATTTATGCATTCTTAATTTCCTTTATTTTCTTAATAAAATTTAAAAAAAAAACGTTTTCTTTATAAACTAAATGACATTTATTCTCGATTCATTTAACAACATATTAGTGATTTGTGCATGTGTGAATGTGTTACTTTAAAACTGTAAACGATTCTCCTATTGTTTCGAATAAAAAATTCTGACTTAAAAAGTAAATTATGCGCTGGTTTCACTTGTGTGATGTAAATAAGTTTCGAAATTTATTTCAACTTATTTATAATGCAGTCCTATGAGCCCAGTGTATATGTGCTTTCAAAGCCTGAAATTTTGAGAAACTTATTCCAGAATTTTAAAATAAAACATAACAATCTAGATTTGAAAATGTAACTATAAAACTTTTATTTTTATCTGAAATCGGAAACTGTTATCTATGAGATTTTCTTTTTATTCCAAGAGCAAATCTCTTAGAAGCAGAAAGATAAAAACTGCAGACATATATTTGAAAATTGTGTTCCAAAATTTTATTCTTCAAAACTGATTTTATGGTTAAATATTACTCCGTTTGAGAATGATCATTTTTAGGAAGAACAGAATCATATTTTGAATTCTCTGTAAGAGATTTTTTTAACGTAGTTGGGTGTTATTTGCTTCGGAATAAAGTATATAAAAAGGTTAAATATTATAGTATAGGTTATAGTTATAATATATTAAAGTAATAGCATTTGATTTTAATTATATAAAGAACTGTAAACTGTTACTTACATTTAGAAGTTCATTTCCAATTCTTCTCAAAGATTACTGTGTAGTAAATATTTGTTCAATAATGATCAATAAATAAACCATTTTCATTAATGGCTATGTCAAACTTCTATTTCTTTGTATACCTTGACCATTAAACATTGTATAAAAGTTTACCCATTTTCTTAGCTTTTGGAGAAAATAGCTTTTTATTAGCTAATATAAAGGAATAGAGCTTTCTAATGTAAATGTCTGCGTTAATCTAAACACAAACTCAAGCTTCAGTAAATCTCCTTAATACAAAGGACATTTTCATGTTGCCTGGTAAACAGAAAACGGGTTTCTATTACTTGTTTTCTTTTTTCGCTTGGGTTTTCAGGCATGCTTCTTTACAAAAGCAAGTACAGATCTAGCCTAGAAATCGCAAAATAAAACCTTTGGAGTATAAAATCAAAGATTTTATTATATTAAAACATATATTTCATTAAACTGCACTAGCACATCTCCCATTGCGCAAATTATAAAACTGTTCATACTCAATGCTTAAATTATAAGACTGTAATTTACATGTATTATGTAGTTCTGTATTTTTCAATATAGTGTAAGCAGGAGAAAAATTAATTTCAAGTCCTCATTTCTGCCCTTTAATTTGTACTTCAATTTATTACCTCTTTAAAAACAATGTTTCTAATCGCCCTTTCTTCTAAATTGTACTGAAATTTTATTCCGTCTTTACTTCGGCACCTTGACAGAGCCAAATACAATTTTTAAGGAGTAAATATTGTTTCCTTCGATGTTGTACATAAATCGACTTTTTCAAAACTTTGTCCCTGTGATTTATTAAATGTTTCGGCAAATGTAAATCTTACAGGGAATTGCGTACGTTTCAGTACGAATGACATATCCAATTCCACTCCAGTGTTCAGTGTGATCCTTGGTATACATACAATTTCACCTTTCTTATCTCCTGATAAAATTTCACTCTGTAGTATATTCTTCTAGATATTTTCACTACCAATCTTGTCCCATTACACAGTCAATCAGTAATACATAAATTACTTAATAGCATGACGATACAGTCTAATTTCAAATTCAGTTTAGCGGGTGGTATTTCTGATGGACTTAGTGATGATAGAGGGTATTCGGGAGGGTACTGAAGCATAACATTCTCTTGATCATCACCATCATCACCGCCAAGAGAGCAGCCAAATAAATTTATTACAGGGTCACGAAAAAATTTCTATAAATATAGAGAGAAATGCATTAGACTGCTAAAATTCATGCAAGATATAAATAAAGATTCTAATTCAGACCTAAGCTAAGGATCTAAGTAGTTTCATGAGATGAACTATACAACGCTCTCCAAAAGGGATACAATCATTTACAAAGGTAAATGCTTAAAATTCTATAAATATAGCATTGTAAATAACAATAGTTTTTGTCTACTAGTAAATAATTTATAATTCAATTTATTGAATATTTACTGACGTAACGAAAAAAAATTGGGCACTTACATATTATCTCAACCATATTGGCGACGTTATATGATCGCACACAATTGCTAATTCAGCGCGTATGACACTAGCTAAATCAGAGTTTCCAATTTGGTGAGTTATCTTGAACATTAGCATTGTTGCGATAGTTCGTAAGTACAAAAATTGAAGCACTACATCATTTGTATATTTTAGGTTAATGTAAGGGAGTAATATGTCATTTCTGAATTATTTAAGATATTCATATAAGATATATATATTGATATTTATGAAAAGTTTTTCAAGTGTGAATTTTGAAACTGTGTGCCAAGGCCATTTTATTGTAACTATTTTTAAATAAGTTACAAAATAACATTCTAATGATTCAAGGAATAAAATTTATTTTTGTATTGTTTTTATAATATTAAAAATTGCAAAATTGCTATACAGTTCATGAAAATAGAAATATTATTTCTTGTATTCAACTTCCTAAAACAAATACGGAAATAAGGTCCAGCATTCCGGAATTTGTTATTACTGTAAATCCTTGTAATGGGTAGTTTCCATGTTTTCTTTTTACAAAGTCAGTTATCCTTACGTGTCCTGCTCAATTTTTCTGTGATTGAATTTAAAATGAGACACGCTTGACACAATAGTAATTTAAATAATTAAGCAAATCCGTATAACACAAACTAATGTCCAACCATAAATCAGATGCTATTCATTCACGCAAGATGCAGAATGTTTCTTCGGTATTTATTCAAACACGAAATCACGAACAAACGCAACAGTCGAATCATAAAGAACATTCTGTGTTTAAAAAAAACAAAAAAATTGTTTCCACGACAACTTGAGCTTGAGCAGATGCTTGTAGATACAGGCCTGTTTTCGTCATCAAATGTGTTATATCACATCTAGAAAAGTTGAAAACTATGTCCTAAAATTGTAAAAAAGAAAAATAATTAATTAATTAACAGTCATTATTGCGCTTCTGATAAGAGTGTTTGAACATTGCCGTTTATTATATAATGTAAATTAACGCAGTGCTATTTAATGTTACTTAATATATAGATGAGATATTTTTAAGGAAGGCAATAAAGACAGAGGGAAAGACAAAAAGTAAAGGGACTCATACAATTTCTTTTTCCAAGGTTTAGCAACAGCGCTGGTACCCAGCGCTGAATGAGGAGTAGTCGGCAATATTTCCGTGTAACGTGTCACTCATCTGCCTTCGTAGTTGTTGGAGTGTAGCAGACAGTTCAACAAGATAGCTCAGTGTTTCTCAAACTGTGGAGCATGCCCCCCTTAGGGGGCGTGATATCCCTACAAGGGGGGCGCGAACATATTGAAAAGTAGAAAACAAAAGATTGTTTAAAAAATTATTAATGTACTAAAAGCAAACAAATAAAAAATGAAATACGCATTTGCGCTTATAAATATATCAGTACTACGCAATGAATTTTATAATCATTTTAAAGATACTGGGATAAGTACAAGTTTAATAATTATCAGTGTCTCCATAGGCTTGTTATATATAAAATTAAAAACAAAAAATTAATACTTATCTTGATAATTTATACGGTTTATAATTATTCCTTCGAATTCCGGTTAAATTTACGTGATTCGCTCCCCAATGCTACCGTTTAACACGTAAACGAGCGTATCTGGTGTATTGGGAAGGGGGAGGTTAAAGGAATAAAGAAACAAATAATCTGAAACAAGTAAATCCTTCGTAAAGACAATCGAGCTCCTTTTATTGCATTACAAAGCCTTCGGATTAATTTTATGGATAACAGTGGGCGGAAAATATCGTTCTTCGGAAAGACGTATATATACGTCCGGGGCAATTAAGACACTGGCTGAGTGAGACGTTTATATACGCTGGTGTCACTAAAGAGGTAAAAGGTCAAACTGTAGGTTTAGTTTCAAAATTAAGTATTATTGAATTAAATGTATCGTTATTGTACGGGGGCGCGATGAAAGTAATGATTGAGTATTGGGTCGCGAATATTAAAAGTTTGAGAAGCACTGAGATATCTCCATGGTCCATCCGCACCAAGGTGGAAAGGAGGGAAGTGATTCATTTTTCGTTTGTGAACAATATGAAACCTGTGCTGGATGCAATCCGTTCCTCCCATCACTATGCCCTCAACGACTTTCACCTTGTTTTCCGTGGCTGACTTCGAAGGACTGCTTGATCTTTTGGAATCACTTAAACTTCTTTCCTATTTGAAGCACTATATCTATTCGTAGATCTTGCTTCTCGATAAACAGCTGTTACCATACTGAGCTTGAATGCGACGAATAATCTCTTCTAGTTTCACACCTTCCATGTAACTTAGTAAGATTGAATTTAAGAAATTTCAACTATACATCTCTACTAAGACAATTGGTTTTTTTAAACTTTTATTATTAGGGTTTAATTCCAAAATTCTTCTTTTCTTTGAAACGTAAAAATTGTTTAAAATGTGACTGGTTTTAACTAACATAACTATTGTACAGAGTTCTTAAAAATATATCCACATAATATCATGTTAAAAATTTTAAAAAACAATTTTTACATTAAATTAAAAAATATCTCAATTTTTTAGCTTGAAATAAGTAGACTAACTCCACAGATAAAAAGTAAAGTATTAAAACTATAACTAATATTCTTTGGGGAGAAATTAGATGTTAGCCGTAGTTTAAAATGAATATCTTTAAATTTCTGGGGAAATAATTCTGGAGCATAAATTTATTTTTAATATGGATTACATATATTCCTTCCTGAATTTATAAGATATTGATAAAAGGTATGGTAAAAAAAGAGTATTAGATTTTACTGTTACTTGCATGTAGTTATTTAAAATATTACGTCATATGTTTGAATTTTTATAAATATCTGAGCATTTTTAAAAGCTTTGATAATACAAGTATTTACTTAATATGATTAAATTTATTGATGTAAATATTCATTGATCCATTCGCTTTATTTGTTACTGCAATTTTATAACATTTATAATAACTCAAATCTTTTTAGATTCTCATCAAAAACAGAAATAAATTTTAATTTAATCCCTAAACTGTCAAGTTATTTTATGGTTTAGGGGCATAATTTGTCACATTTTTTTATAGTGCAAAAATCAAATGTTTAATATAAAATAAAATAGTACTTAAAAATTGTTATTTTTTGAATTACTTGCATCAATTTTTTCTACAGCAACTGCATATTCGCTGAAGTGGCTGCCACACAGCGTTGCATTGGTTAAGTTCATTTCTAGTGGAGCATTATTGTCTAGAAAATAAATAAAAATTAATACCTATTAATAGTTTAATAATTCAGTATTGTGTGGCATAACTGAAAACACTTTTCCAACCATAGACCAACTCTGCAACTATTACACCTGTGTGTGTGTGAATCGTGTGTATATATATTTCCCTTCTTATCTTTTTTTTTCCTTTTTTGCATCCTTTTTTGAACAGTAATTTTTTGCATTGTCTTGTAGGCTGACGTTTCGCAGGAGTAGGTGAAATATGGGATATAAAATGTGCCGTTCTGTAAAACGGGTTATCCCCTATCTATCCAGAATTCTTTTGTCCATAAGCTGTATCATCATATTTATGTAAAAACTCTTCTACAATTTGAATTATACATTTTCATAAAGTAAAAATGAGTTCCAAAGAACTGTGTCTATATATATATATAGTAAATGTAAAAATGTCTTTTTATATATTTTCTGTCGTTTTGGGGTTGTTGGATAAAATGATATTTTCTGATAGCAGCAATCTACATCATTCATAGTAAATTTCCCAAAAAAATTAACCCGTACAATACTCTAGCATGACATTTTGTATATCTAGCTTTTTCGGGTATGACATTTTGGAGCATTAGTGCCGTTCCCGAGATAATCTCGTTATGGCAGTTAAAAAGTTAACAACAATGCACATTTGCTTGCTCAGATAACTTAAAAATTTTGAAATAATCCATTGACACGTATCAAAATTTATTTTTTGGAACACACTAATACGTCACAAAAAAAATCAATTAAATACAACTAGTAATATAAAAAACTTTTTAAAAAGTCAATTCTTTCTTGGGTCGACAAAGAAAATTTTTATTTTATTTAATTAAATTTAATTAATGAATTAATATTTGAAAAAACTGTATGAACATCAAGTGTCATCCACTACAAGTTTAAAATAACATAACTGAAACCAAGAAAAAATTCGTTAGAAAAACTTACTGGCCCCATCTGTTGGTGGTAGTTCTAACTTCGTCAGAAATGATGCAGAATAAGTTTAAGATTTAAAAAAATTAATTAAGTAATTAATATTTGAAAAAACTGTATTAACATCAAATTTCAGCCACAACAAGTTTTAAAAAAATGTGTTTGAACTTCAATAGATAAATAAAAAGCATTTTATAAACAATTGAAAATTTGAACAACATATATATGTAAATAAATATATATAGGGAGAGTGAATAAATAGTAGGAATTAAAAATTGTCGAACATTTTCCTGACTACCTAGCAACTAATTAATTAATATTCGTTTATGCATTAGATTAAAATTACTTAATAATGAATGAGTTGAATATTTATTGTATCAAATATTCAAAGTTTTAAATGTTTATTTAATACATATTTAATCCATTTAGAACAATAGCATCGGTATCATTCATTGTGAGAAGTGCAAAAATCCACTTGCTGGCATCAAGCGTAATCCACTAACATTTCACTTCCTCGCTGTAAATGTCAAGTAGAGAATCTGCATCAACTCGGGCGGTTGAATCTAATCGCATCAAGCGTTGGAATTAACTCGGACATCAACTCTCGTTCGCACACGTCTAATCTCCTCGGGGCGATTCGGGCCGGAGTTGATGCCCTCACTGAATTTTAAAAATTAAAATGACTAAGTAGAAAGGCTTTTGATGTGTTAGAAATGGGAGGGCTGCTCCAAAGGGCTTTATTTGGAAAATGAATTATCTTGTTAAAACTAGAAGGATATTGAATTTTAAAGCGCTGTTTGGGGAGGAACTCCATGTTTAAATAATTTTGTTATTGAGTCTGCATTTTGTAGAAAATGGTTTTTTGCTTCCAATTATATCATTTTATTGAAAGAATTCTGTGTATTTCATTTATATGATTTGTAGGAGGTTACCCTAGTGTATAGAATGGAAAAATGAAATTGATTGTGGATGTGTTTCTAATATATTCATATTAGACGGAACGTGACTAATATTGATTAAGCGAAAAACTTAAAAAATATGCATAAGAAATATTTATAATAAATAAGTAAAAAACATTTAAAAAATTTCTAAATTTGCTGTTAATTGTTATAAAATATTCAGTAAACATAAAAATTTATTTTATATTGTATTATCGCTTAAGTAGTGCAGAATAAGTTACTTTCAATAACTAATGAGTTCACTAATGATGGACCCAATTTAAAAAAAATCCCATTTTCGAAATTACTTCATATATTACAAAAAGTGATACATGAATTTAAAAAGAACTATACCAAGTTTTTCTCCGCTAATGATCAGCATCACATTAATGATCGCTGGGATTGAAATTCAAACATGGTAACAATGACAGAGAAGAGTTTTTGCGTATTAAGAGTAGGCACGGGTTTTTTCAGTTATTTCGGTGCAACGTGCATTTAGAAATCGCTACGGAAAAGAAGCACCAAACAACAAGAGAATTCTGCGATGGAATCATCATTTTGAGAAAACTGGTTGCTTACGTAAAAAGAAAAGTAGTAACCGGCCAAGCGTCTCTGAAGAAGCAATGGAGAGAGTAAAGCAGATTTTTGTTCGAAGTCCACGGATGCCTACGAAAGTTGCTGCCTGTGAACTTGGAATGCTCCAGAAAACAGTATGGAAAATTTTACAAAAAGATTAAATTTCAAGCCGTATCATTTGCAATTGACACAACATATAACAGAAGACGACAAGTAAGAATTTGTACAGCATTTCGAACCATTGCTAGAGTGATGCCACAAAATGTATGGAACGAACTGTATTACAGATTGAACGCATGCCGTGTAATAAGAGGGTCACACATCGGACTTTTGTAATAAAAAAATTGGTTTATTTCTCTTTACTTTAATGCATCACTTATTGTATAATGTGCAATAGTTTCGATGATATGATACATATATCATTTGTACTCACCTTGTATTTATTAATTCAATCGCAATCACGAATGTAGCTATTTTAAGAAAGTAAGAACAATATCTCGGATTAATATTTTGGAAATCATATTAAAATTAAGTAAGTTATGTAATTATTGAAATTTTATTAAAATCCATTAAGATTAGAAATAATTCGATACAAATATTTGACTCTAAAACAGAAATATAATTTATATTAAGTGAAAAAGCCTTCTCAAAAATACAATGAATTAAAAACAAATATAAGTTCAATTAACCTTAATTGATTTCAAATAACACTTCACGTTTTTATGTCTGTGAGTGGTTTATATGTCCAACACACACAATATATGTATTACATTTTAATAAAATTCGTTTCATGCTTATTACTTAAGTTAAAGTTTGGCTTTTATTTTTTAAACTTTGATTATATATATTTAGATCCTTGAATCTTGTAATAATTTGTTTACGTTCTTTGATTCGTGCACAATCTACGTCTTTTAGAATGCATATTTAGGTACGTTTCATTTTTATTAATAGAGAATTTAGAACATCCATCCATTTATAATTCATAGGATTTCACATAATCTAGTAAATTTAAAAGGGAAAGGTTGACTTGCCGTGAAACTGAATAAACCCCATTTTACACGAAATTTGAGATTACTCTTTTATAAAACATGGGACTGATTTAAAAATTAACATTATTCAAATTAATAACTAATTGATTTCTATGCAATACATTTACATATAAAGAAGATGCTATTCAAATTTCATTAATTTATCTACGTTTTTCAATACCTACTATTAGTTCACTATCTCCTTATATATATATATATATCTTGTTCAAATTTTCAATTGTTAAAAAAATATTTTTTACGTTATATTATACTTTTTATTATCGTTTCAAAATACTTAATTATATACTTAGTATTTCTACTCAAGTTCAGATAAATTTTTTTAAACTTGTAGTGGATGACACTTGATGTTAATACAGTTTTTTTCAAATATTAAATCATTAATTAAATTTTATTTTTTAATTTTAAATTTAAGCTGTGTTATTTCTGACTAAGTCAGAACTAGATGCAACAGATGGTGCCAGTAGGGTTTTCGAACGAATTTTTTCTTGACTTCAAATAATTATTTTTTTTATTCATCCACTCAAGTTCTAATACCTTTTTTTAAACTTGTAGTGGTTTGACGTTAATACAGTTTTTTCAAATATTAATTCATTAATTAAGTTTAATTAACTAAAATAAAAATTTTCTTTGTTGACCTAAGTAGGAATTGACTTAAATTTTTTAAAATTTTTATATTGCTTGTTTTTTTCAAAAGTTACTCATTTGTACTTTAAAATTTGAAAGTCTTTGTATATTTTGTAATTATGGCATTTGTATATATCCGTTTTAACGAATTAGAATGATTCTAGATTCAAGTCTAATTAAATATAAGAAAGACTGCGAAAGATCTTGAAATTTGTTACGGTTATCTTTTAAATTTAAGTTTAACTCAGCTTTCATGCTAAAATGAAAAATTACACTTATCAAATACTTTCTAGTGAATGAAGAATAAAAAAGTACGGAAAGTTCAGTTGACTTTTAAAAGATATTTTAATTTTAATTATTCGTGAAATTTAAATTAATGTCCCGGATTTTCGCAAAAATGCTTTATAATTTCAATCAAAGCATTTCAATGCATCTTTCATTAGCAAATAAAAATGGCTTAAAAGCTTTCTAAAATTATATATATTTTAAGTACTTAATTAATTGAGATAAATGAAGTCATTCATTAATTACACTTTCGGAAACAATGCATCAAAGTGTTTAATTGAACAAGGCACTTTTAAAATTATTTATACAAACTTCTAAGCAATTTCTTAAAGCTCGTAAAACATTAAAAGGTGTTATCAAAAGAGGAGAAAGGAAGAAAGGAAACAATAATTAAATCATTTCTGACATTTCATTTCTGAAAAAAAGCATGTTCAATGATACATAAGAGGATAAATACTTAACGAGTCCACTGAATGCTATGGGCAAAACTAATCTGATTACAGAATTCCCACTTGTCCACTGACGAAGAAAACAGTGTAAAAATCTCTTTTATATACTTTTTAACATTTGATAAAGCCATTAAGAGGATAATAGCAAAGGAATAAAAAAACAAACTGGGTTAGGAATTCTGTCATGGTTCTTTTTCGTTCTTTCCAGACTGATTTTATTAGCTTAGCGGTAACCTAGGCAACAGACTAATCAAGCTTAGCATTAGCTTGTGCTCTCTATCTCAAAGGAAATTAATTGATCAATAAATACTTTGTCCTTTTAAAATATTCACGGTAAAAGTTAACTTATAGTAGTATAAAAAGAATGGTGTTTGAGCAATAACATTGTAAAAATGAAAGTTTCGAATCTATATTTTTAATTATTGTTGTAGCAAAATTTTCTTTTTTGATGAAAAACTATCGGTTTGATTTTCCTTTGAGACAGTGTTATTTACATTTAAAAATATTATTCATTTAAATGTATCTTTTCTGAAAACTGTCTGTTTAATGAAAAATATTTTTTACGAGTAAATTTTTTAGGAAAATGCAGTGACTAATTAATGCTCTATTAATGCAGTGACTCTCCACTTTTATTTAAATTCCCACTATTAGCTCACTCTCTCCCTATATATATATATATATATATATATATATATATATATATATATATTGTTCAAAAATTTTCAATCGCTCATAAAATACTTTCTATTCATCCAATCAAGTTCAAATAAATTTTTTAAATGGATGACACTTGATTTTAATACAATTTTTTTCAAATATATTCATTGATCAAATTGAATTAATTATCGGTTTTCGACGCTAAATTAGATTCGTCTCCATTGTTGTAACAATGTAACTGTTAAAACAAAGACAAAAGTTGGCGTCGAAAACCGGATTTTCAGGCAAACAAGCCAAATCGGGTGTGCATTGTTACAACAATGCAAACAAATCATGCTCTTTTTTTCAATTCCTATTATTAGTTTACTCTCTCCCTATTTATATATATCTTCTTCAAATTTTCAATCGTTAGTAAAATGCTTTCTATTCATCCATTCAAAGTAGGAATTTACTTAATCTTTATATATATATAAATCTTCTGTGCGTGTGTTTGTCACTAAACTCCTCCTAACGGCTGGGCCAATTTCGATGAAATTTTTTGTGTGGGTTCAAGTAAATTCGAGAATGGTTTAGATTCACAATTCGGTCCGATATCGCAATTAGTTAAAAAGATATTAATTAAAAACATTCAAAAAAATACAACTCAACATTCACCTGCATTGTTGCAACAACGCCATTGTTATAAACACACACACACACACAAGTAATATAAAAAAAATTTTAAATTAATTCCTACTTAGATCAACCAAGAAAAAATTTACTTTAGCTACTTTTTATTAAATAGTTGCAATTTATATAAATATGTATATACATATGACAGAATCACAACATTAAGTGGTAATTATTTTTTATTAATTATCATTAAAGTATCGTATTGTCATCCAAAACAATCGTGTATATAAAATTTTCTTTCAACTGAAAACATTTTCAAATTTTGACATAAATCGCCAACGTTGCTGTATTTGTAATTTTTTAAATAATTAGTTTTAATCAATTAATTTTTATTAATTATAATTAAATTATTGTATTGTCATCCAATATAATCATGTACATTACTTTTCAGCTAAATCAAGCGCCTTGAAATGTATTTTATTAACGATTGAGAATGCCACCAAGATAAATAAATAAACAAACAAACAAACGAATAAAATATGTATAGAGATCGTGGTATAAAGATAGTAGGAATTGAAAAAGACGTAAGTTGTCGTAGAAAATTGATTTTCAGCCAAACTGGCCAAATCCGGTCTTAATTGTTACGAAAATGCAGACGATTAACGCTTTTTATCGTTTTTAATTAATATCTTTTCAAATAATCTTTATATATGTAATTCTTCTGTGCCTGTGTATGTAACTGAACTCCTCCTAAACGATTGGACCAAATTTGATTAAAGTTTTTGTCTGTTCCAGTGGACTCGAGAATGGTTTAGATTTATAATTCGGTTTAGAAATGTTTATTTAATTAATTTTTTATTTATAAACTGTTGATCTTGGAATGTTTTACATTGGATCCGGCAGACTGCGCTACGATCGCAGTATGGAATATTCAAAAAAATTTTATTATAATTCAAGTTGATCCCAATAGTTGGTGCTGTGATCCTTTCAGGAAAATATTTTGTCAATTTGTGTTATTATTTTGTTGAAATATGTCGTGTGTTAATTAAATTAACATTCAGATGTAATTAGTGTTTGAAGTTTTACTCAATTTTACTGAAATTTTACTCAAAACGGCCCAGATTGTTAAAGCTTATTCATAAAAATTTGGAACTTTTGAATTTAAGATGTGTGTACAGGGCAACGTCTGTCGGGTCCTCTAGTTTATAGTTTATATATATATATATATATATATATATATATATATATATATATATATATATATATATATATATATATATATATATATATATATATATAATATATATATAATTTTTATATATATACTAATTATTTTATTTATACAATCAAGTTCTCAATACCAAATGCAAATATAAATTTATGTTATTTTGTTTTTTAAAAAATTAGATTAAAAGAAATGAAGGTGACATTTCACATCGTTTAACTTTCTTTAAATAACTTATCAGAAAACATAAATTATTCAAACTGAATCAAAATAAAATTGCTATAATGAGAGAAAGTATATATATATCCGTCCTCGAATAGATTTCTGACCTAAAATGAATTCTGAAGAAAAATAATTTCTTATAAAGAATAAAAACAAAAATTCTTAGGATTCTTTTCAATTCTCCTTTCGCTTTTTCATCTGAAGAAACTTTTTTAAACAGAATTTTCTATTTTGATCTGTCAATTTGAACTATGTGCGACTGAATATCTTCTGCCATTTTTCAGTTACCTAGCTCCAGTGAAAAGGAAATCCGAAGTGAAAAAATTGTTCGATAACCTTTATGTATTCTTTGACATTTTGCTGGCAGCGGTAGCAGTGTGGTTGGTCATGTTTGTGAACTTCTGGTCTAAACTTTTCAGTCGAGTTTTTATATCTCTAAAGGCCAGTGGCATCGAGAGGCTGATGCACGTTAAATCTGCGGAAGCTCAAAAGTTCACGTTAGCAGTGGTGAGGAAGTTTGGAGAGTAGGGTAGGTTATGAGGTTGGTCACCAAGAGCTCAAGTGTTGCTTTTAGTGCAGTGCTTCTTAAAATTTTAATATTTACGACCCAATGTTCAATCCGAATTTTCTTTGTGCTCTCCCCCCTCTCCATATAACAACAACGTATTGAATTCAATATTATTATACTTTGACGATAAAGCTACAATGCAACCTTAACCTCTTGTGTACCACCGGCGTATATAAACGTCTCAATTAGCCTAAGTCTTAATTGCCCTGGACGCATATATACGTCTTTCCGAAGTATGATCTTTTCTGTGCACTGTTATCCATAAGATTATTCCAAAGGCTTTGGAATGCAATAAAAGGACTTTGACAGTATTTGCGAAGGATTTCCTTATTTTAGATTTGATTATTTAATCCTTTTCTCCTCCCCCCATCCACCCAATACATCACATACACCGCCTACGTGGAAAACGGTGGCATTGGGGAGAGAATAGCGTAACTTTTAAACGGCATTAAAGAGATTAATTATAAACCGTACACACACAAATTAACAAGACAAGTGTTAATTTTTACGTATAATTTTGTATATGACAAGCCCATGGGTTCATTGGTAATTATTAAAAACTTGTTCTTAACTTAATATTGTTAAACTAACTATAAAATACATTGTGCAGTACTGATACCTTTATAAGTGCATTGTATCAGTTTAAACGTGTATTTTTTATTTTTTATTATGTCAGAATGTATTTTATTTTCTTTCAGTAAATTAATAACTTTTTAAAATATTGTTTTGTTTTCGAATTTTCAATATATCGCTCCCCCCTCGTAGAGTTACCACGCCCCCTAGGGAGGCACGCCCCACAGTTTGAAAAACGCTTTTTTAGGGCAACAGTAAGAAGCATGCATTTCATATTTTTCATTTTGATTATTTGTTCCTCCAAAATTTCTGCTCATCCAACAACTTTTTCTGGAAAGTTTAATAATTGATTTATTAGGGTATATTTCAAATTGAAAACCCTGAAAAAAGACATGAAATTACAGTAAAAATCGCTTAACGCGAAACTGATGACACTAAAATATTTTTTCGTGATAAAGGATATTGCTGGGGAAAAAACTATGTACCAACAAAATTAAGTTTGTTAGAGTATTTTATTTACATACAACATATTTTATTACATACATTTACATATATATGCAATAAAAATCAATGAAATAAAAACATTTACATGAACTTAAACGAAATTTAATACAAAAATTTTTTTCAACTATTTTGAAAAGTAAAACGTTTATTGAGTTTTTGGAAAATAATTTGATATTTTTCTTTGAATTGTTTTTTTAGCATCAAATTGTTCTACATCGTTCATTTTGTTAATCATTTCACCATTGGAATGTGCGTTTAAATGATTGGACATACTTTCCATGACATTCCTCATTTCGGAGGATGTGGGAACAGGAGTTGCACATTCATTTCATTTTCATCGTTGGAATCTGCATCAATAATACTTTTTGAGCTCAATCAAACTCCAAATATCTTTGTCTGCCATAATTGGAACTGTACACACATTATCATCATATACTGGAACGAATTTTTCCGATGGTACAGTAGGACAGTCCCCCCAATAATACAGAAACCTTCTCAACAATTTCATTAAATGTCAGCTCATTTTCAATATCCTCCTTCTCCAGAAGGGAAACCTTTTAAGAGAAAAATCAATACATATACAGTTTGTCAGGACAGTTGTATTATTTCGTCTTAAACGTTTTTGCGTTAAACGCATTTGGTTTGGTCTTAGGAGAGCCCACACTTTTAGCGCGAATTATTTTGGAAGGCGATAATTGCACCATCTTGGTAACCCTATTTTGATACACTAGATACGGTGAACCTAACTATTTCTGTAATTTTCGTATTTTGTCCGCTGGCATTTCGAATTTCATTTTGTCGTTGGGTACCGGGCTGGAAGTATGCCTGAGTGTGTGAGTGAATATACCTTAGAATTTTTTACTTTGTTGAATACGAAAGGTAAAGAATTGACTGAATGGTGTATCAAAGAGGGAATGATTGCTTCAAGTTACGAATGCCTTAAATGTAATGAGCGAATGAGATTATACGAACGAAAGAGTGTTGTTTTTGATGGATTTGAATAGAAATGTCGAAAAAAAGGTGTGAATACGCATGCTATTCGAAATCATACCAGCCACATCAAAGGTATGTTCGCGCGCGCGCGACCATTACCTCGCACAATAAATATGGCGGCGCTCACTCGATCATTCACTTAGCGATGAGACCTTCAAGGCTTTTTTAAAATTTGTTGTTACGCTGTACCCTCCACTCGGAAAAGATCAGCAGTAAGAAAGTGAGTGCTGTTTTTATATTTTCATCTTAAATGTTTAATTTCTGTATTGTTTACATATATTTTCATCACGCATCCACTTTATCCCGCTATATTTACTCGCCGCCATTGTCGGGTTCGCTTGGCGCCATCTCGTTCTGGCTTGGCGCTTTTTTCGGTTTGTCGCCAAGGGTGTGGGCTCTCCTAGTACTTTACCAACGCATTTCACTGTATTTTCATTCTACACATCCATGCCATGCCTACGTAACGTTTTCGAATCCTTTCAGATTTAATCTGCATCGAACTCCTTTCACAAATGGTCTTTATTATAAATCCGAACCCACGATCGATCTATTATGAATACACTTTTTAAAGTAACCACAATCTCATTAATTTTACCTGTTTTTCAATTAATACTTTTTTTATTATTTATTTAATATGTCTTTGAAAATTGATCCCTATATTCCATGTTTTTAATTAGCACTCTTAGTTTACTTTTTTCTTCTGACTTTTTTTATTTTACATCTAAAGGTTTTTCTATTTTTACGGATTTACTTTCGTCTCAGTTTTTCTAAGCATTCTTCTCAAGACGGAGGGTAAAGACTTATATATCGTAAAAAGAAAAAAACATTTAAAATCACACTTTTCGTTTATTTTATTTTAGTTTTAAAGTAAAAAGGCTTTAAAAAAGTAGTTTAAACTAAAGAAAAACAAACATCTAATTAACCTCTCTTTCCTTTGTATTTTTTCTAAGATAAATATCACTCTCAAATAACTGAGTAATTCTTTTTTTAACATGTAATGAGTTTTTTTAACAGAGACAATTAAAATAATTAAAAATGTTTTTTTTTATTTCTGCTTTTTATAATAAACCAAGAATTTTTTTTGCTCATGAGCAAAGTTATATTTTTTTTTATTAAACAAGATTTTATCATAGTTTTGAATTATAAAGGGTGTTTTTTTAGGGGTATAGAACTTTAAATTGCAATAAAACAACGATGTATTATTCGATTGACATGAATTTTTTTTATTCGAAAAATAATCTTGCGGCATTACATTTTAAATATGATTTCTGGCATATAACTGCCACGGCTGGCTCGGATGTAGTCCAATCTGGACGTCCAATTTTCGATGACTTTTTCCAACATTTGTGGCCGTATATCGGCAATAACACGGCGAATGTTGTCTTCCAAATGGTCAGGCGTTTGTGGCTTATCCGCATAGACAAATGACTTTACATAGCCCCACAGAAAATAGTCTAGCGGTGTTAAATAACAAGATCTTGGAGGCCAATTCACAGGTCCAAAACGTGAAATTAGGCGGTCACCAAACGTGTCTTTCAATAAATCGATTGTGGCACGAGCAGTGTGACATGTTGCGCCGTCTTGTTGGAATCACAGCTCCTGGACATCATGATTGTACAATTCAGGAATGAAAATTGCTCTATACCGATTACCATTGACTGTAACGTTGTGGCCTCCATCGTTTTTGAAGAAGTACGGACCAATGATTCCACCAGCCCATAAAGCGCACCAAACAGTCAGTTTTTCTGGATGTAACGGTGTTTCGACATACACTTGTGGATTTGCTTCACTCCAAATGCGGCAGTTTTGTTTGTTGACCTAGCCATTCAACCAGAAGTGCGCTTCATCGCTAAACAAAATTCGCTTATGAAAATCGGGAACAACGGCAATCTCGTTTTGGGCCCATTCGACGAATCTACGCCTTGCTTGATGATCGTTTTGATAAATTGCCAAACCAAACTGAGAATAAATCACTTGACAGCTGTTGAATCGGTCGCCATCGTGGAAAGTAATGCCAATTTAAACTTCTATACCTGAAAAAAAAACTCTTTATATGAAAATGTTCTGCGTTTAAAAAATTTGTTCGGAAAAATTTATAAATATCTAAAATTTGTGTTAAATAAGTACTCTAGAAAATCTTACATTTACCTTGAAAATTAATATTCAGATTTATGTTAAGGAAATAAACCCCACTCTCTCTCACACAAAATTTTGTTTTTCAATTCCTGCTATTAGATCACACTCTCTTCTTATTTATATACATATATATATCTTGTTCGAATCTTCAATCGTTAATAAAATGCTTTTTATTTATCCACTCAAGTTCAAATACTTTTTTAAACTTGTAGTGGGTGACACTAGATGTTAATACAGTTTTTTCAAATATTAATTCATTAATGAAACTTAAATAATGAATAAATGGTAACGAGCAAAAATAATAGTCCAACACCATATATAAAAAGGACCATCACTCGTTGTGTCCCTGTAGCACAATCGATTGCGCGTTGGACTTTTAATCCAAAGATCGCGGATTCGAATCCTATCTGGGATAGCCTAATTTCTGAAAATGTGATTTATGAATCAAACAAAAATAATAGTCCCATACTTCATATAGAAAGGAAAATGGAAAATCTCTTTTTATTTTGTTCCTTATTAGTATGGTTCTGTCCTATGTATACACATATTTATAATAATTGTAATTATTTAAAAACAGTAACTAAAATAAAATCTTTCTTTGTTGACCTAAGAAGGAATTGACTTGAAATGAAAAATTTTATATACTTGTTATATTTCATTTCATATCATGATAAATTTATTTCAAGAGAGTATTTATTATTCTACATTAAAACCCCACGTTATATGTTCTAGAATGATTTATCTCAATAAATAATTATGAGGAAAATGAATCATGGAACATACATTTACTGGGTTATTTTACTTGTATCATTTATATTTTATATTTGTCCGCGAGGAGGGGTATGTATGTGTGTTGAAGTAGGTATTTATAATTACGCTGAGAGGAATAATTATTCAAACATTAACCCCTTAAGCCAGCGATACTCAAACAGCGGCCCACCGAGACTTTTTAAGTGGCCCGGTCATGGCCCATTGTTCTGAAAAATTCACTTATCATTATATTAAAAATTTGGTGGGAAATTCTTTTTTAAGAAATTAAATATATCAATTTTGCTTTTTGCTGTCGGTGTTGTACGGGTACGAATTGAATTTCTTTTTCTATTTGGAATGGTCATAGTTAGCGATAACTGACAACAGTGGAGTAGCGATAATTGTATGGGTGTATTGCACATTTCATATCTTACAAGGGAAAAATATTCGAAGAAAATGTATCGTTTCAAGACGATTTGGAGGTTGACAACTTTGTAGTGAAAAACAAACAGGGATCAGTAATTCTTTGATTTGTCACGAAAGTGCCGTATTGAAAAAATACCAATAAACAGGAATCATTCAATGACACTTTTCCTCGAAGATCTCTTTTAAGAGGTGATAAATAGGCTTTCTTGAATAATCTTCGCAACAGCAACAAAATTTTTTGTCAGTGGTAATATCACGGTGGAATCAAAGACATCCTATGAAGTTTGTGATATTATTGGTTATCATATGAAACCGTTTACTGATGCAGAAATTGTGAAAGAGTGTCTCTTAAATGCTTTTAATTTAGTGTTAGTGACAAAAATAAAAAAAATTAAAAAAAGTAATAATTAAAAAAAGTAAAGCAGGAGTTATACATATTTTGATCAGTGTTTTCCACATTTTAAATTTCCAATGTTATCTTGGTCTTGGAGCATTTCTCTCCCCCCCTCCACGTTTAACCTTCCCTCAGGGGGCTCACCTTCTTTATGTGAATACGGGTGTTACAATCCCGAGGTTCCATAGTGATCTTTTCCTATTTTTCCAAGGGGTTTACTATCTTTGGTAAACTCGGGCCTCACGAACCCGGGGTACCCTAGTAATCATTCTCTATTTTCGACCCTCTTTCTTGTCATCACATTTCTCTTTTTCTTCTTTTCCCGCCCAGACCACAGACAAATATTTTAAAGTTTACAATTTGAGTTATTAGTTTTTTCTGTTGAGAAAACTTACGTTTTATTACTAATATATTATGGTTAACATTTTGTTTTGCGTTATTTAATATCTTTTTCGTATATTTCTTTAAATATTTTGATTGTGTTGCTTTATTTGTTTTCGATTAACACCGTTGGTTAGCCAACCCGTATGTTTGCCGTGCGCGGCGTCCCGTAAGGAGGAAAACGGTGTCCTGGGAATACCTTTGGCACACGTTTCGCTGTAGACGGGTGAGAGGAGTGAGCCCGCTCCTGTCAATCGGCTGGTGGTACCTCTCTTCGGTGTCCCTGAAGAGATACTGCTATGGGGTTAGTGCTGCAGATAAGGGGTGTCGGGTTTACCAGTTGGATCCTCGCCCTGATGCTGTAGTACTATATTCTGGGTGTACACCAGGTAAGCGCCGTGCCTGGTGTTTGCCAGATGACCGGCACACTGCCTCCCTTGTTGGACTCCGTGGTGGGTGGAGGCACGCCAGGACGAAGACGTTTACGCGTACATATGGATCCAATGCTTCTGTGGCCGGGTAAAGGCCTTGTTTTACCCAACTTCAACGTCGACAATATTGCTAGAAATACACGATTTTTAATTTTATCCCTGCCAAATAATGACATGAGTAAAAAGTTGCCATTTGCTATTCACACAGCACTAATTGGAATAGGTGGCGAACCTAAGTCAGTAAAATGTTTAAGATACGGAGATTTATTAATTGAAACAAGCTCTGCTCTCCAAACGAAGTCTTTTTTTCTTGCCAAAAAATTTCTTGATTATCCATTAAAAATAAGTCCTCACAAATCACTTAATACTTCCCGTGGTGTCATTTCTGAACCTGACTTGTTGAGCACTCCTGAAGCAAAAATCCTTGATGGGTTCTCTGATCAGGGTGTGATTCAGGTCAGAAGAATTACTATACAAAAAGATAATACAGTTATTCCTACAAAACATTTAATACTAACATTCAATAGCCCTAAACTTCCATCTACAATAAAAGCAGGTTACTTGAACTGCAAAATCCGTCCCTACATACCGAATCCTCTGCGCTATTTCAAATGCCAGAGGTTCGGAAACTCACAAACTTCCTGCCGTGGGCAATTGACGTGCTCTAGATGTGCATCTGTTGGACATGCTTCCACAGATTGCAGTCTGGAGCAGAAATGCGTCAATTGTTCACAGAATCATTCCTCCGACTCAAAACTTTGTCCTAAATGGAAAACTGAAAAGGAAATTCAAACCATCAAAACCAATAGAAATATATCATACCTTGAAGCCCGAAAATTAATTACCCCGCAGTTATCCCAAACTTACGCACCAAGTTACCAAAACCTCACTTGCTACCAGTGCAACACAAACAGATGAAAATATTACTAAAATCAAGTGCCTACCTTTACAATTACTTAAACCTCTATCATCCGTACCTTAGCCAAATGCATCTCCTTCAATTCCTTCAGTTTCCACATCGTCGTATACCACTCAGGCAAATATCTTGCCTTCCACAACACTTCAATAAAACCAACCACACAAATTGAATCTCGGTTACCTGGACCCATTTCTGCTTCTGATGCTGCCCCTGACAATAGCCTAAATATCTCGACCTCATCCTTATCAACTGAAACATGCCCAGCTCCTACAACTTCTAATACATTTGCCGCACTTCAACCATCAGAGTCCTTATTAGAGTCTGCAACTACATCCAATAGCGAACTTTCTAATGCATCTAAAGTCCCACAGAATGTAAAAATGAATTCAAAAAATAGAAGAAAACGCACAAAAGCACAAAAAGCAGAAATAGAAATAAAAATGGCTAAACATAAACCCAGAAAGTCAGCACCTACGGAGTGTACGACTGATGACGAAGACATGCTTATGTATGACGTGGAGGAGGAACTTGAGCCAGATCCTACGGATAAATTCGTCTTAAAAGAATGTCCTTCAAATTTTCCTAGGGGGTATTTGCGCTCGTTGACTCCAACGCGATTCAGAAAAAGTAGAAAATAACTTTTTTTTTATGAGGCGTTGTCTGCTGTGACATTGTTTTAAATTCATACTTTTCATTTGCTTATTTTTTAAAAGACTTGTCTGACTTGGTGGGGATATTCCCTTCCAAATTAAGGTAGATTTTATCATTCGAAAACATTTTTACATATGATTTGATATTTTAACTTATTGAAACTATATATTCAGTGTTTTTTACTTAATTTATATGAAATGTTTTAAAATTTTAACATATGTTTGGCGCTTAATTTAATTTGGCGTTTCTTTGGTTTTTCATATTCTTAAAAAAAAGTGTGTTCTTGTCCGTACTTTAAATTTAAACTTTTATATGGTTATTTTTAAAATTTAAACAAGTGTTTGGCGCAGTATGGCCGAATTCGGCTCTTGCGCCATAAAACCTCAAAATCACTCACTCACTCACCCACGTTTAACCTCATTTTGCGGCCCGCGTTGATATAGCTGACATATGTATGCGGCCCAGCAGAAAAAAAAGTTGAGTACCCCTGCTTAAGCAGTCAGTTTTTTTGCCGAAAATGTTCTAAAAAAGGCAGATTTTTTTTTCTTGCATATAACTAAGCATTATACTTAACAAAATGCAAAAATAGAAGAATTTTATTTAAATTTTCTATTTTAAAGTTTTCACATTAATTTTTATTTTATAGTTGTGTTTAGAGCACAAAAACCTTTAAAGGTTTGCCTTTTATAAGTACACTCTGCATACTATCAAGAATGTTTCATACATCTTAAAAGCATTTCAATCCTTTTTAAAAGACTTTTCTTGTCTTTACCTCTTTTCCAAATGACTGAAGGCTTTGTGTGCGTGCGTGCATATATACACACACACAATTTGAAGTATGGTTTAATACAAAGTCTTACAATGCAGTCTGGATAGATATATACGAGCTTATCTTTCCATTTCCATTTCTTGTCGAACAACAAACTGTACATAGTCTTTCATATCTCTGTTCCTTATCGAATATTTTCAAGAATCTAAATTCCTATTTTTAAAAAAAAATTCCCGTCTTCACCACAAAAAATTCCTGAATGAGAAGTATTTCAATACCATGGACAAACCGCATCTCTTAAAAACACTAGCACTAACAATCGCACTTGGAAAATAGCCCGTAAGGTGTACGAGCAAACTAGTTATGTTGTTAATCATGTGATGTAATTATTCTTCTATACAAGAATAAAAGTCATTTTTAATATTGAAAGCATACCAATTCATTTCTAAAAGTTCTAAATAATTTTGTGTGCTATCATGTTAACCCTTTATCTACCGACGGTACTTATAAGTACCACTCACTTTAAAATTACATAGAATAAATATTTTTTACGAAAATTCTGACGATATTTAGCAGGAATATTCTTTTAAATCCACTCTTCCAAGATATATGGCAGCGCGGGTTCTATGAGGAGTATTTTAGCGGGGAAGACGAATAGTTTTATAACAGATATTGCGTTTTCAGCGTATTGCGAAGATCATGATTTTTGTCCCGAAAAAATACTTAATGTCAAAATTTAAGTGTCTTTTTTTTGTATGTTAATGAAGACCGTAGAAAACGATTTGACTGTTTATTTTAAGTTAACAGTGCATATAATTAATTTTACAGTTGAATATCTCTTTAATTAATTAATTAGCTCTAACGGATTAAATTTCCCAAAGTTTAGTATTTTATTTATGTATATCCCTTAATTTTCAATGTATTGATACAAAAAAAATATTGCATGAAAAAACTGCAGTAAATCATAATGCGATAGATAAAGGATTAAATAAGTTATGCAAACACACACAAGTTAATATAAAGCTTTAACATCCAAAGATGACAAGAACGCAGCTATATCAGAAACATATTTCTGCTGCATTTTCTGGATTCTTAGCAACAGAAACACCCCCATGAATTTATTTTTATCAGGAATTTCTGGGGAATGTCTACATTAAATTTGTAAAGAAAAGGTTTTTCTATTGTAATGGTTGAATAGGAAACACACAGAGAAAACAGAATCGATGGGCTATAATATTCTATTGATTAAACTGAAAACACGATATAGGTGGGATTTTAACACGAAAATATTCATCCTTTTTTTTGTATCTTCACAAACAATGGTCTTTTCATACACAAGAAAGCTTGCTTCAATATGTTATAAGCTTTTATCTTCACTAACAATATTACTTCCGACTTTAGTTAATCTAGAATTTCGAGCAACTATTTCTCCGGTAGACAATTAAGACATTTGTTGTGATTCTTTATTCTATGTACACTGTTTGCTAATCAACATAGTATGAATGAAAGTCAAATTAAGGATTTTTTAGTTATGTTTTGCTCTGGATTACTATATGATAGGCATGCTTAGAAACTCGCAAAAGCATCAACTTTCATTACGGTATGAAGGAATTCAAATTAGCCTTTCGCAAGTTAATTGGAAGAAAAAAAGCAACTTATACTAACCAAGGTTAGAGTATCCCATTTTCAAATAACTTTTTTTTAGGATAGCATACTAAAACAATATAAATACTTTCTAGGGATTAGTACCAATAGATATATCAATACTTAACCAACAATATTTAAAATAAACTATTTAAATTTTACAAAATCACAATTATAAGTGAAAGTTTAGCAACATATATAATAACTAGCTGCATGGCCCGGCTTTGCACACGGGCTTTCTCTTTCCCTCATGACGCCACCAATTATGTGTGTGTTTGTACGCACGCAATGTGAGTGATTTCTAAAATTATTTCATTAAATTTTTCCCTTTTTCGAAATTTGTTCCACATATTTTCGATTTAAGACAGGTTTTTTCCCCTCCCTCTAGCCCGGCATAAAACGGGGTTTTTTTTAGTGTAAAATTACTGTTTCCTCTTCCCCTCCCCCTCACAGATAAAATATAGCTTCAAATTTCGATCTATGACTTTTAAAAAACAATATTGCATTAGTTAAAAAATTATTAATGTGAAGCAATAAAAAGAAAACGATTCTTTAGTTGCTTAAAAATGTCTCTGAAATGTATTATTATCCAAAATAATAGACAATGTACTTTTTTAGTTAACAAATAATTAATTTAGTAATGAATTAATAGAAATACTTTTAAAACACACACACACACACACACACATATATATATATATATATACGTTATAAAAAACAGTATGGGGGAAGCGTAGATATATATTTACATGTACTGAAAAAAACTAAATGATAAAAACATTTAGATATTTTATTTTAATTTCATAGTTTTCCTTCCACTGTCATAGTTACAAATTTTGTGTAATGAACGCTAAAATAGTGTAAATAATTTATATCAGGAAGTGTAATACATTAATATTACTTTTTGTTGTATTTATTTTATGTTAAAATCTTGCCACCACCTCTCCCTTCGAAATCTAGTTTTATTATGAAATAAAAACAGTGACGACACTGATGAACGGAAGGAATGAAAAGCGAAATGAGGCATGGCGTGGACAAAGCAGAAGGGATAAAAAAAGATAGACGAATGCTGTCACGGGCTTTTTTGAAAATGGCAGAATTTTTTTCTACTTTCTTGACAATTGTCGTTATATTTTGAAAACGTCTCACAATATCATTATAAATTTTAGCCTATGTGTTATTCTGATTTATAAGCTATATTACTGTAAAGTTTTATTAAAATCCATTCAGTTGCTTTTGCGTGAAAGACCCACAAAGATACTCACAAACTTTCGCATTTATAATATATATTAGATATACCGTATTTATTCGAATCTAAACCGTGCCCTTTTTTTAAATGTTAATGCGATTGAAAATCAGGTGCGACTTAGAATCGAAGGGAACAAAAATTTGTTAGATGGGGTATTTAGAGCAATTACAGGTTCATGCATGTATTTAGAAATTTATAATGCTTATAAATTAACTAATTATTCACTTCTTATTAGTTCTCATTTTAAATTTATTTTAATTTCGTAAAATTGGTTATCGATAAATCCTTTTACACTATTTTTCATTTTTCACAAAATCTTGTTGAGAATTTGGGGCGCGGCTTACAATCGAGGGCGACTTAGTTTCGAATTTATTTGTTATACTAATATCAAGAGAATGTTCTAAAATTTTAATGTATTATTAAAATATAAACATTTTAGAGCTGACCTAATAAATATTATAAGAAACGTGACATTCTTTATGAGACCATTATTTAAATAACATCCCATAACTCAAAAAAACATTCATACAATGAGAATTATTTTAGTACATTCGCTAGAAAATAGTACAAATATCAGGCGCAGAAAATTTCACAGAAGTGCATTCATACTATTTTGAGTTATCAGACAAGCCATGATAAATTCTAAGCCATTTAAATGCACCCTTCTTGAAGATTAAAGACTCTCTTCCGGTTTTTCTAATTTCGTGTAATTTATTGTAACTCTGTCTCTATGTAATGTAGAAAGAAAACAATATATGTCTTATAAAATCAAAAGATTTCTCTATCCAATAAAATAAAAAATCAAAAATATGTGTTTTGATCACATTTGAAAGTGTTCGGATACCTTTGCGAATTTGAAATCTTTGGATGCTTGAAACAAGATATTTAAATTTTGATTTCTATTTATAGAATTAGAATTCCAGTACTTAATTTTTTGTCACCAGAAATATTAGTTTAAATGCTGGTTAACACAATATATAATCAAATGAAAGATAAAAAAGAGTCATCATAATTCATTCAATACACAATGCTTACTTTGGGAAGTTTTCAACTGGAAATTTATGTCTCAATAAAATAAAAATATGAAATAAAAGATAATAATAACAGAAAATGATAAAATAAGTGAATTTTTCAGAGCAATGGGCACTGACCGGGCCGCTTAAAAAGGCTCGATGGGCCACAGGTTAAATATCGCTGCCTTAACTTTTGTAGTATAATGTACGAGAACAGTTCTTCCAGAAACATTCAAAATTGCTCCTTGATTAAAATTCCCTGCAGTTTAAAGTATAGTTGCTCTTATGTTGAATTGGGCAACTTTCGTGATTCTCCTTTCCGTGAGAACTGTCTGTAGTCTCTGACGACCACACGCCTGATGTTCAGGCCCAGTTTTCTGCTTGGTAATCTACATTTTGTAAACACGAATAACTTGTGCTCTCGAACACTTCACAATTGCAGGCGTTTGGCTGATTCTTGTTCCGACGCTTCCAACACCTACAAGCATCCCGCGTTCAAACTGCTAAATCACGTTTTTTCCCCTATTCTTTCACAAGAAATACAGTGCAATTGATACTTCACTATTCCCGCATTCCGCATTAATAGCTATCTCGTCCTTTAGTGGCAGCTGTATGAAATTACAGTAGAACGTCGTTTATCCGAACGTTTATTATCCGGAGCGTCAAATATCCGGACCAGTTTTTTCAGAGACCTTGCAGTGAAAAAGCGAAGGCGTACAATGTTACAGCGAAAAATAAGTGGTTATTTTCCACAAAAAAGGTAAAATTGCGACATTTTGCACCTATTTTGCTTTTTCTTCAAGCACATTTCTAGCATGTGATAATTTTCGGTATTCGTATAGTGTCCGTTTGCCTATACTGCATGCATCGCATTCGGTTTTCGCTTAGTCGAACGGTGTTTGGTCCTAACTGATTCGGATAAACGACGTTCTACTGTATAGGTGATCTCCGTAAAAGTGTCAAGTGGTCGTAATAATTTCGTCCTTCAGTGTATATATAAATCAAGAGCATTAAAAAGTAACCAATGAAATACGTATACAAAAGAAAATACATAAAATGAATTATATGTTTCGAATTTAAAAAACAAGACCACAAAAATGTAATTCATTAACTAAAATTGCATATTAAAGCTTAGGGCTGAATTGCGGAGTCGAACAGTTTTAGAAGGTCAACCTTTTTATATGCAGTTGCAAGGTAACAAAAAAAATTTGTTCATAAAATCAGAATAGAAATAGAGATGAATAAAGTATGTCACGAATCTGCAAGCAAACATACACTATCAGTTGCCGTCAATTCAGGAACACAGTTCAAGACAATGACATGTTGGACGTTAAGGAAGGATATTTATGGTGGTGATGATTCCATATATTAATTTTGATATGGAAACACATTTATGGCTGTGGAAGTTAAGTGGTCATAGTTATGAACTCCTGGCCAACGAGTAGCAAGTTCAAGTTCGGGTGCCCCTGAAGAGTCACCGTGTAGAGGTGTTGATGCATTTTAAATTTGTAATGGCTCAAAATCCTCACATATGTTAGTTTTGTGAGTCTCAAGTGTCATGTATGCTCAGGGGTCGGCCTCATCAATTCAAAATTATGAGTTCCTTCCCCAATAACCCTAGAGTAGACGGTGACGTTAATATAAAATCAAACCAAATCATCAAAGAGATTTTATTTTAGATGGAAGCAAAACGGGATTATTTAAGGTATCCAACTACGTTCGGAGACATTATTTTAAAAAAGCGCATAAATGGATAATTTTCATGATATTTAGTGTCACTAAAATTAGAATATATATGTATAAGATTGTTTTAAGGATATTTTGACAAAAAAAATTTATTTAAATACAATATTTTGGCAAAAAATTAACTTAGAATAACGTATTTTCAAAATGTTGTCCTTTTATAAAAAATGCTTCTAAAATAATAATATTTTGCTTATATAAAGTAAAGACTTCTCCAGAGAGTCTGAACTAAGTTTTTTAAAAAATTCACATTATTTTCAGAGTTACAACCAATAAAATAATTATCGGCGTTTTTTTCTTAAAATTTCTCCCCTCTGTTGTCGTAAAACATGGATATAAACCCGCTTCTAAATTATATATTTCAAACATTCTAGTTGAGCCTTTGTACAGAGGTCTGGGCTATATACAGCAAAATATTATTATTATCGAAGGATTTTTCACAAAAGGAGAATATTTTGGAAATTGGTCGTTCTATGTTCATTTTTTGTCAAAATATTGCATTTAAATAATTTTTTATTGTAATAATATTCTTAAAACAATTTTATATACATGTTCTATTCTAAGTGACCCTAAATATCATGAAAATTACCCATTTATGCGCTTTTGCAAAATCACGGTCAACTTGAAAGCTTAGGAAAATTGTGGTGGATCACAAAATTTGAATCTAAAGCAAGATCCGGTAGCTGATGCATTTCTGTGTCGAATTCAATATGCTGACGTAGCATCACAGAAGGAAATATATATATGTATAGTTACACTAATTTGACCATATGCCAATATGTATATATAATTTACCGTTAACTTAGTAATACATCGAGTCGGCTCGGTGGCTTAGAGGTAGCGTGCCCGCTTCGTAATCCCAAGGTTGCTAGTTCAATACCGGCTAGAATTGATGGATTTTCCTGAATGCGAAAATCGGAGGTACGCATGTCATATGATTACGTGGCATGTAAAAGGTCTCTGGTACCCTCGGCAAATTTGAATCACGACAATATTTAGCATTCGAAGAGGAATTAAAAATTCAAGACCCGCCACTAGGTAATGCCCCTATGAAATGGCTCTCCTATTTGGGGACTTGCTGTGTTTGCAAGTGTTTAGTTCGAAACATGCAGCCCACAATAAGGGGAAAAAAGTAATGCATTGACGAAAAAAATATTCGTCTTATGATTTTGATTTAGAATGTATTGCAGATAAAAAGATAATGATTTTGAAATTGTAAGCAATGTTATAATCGGAGCTTGAAGTTTGATCGAAATGTAGCAATCCTCTAGAATAATGTTGTTTTAAGTCAAAATTTAAATAAACGCATGAAACTCCCTCATTAAAAAACGAAGAAGTATAACACTTTAAAAGAGAAATATTAAAGAAAAAAAGGGATTGAGTGTCCTTAAGTTATCGGCTTCTGAGTGCTCCTCATGATTATTGATGCCACATATAAAGTGTAGAATTAATACTTGCAATTAGTTTAATTGGTGCAGAGTTCCTGAGAATCAATAAACTGTTTGGAGATCTCGAGTCCACAAAGGCCACCCGAAGCTGTGTTTCAATTGGCTGCTATTTCAGCGAATCTGCAATTCGGTTTTCCATTCGTAAAGGATTTGCGAAACACAATTGGGGATTTTTAAGAAAATGCAGAGTCTAAAAGTTTTAGTGAAATCGAGAAATTACTCTTAAACTAACTAGATATATAGTTACTGAGTCATTCTTAATGCTAAAGATTAGAGAAAATGTTATCGAAGAAGATTTAAGAAAGTCTTTATATGTAAAGTATCTACATAAATCTACGTAATCTCATCTATATATAATCGATTATATTTAATATATAAATCCACATAAATCTAAAACTCTCTCAAGAAAATATTTACTTAATAAAACAAATCTAACAAAATTTATTTTAATTTTTTTAATAGATTCCCGATACTTAGATTTTGCTTAGAAGATTAGAATTAATTAGATTCTTGAGATTTTTTATTTAAATCGCTTTATTTCATTCTTATTTTATATTTCATTTTTATTTTAGATGACAGTTTTATTTGGAATTTTACAATGGCATGTTTAGAAATATATTCAACGAAACATTTCACATTATTTCAAACCAAATATCTTAATATTATTTGATTGTTTGGACTTCAATTTACAACTTTGTATTTACATAAGCTATGAAATTTATATATTAATTTAAATATATATAAATTGAGCACAAATTCGATACAGAAACAAAAATTTTAATAGAACTTTGAACACTAAATCCAATTTTAATATGTGTTTGTGTGTGCGCATGTGTGTGTGACAAAAATACTTCAGCATCCATGTTTTTAAGTTTCCAAAATATCAGTGATATTTTTATTTTCAATATTCAAGTCATCTTTGATCTCTCACAAGTAGAATTGGTAAAATATACCATATATATATATATATATATATATATATATATATATATATATATATATATGTATGTATGTATGTATATGTATATATATACATAAATGAATGTTAAATATGAATTACATTTAGAGGACTATGAAGAATATAAGTACAATAGTTAAGAAGATTGTGATGAATTAAATTATGAAACTAATTAAGATGTTGCTTATAAGGATATAAAATATTTACAAAAATATTTCCTTATCACATATATGGATAAAATGTCAGATAATTATGCCGTTATCTGTACATATTATAGTAATCTTATGTTCAATAAGCATTTCCAAAACGCTAATTCTTTTTCTTTAACGAGTTAAGGAAAAGAGTTAAGTAAAAGACAAATTAAAAATCGTATTTCTGTGCCTTCTTTCTATAAAATATATAAATATGTATAATATTCCTCAAATATTCTTATATTTGACATACAAATAAGTTCTATTGCATTTTGACTGAGAAGTATTACTAATAATTTTTAAAAAATAATATTACTCTAAGAGCGAAAGCATTGTTGTTGCTAATGACACCAGCTTGTCAGCTCTAGGCGTACGAAATTAATCACAGCAAAGGGCTAGATGTACGCATGTTGTTAACCGTAGTTTTGAGCACCATACAGGTGATAGTTCGATTCTGTTCAGTTCCACCTCAATTTTGTGGGAAAACACCTTGGAGGTGGTCAGGGGTCTCCCCCTCTATTCTTCCACCAACCTCAACGAGAGGACTTGCGGATCGACGGCTATTTAGAGTACCCCTATGTCGAAAAGGCACTATTCATTTACAAACACACACGCCTTCTCCGGGATTCGAACCCAGGCCTATCGGCTCAGTAGTCAACCTCACTAACCATTATACTAAGGTGACCAACCGTCCTCCTTTAGGGAAGACAGTCCTTCCTCGTAAAGTGTCCTCTATTTCAACATTTTAAAACTGATCTGTTAATCTCTGTATTCAGAGATGAACCAAATATGTTTCCAAAATGTCAAAGAATGGTCTGAAGCAAATATCACAGGAAATAACGGTTTTCAATGGTATTTTTTGACTTTGTCGTAAGTAAATTGGGCAGATATAGAAAATTATGTTGAGTTTTTATCTAAAGAAATGCCTGATATTAAAATCGATGACAATTGTCTGTTTGAAGTAGAAGGATGACTGAATGTATTCTTAAATTCTAATAAATTTGAACAATTGGAGAATGAACAAGCTGAGAAACTGGTGAAAAATGGGTGACATTACTTAAACCATTTCAAAAATGAAGAGACTAGTAAGAAATCAAAATTAAATGTTAATATTTTAGCTACAGCGCTTACCGTAAAATTCAGTATGAAGGATATTTTTTGCCTGAACTTTACGATATATCAGAAAATGATATGTTGACAAAAAAATTCATTTAATGGAAAAATACTCTTTTAAGATAATAATTAAAAAGAATGTAAGCGTAATTAGCGTATTTTTTTTTGAATTAATAAAACGTTTCATATATTTAAGTTGTAATTTTTTCTTAAATTTTTCGTCCTCCTTTTCATTGAAAAAAATGGTCACCTTAATTATACCCAATGGACAGCGGTAAACGATATCTGAGCTATTATTATTTTCTGGAACAAACGCTTACTTTAACTTCTTATCTATTTTTGAAACTATCTATCAGAAAATGTTATGCAAAATGAATAGTTTATGAATAAATCTAATATTCTTCAAACGAAACACTAAATATATTTTTAAATAAAAACTTCATTAAAAATACGCCGGGAGTGAGAATTTTCCTACAATTTAATACTTGTCTTAAAATTATTTTAATTTTTATTAGGAAACGAAACAAGAGGAGGGGGAGTTTTGATAATGAGCAACAAATATTTTTTTAACAAAACTTTAATTATCTCTGTTAAAAAAAAAAAGTTAATGTATTCTTTTGAATGTGTGTGATTATTCTTATTATTTTTACATGTGTTCTACACTATCTGGCCAAAAGTATCCGGACACCCCTTAAAAAAGTGGTTCTGGCGAGTTACGCAATTTGATATGTAATTGAAAGCTATAAAAGTGTTGGTAGTGGTTTGTCAGATTGTATTTATGCATTTGTGAGGCAATGAGTAAGTCAAAGGAGCTTAGTGAGTTTGATCGTGGCAGTATAGTAGGATGCCACCTTTGTGGGAAATCAGTTCGTGAGATAGCGGACATTCTACAGAAGCTTTAATCCACTGTGAGTGATGTAATTGTGAAGTGGAAACGTCGAGGCAGTGAAACGGCAGAAAAACAAACCGGTAGGCCGAAAATACTTGGTGAACGCAGCCGCAGAACTCTGAAAAGGGTAGTGAAACAAAATCGCAAGTCCTCATTGGTGGAAATTTCTCAGGAGTTTCAAAGTTCATCAGGAACTAGTGTTAGCACTAGGACTGTCCGTCGAGAGTTAAAAACTTCGGATTCTATGGTCGTACAGCCTCTCACAAGCCAAACATCACTCCACAGAATGCGAAGCATCGACTACAATGGTGTAGAGCTCACCGTCATTGGACTGGACACATGTGGAAAGCTGTTCTTTGGAGTGATGAATCTCGCTTTACAGTCTGGCAGTCGGATGGACTTGAATGGGTTTGGCGGATGCCTGGTGAACGTTTCTTTAGTGACTGCATTGTGCCGACTATTAAGTTTGGGGGTGGTGGGGGTGTTTCTCATGGTTCGGTCTGGGTCCGTTAGTTCCTGTGATTGGAAACATGAACTCTGAGATGTATGTGGACATTCTGGACAATGCTGCACTCCCAACTCTATGGCAATATATCGGGGAAGGCCAATTTCTCTTCCAGCAGGATAACTGCTCCATTCACACATCGAGGCTTGCCCAGAAGTGGTTTGATGAAATGGGTGTTCAAAAACTGGACTGGCCTTCTCAGAGCTCCAATCTAAATCCCATAGAAAACCTTTGGGACGAATTAGAGCGCAGATTACGTAGCCAGCAAAATCGACCATCCTCACTGCAAGCACTCACTTCAGCTGTGATGGACGCCTGGAAGGCAATTCCTATGGTCACCTATCAAAAATTGATTGAATGTCTTCCCAAACGTACGCAAGCTGTCATCCATACAAAAGGGGGGCCAACATCATATTAATATGTGCCTCAGAGGACGCTCTAAGTCCATACCACTGGGTGTCCGGATACTTTTGGCCAGATAGTGTATATGATTTTCGAAACGCTAAATCCTTCGACTTATTTGAATGAAATATTTTTGCTTTTTAAAGAAAAATTTGAAGAAAGAAATTTAAAAAAATAGAAGAATTTGAAGCACTTATATATTCCATAAATTAAAGAGGAATGTTTTGGCAAAACATTTTGAAAATATTTATATATGAAATTTAAAATATAAACACTAGCAAGTAAATGCAACGAGGCAAAGTAGCATGTAAGAATTAATTTTTAAATACTATTTCTTCAACATTCCTAAAGCAAACAAAGGCTTCATTTTTTAATGAACAAAGAGAAAATATCTCATGACTTAAATTACATACTTTTAGATAATTTTGTTTGCAAAAGCCATTGCTATTTGGTCTTGTTTGCAATCTTATATAGTTGAGCTTTAAATAACAAACATAAAGTTGAAAATTAATTTGTATGCAAATTATAGAGAATAAGTGAAATGCCTATGTTCTAATTATATATATATATATATTACTCATATTTAAGCATAATTGCATGTATACTTAATTTAATGAGTAAAAAAAACTTAAAAACAGTCTCAAAGGAAATATTAAACGTGTTTAATGAGTCCTTATTTTGAGAAGCCTCAGAGAATTTTAAGCTTATTAATGGTATAAACATTAAACTAATTCATCTAAGCATCATTAAAATAGCTCCATAGTTATCGCTGGCTCTGCATTATATTTTCCCTCAAAACGTCAATAAATGTTTGAAATTCCCCATACTCTCATAATAATGAGCCCGCTGATTTTGTAGAAAATCTAAATCATGCATAAGTTTGTTCAGATTAAGTTGTGGAATTATTCAATTCTATGGGGGTCACTTAGGTAAAAAGGGAAAATTAAATGTTTAAAGCAAATTATGTGAAAGATAGTTTCCTCTTCTCTAATTAAGTACACATATTTTTTTAATTAAATTGTTAATGACCATCATTTACTTACAGAAAGTATTTCCTTTGAATTACTTCCCTTATAAAATTATAGAAATTAAATGATTCTTAAGTGTGCATAAGTCTACTACGACAGAAAATAAAATTCCTTTTTTAAAGTAGATATCATATTATTATTTACTTATTTCTATTAATTTCAAGATCTGGAAATTTCCAGTGATGATCAACACGGGAAAACAAATTTATTTTCATTCTATTAATGGAAAGAATTAAATAATCGAAATTAAACACTCTTGTTTTAAAAATGAAGATTATCTGAACCCCTGTGGTTTTGATTAATGAAATTAATCGAAGAAAGAATTCAAATTTGTCAAGGGAAATAGGATTGGTTGCGGTAGAGCATTATATATATATATATATATATTTCTTTATATATATTCATATTTCTTTAACCCAGAATTATAAATCCAGTATATGACAGAGATGTCCAAACTTACGCAGGATTACATTTCATGGACGTTGATAAGGGTGAAAGTTCTAATGACTGCGTTGTCCAAGGATGTTTTGATCAATTCAAAGATTTTTCTTTTAGTGTGCATGGGATCTGGCATCGTATTATTGCAAATTGTCCCAGAATAACCTATATTTTAGATAACATTTTCAATTGCAGGACATCCTTGACATTTTGTTGAGCTGTTAAAGTGAGATTCATGACTAGTGGCGAGATATTTTTTATCATGATAATTAGTGTTCCACACAACCAAAATGGGAATAATACTGTAGCAGTGTCATCTACATAAGCCAGTAACAACCTCCGGACTAAAGTGATCATTTTGGTCTAGTGGTAGGTTACGGGCTTACGGTACCGAAAGTCACGGATTCTGTCCTCCGGATAAGCGCGCCGCTTCATTGGTAACCCTGGCTGAGCTAAGCAACCTTCTTAACTTTCGTGGCGCCATCTATCCGCAAAAAGAGAAACCAAAAAACTCGTCAAAATTCACTTGCTGCAGCCAACTCGTCAGATTCACTTGACGCATCTAACAAAGTCGTCTAACTCGTTTGACGCAACTCCTCTAATTAAGACCAACAATTGACCACTCGCAGTAACAACTATATCGTTCGTTCGCCTATCCACCGACTCTCTAGTGGGGAGTGTGTAGCGGTATCATCTACATAAGCCAGTAACAACCTCCAGACTTAAGTGGTCATTTTAGTCTAGCGGTATGTTACGTGCTTACAGTACCGAAGGTCCGCGGGTTCTGTCCTCCGGGTATGCGCACCACTTCAATACTTTCGGAACTTTGAAATATAAAACTTGCTGGGGAGAGAGAGAGTGCCATTCTGGACATCGCCACTTACAAACGTGTCGGTGGTCTGCTAAAATATTGAAAGATGAATATCATCACTGAACATTGTGTGATACACTGAGAGATATCTGTCTGTCGCCAGATTGCTGTCTTGGCGATTAACATTAGTTTGCTCTGTTTCAACTGAGCTTCGTGAAATAATTGAAAATACAACAGATTGTATAGAGCAGGGGTGGACAGACTTTTCCAGGGTACGGACTAGCTCTAACTTTTTCAAGATGTTGCGGTCCACACCCAGTCTCCAATCTAGTTGACATTGATGTTCCACAAATATATTTCTTTCAGTAAGCGCGTCTTAGTTTTTAGGCAGTCAGCCGGTCTATCGCGATCGACTTAATGCCCACCCCTGGTACAGAGGAATCACTTGAATGCTGGCAAAAATGCCTTTTAAAGATGTTGCACAATCAGCTTATCTTCTCTTGTATTTTATATTTTCCCGTTTTTCTGTTTTCATTTTATCTTTGAAAATATGCCGTGTAATTATTGCTACCAACACTTTTGCATAGCTTTTCCCATTCTGCTTAAATTACGGACTACTGCTTTAAATGACCAGCCCACTTCTCACCTGCCAATTATTATATCGTCCTGTTCCCTGAAAGATATTTAAGTAGGCCGTAATAGTTTAATTAGGTAGTGTATGCAGGAAAATGAAATAGGGACCACGAGAACAATTATTACTCGGAAGTATATTCACTGTTTTGCATATACTAGTCACGGAGTATAAACGCGCTTAATGATCGAAGTTAATGTACATTAACCATATAAATTTAATAATTTTAGATTTTAGGCTTAGAATTGAAAAAAAAAAATCATGTGAAATTTTAAGTTAACTAAACTATATTTTTAGAGCAAAGAAAAAGAGTTTAATTTGTCACAGGTCTATCCGCGTTATTTTAAAAACTAATCCTCTTGGGGAATATTGTGTCTAAAAATTATTATATTATAAGGCTTCTTCCCTAAGAAGAAGATGTGACTATGCAAATTAAGATTTGTAAATTAAGTTTAAGCTTTCAGGTGAGAGAGGAGAGAGAAGCTAGACTGCTAATGGTCAGTAGTGATTAATTAAACTTTAAAGTGAAGCGTGGAATCAAAGTAGATTAGGTAGCTAAGAATTAGAAACTATTGCCTAGACGTATGTGATCTGATTATTTAAAGCCTTCTCGTATCCGGCATACCTTGTTATTACTCTCCATATTTGGTATTTGGGTGCATCTCTAAACTTGGTAAATTGAATTCGTGTTGTTCTTATCTGAGAATAAATGTAGTTATTTTGAATATGACTAGTCTTCCTCCCGAGTCTCCCACACCATCAATGATCCCATCGGGGCAATCTTTACAAATTTTAATTTGGAATTTATGCGTATTGTAATTAAGAATTCAAGAGTAATGGAATTTTTTGTTTTAAGGCAGTAAGCGGTGCTTATCTTTTAATTAAGATTATCAAAATTCATTTCATATGAGCTAAATCAATTCTTAAACAGGATTTCAAGTATTTATTCGTCGTTGTAACCTACCTGTAGTTTTCATCTCATTTGAACAGGAGAAGGTCAGTTTGCACGTATGAATGTATCTAAAAAAAAGGGTCGGGAATATCAGCTAAATATATTTGGACATTTTCTAATCCATTTTCAGCAACTTAAATTGCAGTCATTAATTTTAGATAGACTTCATATTTGCATTTTTAAAATTTTTTGCTTGTTGTTGTTGTTTCTCTTTTTATAATTCACACAGAATACAAAAATTGAACTTTATTTGATTTTACAGGGATAACTTAAATCGCATCTAGCAATATAATTTTTTGACATGTAGGCCATTGAATTCGATAGCTGTCCACTTTGTTATTCTGGCTACACAGCTTAAAATTCAGAATAATAGAAATTTAATATAATGCTGAAGAACTTGTGTACCATAGTTACATTCGTTTCTTGGTTCCTCTTTAGAATGAATTCAAATTTTACAGGAGAAATGTACTTTTATTTCGTTAAATTACAGATATTTTTTCTTCGATTTGGAAATGAAATAAAGAAATTGAATATGCGTTGTATAATTAAAGCTTCAATAAACTATTAGTATATCATTTTATGTTGTACGCGAGCAGGATTTAATTGGTAGCTTTCCATGTCTCTGTTATATCTCCCATACATTTAAGATGTGCTTAATTTCTCCATTTTATTGATTCTCTCTTCTGTCATTTATATTTATTTCTTATCTCTTCTTGCTTTTTAAATTCTAAAAAAAACTGCTCGAAGTTTTTTTCATCTTAAAAGGATCTCCATCCTTAGCTTGTTCCTATAAGAGTACATCTTTTATAAAGCATTACTATTATTCAGAACAATAACAAGTCTATTTATAATAAGCAAGTTTTGTTTGAAGAATGCCAGACATTACATGGTCCCACATATTTTGATGTCAATCCTCATTAAAAATTAATGAAATTCACAAGAAAAAATTTTTAATCTAATTTGATTAAAAAAATTACTGTGAAGTTATAAATATTTAAATAAACACAGTTTCGGGCAAAAAACGCGCAATGTGATTAAATCTAAATTATTAATCAGTGTTAAATGGTCCAAACAATGGCGTTGAATTGCACCTTTATCTCATTTGTATTAGACATCAAATGCGCTTAAAAAATGCGTTTTTATCAAGCCATGTTTTACTTTTGTTTCGTGAAAGCTGAAAAGTAGGAATAATGATTGATTGACTATTTTTTATAGGTTTAATGCATTTTTATAGGTTTTTTCCCCCTGTTTAACACATCAATTTGTATATCTATATGCTGAGCAATTTGTTTACATTCTACTATATTTATTCAAAAAACATTGTCGGGTTAATCGAAAGAAAAAAATCTGACTTTATTCCAAATATTAAGATCAAACAGGAAATTCTGTACTTATCTCTAACGTAAAAAATTGCTATAGATAATTTGATGTATGTACATTTAAAATTCAGGCTTTTAGTAAATATCGTACTCAATCCTAAAAAACAGCCTTAGCATAATCCTTTTTTTAACTAATCCCAGGAAAGATAAAAGGATTTTTTTTTCGTAGTGAAGTATTTGAAATTTAAAAAAATACCATTTTATTTTTTTTTATAGTTTTATGCTGGAGTGGAATAAAAAAAAATTAAAAGCAAGCAAAATAAATCCAATTTCTTAGAATTCTTTCTTTGCCTTATCTATGCAAAGTAGTTTTTTACATTTGAAGCCGTTTAAAAAATGAGTACCTATTGTTTTAAATTGAGATAACTTTTTTGGCTCAGAATTATTATATTGGTTTTTATTTCGTAAATAAAATATAGCAACTATTTCTTATTTATAAAGAAAGTATTATTAACGATTCATTGCCAGATTCGGCAACTTTCGTTTTGTTTTTAAATAAATATATTATTAAAGCAATTACCACATATGGAAAAAAAGAAAAAACTTATGAAGTAATCAAAAATATTGTTTGTTCTTTTTCTCAAATAAAATCCACAACAATGCTGGTTAGTTTATTATTTACTATAAGCTGTATCAAGATTTTCTTTGTTATGAACATTTGATTTCTTTCTTGAGCAGACACACACTCATTGCCATTTCCTTTTGCTTTTATAAGAAAACACAAATACTTGTTCCATACACAAAAATAAATGCTTTTCTCCCAAAGATAACGCCCAAGATATAATTCTTAAAGGTAAAAATATAAAATGAGAAAATATTGGTGTACTAAGCCATTTTTTGCCACCGTCTTAAGTACTATTCCAAAAGTAAGTAACTATGGCCATTAATGGCGCTTAGATTGAGTTTCTGCGATATAAGAATGAGTGGTTATTTCCCTGTCTTTTCCCTAAGATATTTCTGAAGATGTCAGAAGATGTGTCTAAGATATTCTCGAGTACTGAAGTACTTTCGAGAAGCACTTATGTTTGTTGATATTTTCTATTGCTAAAGAATTTCTCGAAAGGTTAAATTCTTCTTTTAAAAAAAAAGAGAAAGATTTAGTATTTATTTTATAAAGTATTTATGCATCAATTTACTGTATATCATCTCTTCGATTTATGGTCCATGCAAAGAAATGAACTTCCAAACTTGCAACAAAAGCGTTTTACTGTTATATTTACATAGGTTGAATTTTTGCGCTGTATTTACAATTTTATAATCCATTTCAGTGGAGAAAGAGTCGAAATATATTAATTTATATATATATTAATCAATATATTGTAATATTGATATTAATTTATGACATGTTAATCATCACAACATTCAATTATAAGTACAGAAAATATCGTGTTTATATTTAAAATTAAGTTAATTATTTAAGTACATCCCATAAATACACTAGTGTTCAAATTTAAGAGAATTTTCCGATTTGTTCGATTATATCCAGATCTACAGGACAGATTTAAATGAATTTTAGTTTGCACACACACATAGGGTAATATAATATAAAAAATAACCATTCAACTGTTATAATACACACACATTTTTCGTAACATTCATCAGGGTCGGAAAATATAATATTGCAGATACAGAATAGAACAAAAGAAATGGATTAATAGAGAGTATGATCTCTCATTCAAATATACAGGCCTTGCACCCTTTATGTTATAAAGAAATAAAGGAGTTTTTGAGTACCTATGGTAGTACCACTCGATTCAGCAACGCTGTTTTTAGACCTTGGATGGTTCTCGAAAAGGAATTGCGACAATACCTCTCTGAATTGCTCGGTTGAATTCAGCAACACCCTGTACGTATATACAGCTCAAAATTATTAACTATTTATGCAAATCATACTAAATTACGAGATATTTCAAATTAAAGAATTTAAATTCTTGGAAGATAGGAAATACGATGTTAATTTTTGCGTTTCTCAAGCTTTAGAATCTGACTACAATAGTTTTTTTTTTTTGTTGTTGTTCAATTTTGTTTTTCATTTTCTACTTTCATATAACTCGTGATTCTTGAAACTACTCGCGAAACTCATTTAATATCAAACTGTAGCAGTTAATGTTCATCTTTTAACGATATCAAATAATTTTCTGCTGACAAAGGCCTTACTAGCCAAGTTTATCGAATTGTGCCCAACGTCCCAGAAGTTCAATCGATCTAGTTTAATCCCCTCAAAGACAGTTGGATAGAATTATAAGATTACTGCGCATTTAATCCAAGGAAATTTAGAGTCCTCGAGTGTAGTATTGTGTAGTTTCTGTTGTTTTCATTAGACACGGGCTCTAAATAATATCGACTATCAATAAATCATTAAATGGAAATAAATCACATTAAGTCGGGCAAAATTAATCAGAAACTCATTTAAAATAACTTCATCCACTAGGTTTATTTTTTACATGTTAATTATTCTTTTTTTCGCAAAGAAATCTTAAAAATAAATTAGACCTTAAAAAGAATCGAATAAATACTTTTTGTATTGTGTCAACTACCTAATTTCTTCGATTATTTTACCATGCAAACCAGCATTACTTTTAAGAATGTAATTTTACGTTATATAATCTAAATGAGGACAATTACATTTAAGAAGATTTTCTTTCACAAACATCGGCAAAAATATTTAGCGTTTATCAGCAAAATTGTCATGTGGAGGTTAAAACCAATATATAATGTTGAATAACAACATATATTTAAGACAGAGAAACTGCTTTGAAATTGTAACACTTATATAAGATATTGAAAAGGCATTTTTTATGAGGAAGTATTGTTTAACAATAAATATTTATGATAAATATAAACTAATACATAATTTACAGGATAAATTAATAAGTGAACGAAAGATATAAAACCCTAACAGAAACTAGACCTTTTGGTACATTTAACTTATGAAGATTTGTATGTGCGTAATACTGTACTTAATATGGACCTGACGTTCACAACTTCGTGAACGGCAGGTGATGAAGCGAAATTTGATTCTATAAGAATCAGGGAATAATGAGATCTGCCAATTTGCAAAAGGTGGGAAAAAATTTTAAGTAAAAATGGGAATGACGTACGAGCTCGTGTATTGTTATTTTCGTTTTACAATGAAGCTTTGCCACTGTAGGCGGACGTCATTGTTTCTAATGTCAAGCTAGCTAATTGGAAAACAAATTCAAATGTTTCGACATACTTCTTGTACAATATATTAAAAAGTGAAAAATAAATTTCATATATTTATCTTACATATATATATACACATTGCAACGCATAAAAAAGTTAAGAGCCAGAAGCTTTTATCAATACAGGGTTGTGTAGAAGTGATTCATGACAACCCAAAACCTATCAAAAGATTTCTAAGATGAAAAAAACACGGGAAAATAAACAACACTTTTCAAAAATGAAATCTGTAGGCTAAAAAAAAACTTTATTCAAAAATTAGCTTCGAGCACGATTAGACAAAATACCGAAATGTCCACGTGACAGGCAGCTTGTTAGGAAAGTCCTGCCTTTGGTGAGGTATATGACCAGCAGGAAATAGTGCAGGATTTACAATCTCTATCTTTGCTGAAAACAACTTTATCAATGAGCTTTTCAGCATTGTTGCTCATTCCTCTTGTATAGTACCATTTACAATTCCGAAATTGTTTTTGGTATTTGGTGACGTGCTGCCAAGCATCTCTCATACACATTTGATTGAATTTAGATCCGGGAACCTTGTCAGTCAATCCATGTTAAACAACTTCCCTTCTTCTGTTTGATGTAGCTTAGCTTTGCCGACCGTAAGAATGAACTGAAGACCTATAGTATTTGTAAGAACATGCGCGTGAGCAAGGTGAATCTCGGTTAGATAGCGGGCAACAGTGTCTGAGACTCCATTAAAAATGGGAAAGATAGAATCAAGTATATCTCCCCAAATAAAAACTCCACTCCTCGAAATTCGTCCTTTTTAATGATGTTGATGAGTGTTTTCTGTGTGTTCTGTACTGTCTCTTTTTCGATTTTTGCATGCGTGCGTAACCTCTAATCAAATTAAATCCGCTCTCGACCATAAAGAATACTGCTTCGTACAGTTCATGTGTTTCCGGAACCACTGAAAACGTCGTCTCCAAAGCAAACCCCTGATGGTGCACATTATAGTCGTTTAAATATATCACCATCATGTAGTCTCTTGTGTACGGGTAAAACGATACATCAGTCCCCTAGCAGCACATGTTTTGCAATTTCTATCATTGTTTGCCGGGTCTCCCTTGTTTCCATTAGAATAATAAACCGTTCGTCCTCTGAATCGTTGTAGTCTGAAATGCTCTCCTAACTCTTGGATCGACGCTTGAGCGAATGCGAAATCTATAGCTATTTTAGTCACACTTCGACATTCTTCCATCTTACCAATAATTTGACCTCGAGTAAGATTATCCAGATGTCATCAACTGGTTAGTCTGTTGGGTATATCATACTAAGACAACATATAATTATCATTTAAACTAATGTACAACGTGCAATAGTTTCCACAGAAATGCTAAACATGCACCACTGCAATGCTTTATACACTTCCGGCACTCTATCAGCATCATGCCATGCTTCAGATGCATAGATGCCTTACCACACCCGAATATAATCTGTATCCTGATTGGCCTTTCTACGGTTCATCCTGAATGCTCATTCCTCTGATTTGCTAATTTTCCAAATTTGTTCTTAGTTTTCGCACTCAATTGTGTGTATGTGGGCGTGGTTTTTTTTGGGGGGGGGGATCGGAATGAAAAAATCTTATTACTACATATTAAATATATATATATATAAAAATGTAAGAATGGATAATTAAACTGGATCTAAAACAAAATCCCCTAATTACCATTTAACGTTTATTTTCCGTAACATCTTCGATTCTTAAATTAAACACCCAATAATTTCTCAGAAATGATATTCCAAACATAACACTTTTAATTCCAGATCATTTTTTTTATAATCTCCATATGCAACCCTTCACTTTCAAATCGAAAACATAAAATAAGAAGTTATTTAACAGTTCTGGACATGAATATTCAGCCCAATTAAAATCTTCACTTGGCGTTCGTTTTCTCTCAGCAAAAGATGTGGGTGTCGACTGCTCACTGAATAAAATTTTCTTTCATCGTTTTTTGCTGCTGAATATATATATATATATATATATATATATATATATATATATATATATATATATATATATATATATATATATATACACTCTGTCGCAAAAAAATATATGCACCCAGAAGAAATTGAGCTACATTCACGAAATTTGGTATGCATGTAGTGTATATGAAAATAAACAAATGATTAAAAATTCAGAACAAAATATCATTTTATTAAGTGGTTACAGCTTGCAAAAGGTTAAAAATCAGTAAGTAGTAAAGCCATCTCTGGCAGCTATACAAGCCGAAATTCGGCGTGGCATCGATTCAATTAGATCACTTATGACCCCCTGTGGAAGATCCTGCCCTAGTCTTTGCATCTGCGCAGTTAATTCTCCTGTATCTCGGGACGGCTGCAGTTGCCTTCCCAGCGCGTCCCAGACATGCTCTATTGGCGAAAGATCTGGTGACCTGGCAGGCCATGGTAGGACGTCATATCCTTGAAGACATTGTTGGGAGAGTCGTGCAGTATGTGGACGAGCATTATCCTGTTGATAAATGGCACCTGGGCGACTTGATAGCATGGGTAGCACAATCGGCGTTAAAATATCGTCCACGTATCTGCGAGCTGTCAAAGTGCCTTGAAGGACCACTAAAGATGATCGTGTGTCCCAAGAAATTGCTCCCCACACTGTCACACCTTGTGAAATTGCTGTATGCCGCTCGACAATAAATGCCGGATCGGACCGCTGGCCGGTGCGCCTCCAGACACGTGTGCGGTGGTCATCAGCACTGAGACTGAATCGGGATTCATCACTGAAGATGACACGTCTCCAGTCTGTCACACTCCAAGTTGCCCGAGGTCGGCAAAAATCCAGTCGACACTGCCTATGATGTGGGGTCAGTGGTAAGCGTCTTAGCGGACGTCGGCTCCTCAAGCCAACTTCGGTCAGTCGTCTCCTTATGGTTTCTCTTGATGGCACTGGATGTCTGGAAGGAGGTAAGTGGCGTTGAATCGATGCTAGCGACGTTGTTGGTGCCGAAGTGGCCACTCTTCTGATTGCACGATCCTCGCGATCATTTGTGTTCCTGGGACGTCCTGACCCTCCGCGACGGTACACTCTACCTTCTGTGATCCACTGTTGCCAACACCGAGCAACTACCATATCGCTCCGACCGAGGGGGCGGCCGATACGTCTATTCGACCAACCTGCTTCTCTGAGGCCTATTATACGGCCCCTATCAAAGTCCGTCAGCTGCTCGTACTGCCGCCGGTTACGTCTTAGAGGCATCCTAAGTCTCAATATCGTCTATCAAAGTCATCAGATTCGTTTGGATAGCCGTACGGCGCTCGTACTCATGCTTTTAAACTCTCCCAGTTGCGCAACTAATATGCGCATAGCACACTTAGCCTTGTCTCATTGGCTTCGAAATTTTAATCATTTGCATATCTCTTACCGGACTACATTCTTGCCGAGTTTCGTGATTGTAGCTTGATTTCTTCTGGGTGCATATATTTTTTGCGACAGAGTGTATATATATATGTGTGTGTGTGTGTGTGTGTGTGTGTGTCATGTTTCAAGCCAGAATCAGTTTTAATTTTAAGAAAGGATCTTTATTCGATGAATTCTCTACAAGTTCTGACGCTGAGAGAAAAATAACGCCAAAGTGAAATCTAAGTGTTTTACCACTTAAGCCAGATGTGTGAAGTATTTTATGATATGTATTTGAAAGTTAATGCTGACATATAGGGCTATTAAATATAATGATCTGGGATTAGAAATGTTTAGTGGTTAGGCCATCTGTTTCGGAGAAATAATTGGGTGATCAATTTAATACTTTAAGATGTACTGGAAAATAAAAGTTAAGTGTTATACAGGGAATTTAATTTTAAATCTAATTTAATTATCCTTATACATATATATATAGTAACGCGCTTCCACACCACAGTCCGCGGTCTGGGCAAGGTCCACTCAGTTTTTCATCCCTTCGGTGGGTCGATAAATGAGTACTAAACACTGGGGACTTAGCTTCAGGCTGACCACCTGATTGTTACATCTACTCATGCACCTCAGCGCCCAAAGGTGACGTACACTGAGATGGGCACTGCAGGCCTTGGCCCTCATGCGTTGTTGCGCCACTGAGTTTAGTTTAGTTTATATATATTTATTTTGAGCAATTGAGGTATGTGTAAACTTACTATTCTTCAAAAAAAATTTAATGAAACTTATTTCCTATTTGTACTAATATAAAAACAAAAATGATTCCTTTGCTTCATGTTTTTATAGTAAATAATACATAAAAAAACTGAAAAAGAGAAGAATAAACAATTTCTTTTTTTATAAATTCAATTCAATTCAAGGAATAATCTAGAACACCTTAAGAATTTGAATTCAATAATAAACCCATTTTTAAAACATTATCTTAGAATTTGCAAATATATTAGCTTCACTAAGATGCAATATTAGTTTCTTCTGGATTCTGTAAGGAATCAAACCGTTGAGCATGTTAAATTCAAATTTTATTCTAAGAAAAAAAATATAAATAAGTGTGAAGCAGTTTGCAACGGATTTTCACCTCCAGACTTATTAATATTTATTAGAATTCTGAATAATCTCATTTTATGTTTCATTTTTGCATGAATCAAAAATTTTTACTCTTTTGAATATATTTTCATAAGTAATTCATTCTTGAGGTAAAACTTTATTTTGTTCATTCTGAGATTATAATAACGAACATTATATATTTTTATCCTGTGAAATTTTTTTTTTTTTCTAAAATAGCATATGTTTCAGTTAGCTTTAAAATAAATTTTTGTTCATTTTTAAATTTTCTCTGACATTGTTTCGTGGCCGCGGTAGCCGAGTGGTATAGGTATCGGATCGTGGCTTGCCTTGTCACGAGCTCGAGCCCAATACCACTAAAGACCCGCCGTGTAGGGCAGCGATGCACGATAAATCTGTCGAGAGCTGAAACGTCCTCCCGTTGGTGTGGTGTGGTAGTTAGGAGAGGGAGGTGCCAGCTCAGGTGTCGTCCACGTCACTTGACCGTGGTTCAAAATTACGTGGTCCGTCGCCAAAAGCCCTCGTGTAGCTGAACAGTGCGACGTTAATATTCAATCAATCAATCAATACTGACATTGTTTCTTTTATGTTGCACGAATCAAGTTGTTCGTAATTAATCTTTACTGACGGCCAGCCCTCTTTTAAAAGAAACTGAAGGTTTATTATCCTTAATTATTTTTCAATCTGTAATATATAATTTTTTACTATACATATTCCAACACCATTGAATAATTTAATTAATGGTTTAGATTCAACTTTTCGAAACTTGCATAGCTAATAAAAGTATGGTCTTGACTTGAGATACCATGACACGTAAGGGTTCAGTGGAGAAATTCTTATAGTTTATAAATTTACGAATGAGGAAAAAAATCAACTCAACAACACTGATTTTACTAAAAATGAACAATATCTTGCATTTTTCTCTCTTATAAGCACATGTTTCGTAAAAGTTGTATGTACGATTTCTATTATCAGTTTAATGTTCTCAGTCAAAATATAAATATAGTAACAAATACCACAAATTGATACGTATCTTTAGAAATTAAATTTCGGTCAAGTTTTAGATCCAATAGGAAATTTCTTGAAAATGAAATGAATTACTTTAAAATGTTCTAAGAAAAAAAATTATTTATGCTATGTTTTTGTTATAATTTTAACTTCATTCCAACATTATTTGTATTGCTAGAAATAGGATATACATAGACATAAAAAAGAGGAGAATTTGCTCGAGAAGGAATTGTATGGGATTATACGTAAAAATTAAATTTACTATATATTACTTTTGTTATACTCTAATTAAAATTGGACTTCTAAGGAACAGTTCATCAACAAAATGCATGCTAAATGCTCGACCAGCAAATAATTTTGGCCCCTTGTTTCCAATATTTTGTTATCGATTATGAATTATTTCAAAAAATATGTATTTTTTTTTTTTTTACTGAGACATCTGAAATTGAAATGGAAATTTAACAAATGTTTTGATACAAAAAAGATAAATATCGGCCCTTCAATATAGCTCATTTTATTTATTTACTTATTTATCATAGTTGCCATTGACCATTAAGTCATTAGGCAACGAGCGCTCCAATAATTTTTTTACAATACAATTCAAATTCTGAAGTGCAGAGCACACATCCGAATGAGCAATGTCCAAGACTTGTTCAGAAGCACATAAAACACATAAAGGTGAAACAGTCAAATCCAGACGAAGCAGATGAGCACAAAGGCAGTCATGTCCAGTCAATATCTAAACTCAGCCACAGCGGAGGCACGGGGAGAGTCCGAGTCACAGTCAGGTTTTAAAAAGACCCAACAAGGTTTATTTTTAGTAGTACTGGCATCTGCACTCCGGAAACATTTTTTATAGATCTTATTGCTCTAGAACTTAGTAAAGTGAAGAGGTAAGTCTTTGGAAGACCCTTGGAGAATATATGAGCTTCTTTTTGCCAAGAGGTCCGCCATCTCATTTCTCCAATAAAATGGCACCCACTGGAAAAAAACTTTTGTTTGAATTCTGTTAGATGCTTTCTGCAGCTCTAGACTCGAGAACATTGTTTTTTTATGTTACTTGCCAGAGCCTGAAGGGCAGAACATGAGTCCGATAAAACTACAGCCTTATCGGGTGGGGAGAGACGGGTAGAAGGTTGCAAAAGAGCTAAACGGATAACCTCGACTTTGCCGTCAAAGTTGGTCGTATGAAAGTCAACATGTAAGTAAAAGGAAAATAGGTTACAGAAAATGCCAACATCAGTGCCCTGGGTGAAGTCTAAAAGGGAATCATCAGCATAAATATGAAGCCAAACACACATCAGAGGGACAACGAGTATTAATGGTTTCCAACGCGATGGCTCGAAGAGCATGTGATTGAAGCCCATAAACATAAAATATTTCACCAGTAGTCTTTTACATAACTCCAAAATACGTGTTCTTAACTTTACTTAAGGTTTCATGGATTATTTTACCATTCAGATGAATGCCAGGAAATCCTTCCCTAATTCATAAATCACATTATTTGTCGATGTACATGATGTACTTAAACATACAAAACAAAATTGTAAAGACAATCGTTTGGTTACATAGAAAATTTTTCAGCTGAATAAAAAGTATTGCATGGAAATATGTACAGTGGGCCACAAAAGTGTTCATACACTTGCAATTTCTTATAAAATTTAATGTTTTCGACTAATAAAAATTAACATATTGTAATTGTAATTTTTTTCCTGATATCTGCAACTTGTTCTTAATGGAATGACGTAATTAATTTTTTAAAAATAGTATAACTAATTTTTTTTTAAATTAATTATCAAAAAGCTACTAAAAATTACGTTACAAAAGTCTTCGTATACTTACAAAAATCTCAACATAGCTTTAAATATTGCATTTCTTTCTTAATTTAGTACTTAGTTGGATAGGTTTTAGTGCCTACAACCACTTTTAAGCATCTTGGTATAGGTTTAATCAGTTTTTTGTAATTTCTGCATCGATTTTCCTCCATGCTTCTGTGATTATTGTTTTTAATTCACTAATTAGGAAAATACCTCCTCAATCCCTTAATTAGCCCAGTAGAACATAGTTGGTGAAATTCTGATGTAAAAAAAGAACACGTGACAAATAAACACAAAATGTGAAGTAAAAACAATAATCACAGAAGAATGGAGGAAAATCGATACAGAAATTACAAAAAACTTATTAAATCTATACCGAGACGTTCAAAAGTTGTTGCGAACACCAAAAGATATCCTACTAAGTACTAAATCAAGAAAGAAATATGATATTTAAAGATAAGTTGAGATTTTTGTTAAGTGTATGAGGACTTTTGGGGCCGTGGGTAGCCTAGTGGTTAGAGCATCGGACTCCAGACCGGAAGGCCTGGGTTCGATGCCCGATGCCACCAAACACCCTCCGAGTACACACAGAGTACGTGCTCGTTAAATCAGTGGGTTCGTAGTCTTGTGGGCTTAATCACGAGCGCAGGGACTGGAGAATATTTCCCTCCCCTTCAGTCTAGTTGCAGAAATTGTGGAGGTGGAGATAGAGGTCGTGTCGCCATCTATCGTCCCTTCGGGGAACTTCGCCGAGCTAAAATCGTACTGTCACCTGTATGGTGCTCAAGGCCAACGACAGGCGTACCTCTAGCCCATGCCACGATGAATTTCGTGGGCCTCGATCTGACTGTGTCAGACAGGTGGCATCAGACAACAACAACAAGACTTTTGTGGCCTAATTTTTAGTAGCTTTTTGATAATTAATTTTTAAAAAAATAGTTATACTATTTTTAAAAAATTAATTACGTCATTCCATTAAGAATAAGTTGCAGATATCATGAAAAAAAATTACAGTTACAATATATTAATTTTTATTAGTCGAAAACATTAAATTTTATAAGAAACTGCAAGCGTATGCACACTTTTGTGGCCCACTGTACGTCAATTTTATAGAATTCTAAATGTTAAATTATGTAAATAATATTGGTCAGGTAAAAATACAGTAATGGTTCAAATTTTTAAAATTTTACAATAATATATGCATTTATGATAACAGAAATTTTGAATATAAACTTTTTTTTTATTAATTTAAGACTTACCATTGTTAATATTCTTTTTTATAGAATATTATATTGCTTGGCTTATATTCTGGATAATAACACACGTGAATACAACCAATACTATCATAATTTTTTGAATATGTATTTAAGAAAAGAAAATAGATCTTATTAATTATCAACAATTTTTTTTAAAAAAATCAGTTGGTTTTTTTCTTTTTCGATATTTGCTATTCACCTGAAATTGTTTCACTTGTTCTAATGACATGTAATTCATTCAATGGATACAATAAATTGATAGAGCTACGCAATTAATCCAATGACTCTTACTTAATATTTCCTTTATTACGACACTGAATCAACAGATTCAATAAAAGTATAAGAAAGCAGCATGACTTGTGCATATATGAATCCGAACTAAGACATTTCTTCAGAAAGTGTATTTAATTAACAGGCTTTTTTATAGGAGCAAATAAGCACGTTAATCACATTTGTAAATTATGAAACTGCTCTTTTATCTTTCTATTCTTTATGCATATATATTTTGAATACCTTACAATGCACCTAAGTTGCTAACTTATATATTTAACTACTCTTTCTCTCTCTCCGTTTTTTCTTGAATATGATCAATTTAAAAATAAATTGTACACCAAACGCTTGAAAAATACAATAATTTTTAGATAGCAACAGTTATTTTTTGAAGTATTGAGAAGAAAACATTTAAGAAACGGTGGACTAAATAAATTCAATAATAAATTGAAACTTGCCTAAATAAGTCTTTGGGTGTGTGTCTCTTCACTAAAGAAAATATTTTCCTCTTTTTTTCTTTTTACTTCAGCCAATTTAAGTATTTATAAGGTGGGGGGAGGGTCTCACGGTAGGAAATTCAATTATTATCTTAAGTAAAGGGTGTTTTTAGAGGTATAGAACTTTAAATTGCAATAAAACAACGATGTATTATTCGATTGATATGAATTTTTTTTTATTCGAAAGATAATCTTGTGGCATTACATTTTAAATATGACTTCTGGCATAGGACTGCCACGGCTGGCTCGGATGTAGTCCAATCTGGACGTCCAATTTTCGATGACTTTTTCCAACATTTGTGGCCGTATATCGGCAATAACACGGCGAATGTTGTCTTCCAAATGGTCAAGCGTTTGTGGCTTATCCGCATAGACCAATGACTTTACATAGCCCCACAGAAAATAGTCTAGCGGTGTTAAATCACAAGATCTTGGAGGCCAATTCACAGGTCCAAAACGTGAAATTAGGCGGTCACCAAACGTGTCTTTCAATAAATCGATTGTGGCACAAGCTGTGTGACATGTTGCGCCATCTTGTTGGAACCACAGCTCCTGGACATCATGATTGTTCAATTCAGGAATGAAAAGTTAGTAATCATGGCTCTATACCGATCACCATTGACTATAACGTTGTGGCCTTCATCGTTTTTGAAGAAGTACGGACCAATGATTCCACCAGCCCATAAAGCGCACCAAACAGTCTTATTTTCTAGATGTAACGGTGTTTCGACATACACTTGTGGATTAACTTCACTACTCCTAATGCGGCAGTTTTGTTTGTTGACGTAGCCATTCAACCAGAAGTGCGCTTCATCGCTAAACAAAATTCGCGTATGAAAATCGGGAACGACGGCAATCTCGTTTTGGGCCCATTCGACGAATCTAAAAGCGTTGTTCAGGCGTGAGTCTATTCATTATGAATTGCCAAACCAAACTGAGAATAAATCACTTGACAGCTGTTAAATCGGTCGCCATCTTGGAAAGTAATGCCAACTTAAACTTCTATACCTGGAAAAAAACTCTCTTTATTATACACTGAAAATCAGAACAAAAATGAGGAAGGAAGCCATTCTACAGGTCTTAAAAGGGAAGAGAAATAATAAAGTATTATATAAAATCTTAATGCATAAAAAATCACTTAGATAATTAAAATTTTATATAAAACTTTTTGTAATTAAAGAACATTTATATTCCAAAAGATATCGTAAAAACTTCTTTTTGAAACAGCTCAGAAGTTTGAAGGAAGCTTAGTTATTTTAAATATGCTTATATGCCGGAAACCTCTCATCCTTGCTTAAATCTTCTTTGTTCAAGAATTCAAAGTATTCGATATTTTTCTTTCAAAAGTAAAACATGACATTTGACAGTATGGAAAAAGAATAAGAAAAGCAATTTTCTGAAAGTTGAAGTAATGTAATTTATGTTGCCCTCCGAGACTAGAAATTTTATCTCATGTTAAAAACAAACTATTCCTTTTGAAAAGTAAGAAATGCGTTTTGTCTTTCCAATACTTTCAGTGATTTCAGAAAAAATAACTACTATGTATATATAGTTATTATATTTGTTAGTGAAATGTAGTCTTATTAGAGAAATGAAACTTTTTCAATTTTCTTAAGGAAAAATTAAAATATCTTAGTATAATATATGAAGCAAAAAACTTAAAATTATTTTCAAAAGATTTAACTAAACAGCCCTTTTGCAATATCTTTTCGTAGCATTAACTGGGAGCACTTTTTTTTTACTTCAAGAACAAAACTTTATTGTAAAAAAGCCTACAGTTTTGTAATATTGTAATAACGTGAAAACTTGCTTGATTCAAAACAATTAAATCTAATTCTTTGGTGGAATATAATTTGATTTTATAATAATTCGAAATCGTAGTGTCCATCGAAATATTCTTGTGTTGAACCATTCTAATGAATGAGCTAATATGCAAGCTCATAAATTGAATTTTTTGCGTTAAGAATTTACACAGGTGGAGATTATGAGCCCGCACTCACACACATTCAGGAAAGCCTTTACTCAAAAATTACTACGGCAGTTAGCTCCAATAGTCTTTATTTTGTCATTTCTAAATTCAAACTAATATCGCATTCAAATTGAGCACAGTTACAATTACATCAAAACATTTAATACTATACAAATAATGAGAGGTTTTCACGCGAGGGCATTGGCATGTGCTTTCTTCATCGAGCTGGCAGGCTGACTGATTAACCCTTTAGCGGGCACTGGCTAATACGTCTAGCTACATGTTAAAAAAAATTTCTCCAAGCGGGTGTTGGATATTTTAGTCTATCCATATACGTTAATTGAAGCTAAAACGCATAAAAATTAATACAGATGGCAGCACGATACCTTTTTTGCATTTCATGTCTTGTGATGGGCAGTTAAGAACAGTGTTTCTCGGTGTAAATCTACAAATTGTCTTTTGCTTACTATGAATAAAATTTACGGTCTTTGAAAAAAATTTCGACATGTTTTAAGCATACTTTTCTCTCATCTGAATGAATTAAACAATTGTACAATTAAAATAAAGGTTTTATTTAGGTTTTTGGAAAGCTTTTATATGTGGATAGAGGCTCTATCCACTGCCCACATAGAACAGAAAAAATTACCTATTTCCTGTACTCGAGAGAGAGAGCACTTAGAATCTCGTGAGAATGCTGGTGGTTGGAAATAAAAAAAAACTTTGTTTACAATATGTGGTACAAGACTCTCGGATTCGAAAATCTTTCATTACAGCTTTTCTGCTCGGGGAAAACGTTTGCATAACATAAAGTTCCCCAGTAAATAGCTCATCATATTTGTGAAATGTGTGACTAATTTAAATTCTCAAAAATATTACTCTATTTCTAACTTTTTATACTAAAATTAAATAAAATATAAACTGTGGATATATACCAAATTCAATGTATATTCTAAGTATTCTATGTATATTCTAAGTAAGTATTCTATGTTGTACAATTATTCTATTGCTATTTTATTGCACTTCTATTTCGTATTTAATTGTTATTGAAATAGTTATTAGCATAAATGTTAATTTTTCATAAAAAAAAAGTTCATAGTAAAATTATTCATTTTTCTGTCCTGAAAAGTAAGTTAAATATCGTAAATGCGCAGTGGCTATAACGTCTAGCCACCACCCAGGAATAAAACCCCTGATCAGATTTTTTGTGTGACTAAATAATGTTTATAGAGGATGAGGACATTACATTTATCAAGTACTTTATCACAGAAAAGTGTATTTTAGCTTTGTGCCCGTGTTCCCACAGCCAAAAGAGCGCGGACTGTTGTCCATCTGTTTGTCATTTGTTACGAGCTTCAAATTCATTATCAGAAAGAACGATTGAAAGGATAACGAAAACAATTCAAAAAGCAATACAAGTGTTCTGTGTGTGTTTTAATTTCAAATAATAACTTAAATCATTAAAGAACCTACGAAATAATAGCCGCACTAAATCAGAGATTGTGGTCACGAATTTTATAACTAGAGATGTTTCAGGGAATCGCTAAAAAAAGTGAAGAAATGTAATGCCGAATTCTGGGAGAGGGCTTTTGCTTGTTGAATGGAAAACTATATTTCATAATTCTATCAATGAGGGATAATTTTTAGAATTGTAAATAACTATTAAGCGGAATTCTTTCTTAAATCAGCAATAAATTTATAATGAATCGAAATTTCTAAATGTGCGTGCGTGTGTGCGAAAACTGTTAATTATAAAAAATAACTTAACCACGAAAACAAGTGACATTATTGTTCACTCTTCAATATCGGCTTATTATTTGAAAACTCGTTTTACAAATGTGGTTGCAATAAAAATTTTAATTTTTAAAAACTTAAATTATTTTTAATTTCGCCTTAATCCTGTAAGATAAATGAATTATAAGATCAAGCGATGTTGATGGTATTTCAAAAACAGTTTCCTAGTAAGTCGTTTGTAAAATATAACTTTATACTTTTTTAAGTTATTTTATAAAATCTAATTATAGTTTAAATTATCAATAATCAAAATAGATTCATCGAAATATTTTTCTCTTATTGCTGACAAATAATGCGATAAAACAACGAATCTATCCAGCAGAAAGTTGTGTTAACCATGTTTCAAATGTTTGGAAAATGTACCAATGCGAAATAAAAACAGTTTCTTCACCAATATTTTGATGTACCAACAAACAAAAACAAAAAAGAAGGGAAGAAAAGGGAGAAAAAAAATGGTGCAAACTAGCACGAGTAATTTTTTCCCCAACGCTGCCAAGTAATAAGAATAAATCAATAAATTGCGTGACAAAGATTTCACGAGCGAAAACTGCACACGCAACCCTTTCCCATCTATATTTCTGCTCTTCAACATTACGCCTTAGAAAGTTCAACTACACGAAAAAATTCCAAATGATTCAATTATAGATGATAATGCAGTAATATTTTTTTCTCGCAATTCTAATTTTTTACATACGATATTTGTTTTTATGAAATAACTTGAATAAATCAAAAGGCATATCTACTCTTGTTAAAGAAACTTCAAGTATTGATAGTGAAATGAAGTTTTTCGATGTTATCAGGTTAATTTATGCTTTCCAGTATCGAAATAATTGAATTAAAGTATCTTGCATTGTAGTCAATAATTTGTATAAATGTTTCAAGCATTTAATGTTTAAATACATATTTTTTTTATTTCAGAATCTATTTTTTATCGACACGGATTGTCTTCTTTAAAATAACAAAGAGTCAATTAATGTTGCTTGTAATTAACCATTTAAATCAGTTTTATTCAGATAGCTTATTAAAATTGTTTGCTATTTACCAAAAAATAAGGAATATATATATCGATAGTTTTTTTCTAATTTAAGAGAGTTTTACAAAGTTACTTACTTTTATTGAATGTAAATTTCCATGATTCAGAAAGTAGAATTTTTTTTATTAAAGAATGTTTATTTTTTTTACACATTGTACCCAGAGATCCATTAAGTTTAAGTTATATACTTGAACGAGGTATAAAATATACATCTCATCTTTTATCTAAAAGTTAAACGTTTTTAATTTAATTTAGTACTTAAGAAGAAAAACGTTTTTAGATTTGAGCAAGTATATGTTTATTATATCTCAGAAAATAGCATATAATCCAAAATTGGTCAAGAATTATTACTTTAATTTACTACACTGTTTTCAACGACAAATAAACTTCAAAATGGATTCACTTTTATCAATATTACAAAACTCTTATAACTTAAATCTGTACCTTTCGCAAATCTATACACAGCAAGAAAAAGAAAAAAAAATTCTTTTAGTCCTTCTAATTTTTTGAAAAAATAAAAGTGGACAAAATTTAATAAAAAATGGAATCGTTTTCATCTCTAGAAACATCAAAATTTGGAAAAGAAGTTCGAGTGTTTAACTTAATTATTTTTAATTAAGAATATGGAATTTTAATTATTCTGAAAATTTTAATGATTCTCTCGTTTAAAATCGGTAATTTTAAAAATGGTTTTATTCAAAAACTCGAATTGCAATATTCATATCATTTTATTCTGACGGCTTTCCGACTTCAACGGAAAAAAAACAAATTAAAAGGTATTCTTCCATAAAACAAAATTCAGTGTGGAAAAATATCTATGGGGATTTATTTTCAAATTTATTTTAAGTAGATTTTAAAAAGCAATAGAAAATTCCTAAAATAAAACTGAAACAATTCTTTTTTTAATGAATATAATTAAAAAGAGAAAATATTCTTTGGAAAAGATAAAGGTAGTTTTCCATAATGATAAATTGGAGGCTTTTAAGGGGATTTTAAAGTAATATAATTTGAAAAATGAATCCAAAAGGAATATTTGTTCGACTCTGATATCTTAATGTTTCTTATAGCTTCTCTGTTGGAAGAAATTTTCATATCTCTTTCTTTGAAAACTTTTCTGAAGTGTAAAAAAACAATAAAATTTATCAAATAATGTATAACAGATGGGCAGACTTTTCCAGGGTGCGGGCTAGTTCTAATTTTTTAAAGCTGTTGCGGTTGCGGTCCACCCAATGTCAGTGGTGCACACAAAGAAGGGGGGGCACTGGTCTGGACCCTCCCCCACAGCCCTTGATTACTTTTTTTTCACCAATTGATTTTAATCCCATGTATACTGTACGTAGAACTTAATAATTTGTTATTGATACTTATTATTATTTAATGCTGGGTATGCGTTTAGTAATTTATTTTTTACTGTTCTTTGTTCCCAACAAACTACAATATTAAAAAAGTATTGTAGTATGATACGAGAATGAATAGGCTTTCGACCTCCGACCACGCTCCTCCCCCCCCCTTGAAAAATTCTTGTGTGCACCAGTGCCCAGTGTCGTATGTGTGGTGAGGAAGGAAAAGGCCAACAATATTTGCTGTAAATGAATAATAAATACGGAATATATATGTACTTACTTTTACTTACAGAACTAAAATAAAAATAACTAACAGTTTTAAAACTGCGTTTAAAGCAAAACTCAAAATACAAACATAATAATAATAATAATAGCCACAAATATAATAATATCAAATCATACATTTCTTATCAAACAATTCAAAATGCATAAAAAATAAAACATTTTTATCTTTAGTTAGTTTTTGTTGTTACAGTCAGAAGAAGATTTATAAATATATACTCGTTTATATAGTCCGCATACTTCAGCCAATCTTGAATATATTCGTATATAGTTACTAACTGCTAAAATCTTCAGGCTGTCACCCCAAAATGCCTTGGGGGTCAATCAGTCGATCGCAATCGACGTAATGCCCACCTTGGAAATGTAATATTATGCGGTAGTTTTCATAAAGGGCAAGCTGTAGTGCAAAGGAGTTACTTAATAAAAATACATGAAAAACTCTGCTTCGCGCATTTAATGTCAGAGATCCTCAATCCTTTATGTGTACAACATTTCCAAAAACTGACTTAAAATTTTTTAAATTATCCCATACACATTAAAATTAATAAAAACTACTTTAAAAATATTTCCATTTGAGTCCCAAGTTGCTGCGTATTTTAAAGTAAAATAAGTTATTTTAAAAATGTATAAAATTTCAAAATAATTTAAAACTAATCCACAAAACGAAAGAAAAAAATGTCTAAAAAAATTCTTTAATAATTTTTTGCTAATTAGTAATTTAATTATACAATTAGAAACTTTTAAAAATTACCAATCTAAAGTTACTTAAGAATACGTTTTAATAAAGAAAAATTGTAAGATACAGTTTTTTGAAATTATATGTATCCTTAGATAATTAAACTTTAAAAAGCTCTTGTAAAATTGAAGATAAGAAAACCATTTTACCGTTAAATTTTCCTCGTCTAATTGCTGTGCAAAGATCAAAGTTCTTACCTTTACATTTTTGTAAATAAAGAAATTAATCTTGCTGTAAAGGCTTGGAAATTAAAAAACTGGATTACTTAAGCAAGTTTCTGCCCTTTTAAATTAAATGTGCTTGGAAAAAGAAATTCTGCGTTTTATTACATAAAGAAAGGAAAAAGATGAATGCGAAATCGCGGGGTAAAAAGAAAGTAGAAGAAAATAACCGAAATAAAAACTATTTACATTTAAGCGGGGAAAAAATATTTTTATTTTAGTAAAAAAATTTAAGTTAGTTATTTGTACATTCAAAAAGAAGTATTCTCTCCCTCTCTCTTTAATATCTTGTTTTGTATTTCAATTTAAATATAATATAGAGACAATTAATATGTAATCTGTATTCTTAGAAACATTTTCATTCAAATATATGCTTAGAAATGTCAAGCTTATGTTATTTTGAAAGTAATGTAAATGTAAATGGAATCAGAACTTCGACATTAAATAAAGAATCTTTATTATTGTTTTCTTATCAAGTTTATTATTATGATTAGAAATATTTTTGATTTAAAAGATCTTAAATAAATAAAGGGTAATTTATATAAGGAAATCTTTAACTTGTAGGAAATGAATAGAACAACTAAATTTGCTCAGTTATTTTGGTAAATATTTACATACTTAAGTCAAAGAAATTAATCAGAAATAAAAGTATAAGTAGCTCTGTTTGTTATTTTTTAATATCTAATTAAAATTTAAATTAAATGGGAAAATTTTTAATGTATTTTTTAAATGTATGTTTAGATAAATTGTTTCATTTTGAATCATTCATAAAATGGAATCCTCAAGAAAACTGAAGAAAGATAACGTTTAGTTGTTTTCTTTCTTCTTTATTTCTTCCTCAATAACTTTTCAACTGTTTTGAATGGATAATTAAGCTCAAAAATCTTCCTATAGAAATACATAGTTGTTGATAAAATGGCAGAAATTGTTTACACGACTATTTAAAAAGGTGTATTTAAATCAATTACTTTTATCTTTGAAAAAAGGAGAATCAGCATATGCTCCCTTTTAAAAAGAAAAAAAATTATGAATGATTTTACCTATAGGGAACTTTTCTTACTGAGAGACAAATTGTTGATTTTAGAAAAAAAAGGAATGTCTCAAAAATATATCGTAGAGTTTTTAAAGCTTGCTAAGGTGTCTACATTCAGAACTATGATTATAAAAATTGATAAGTATTGTTGATATTTAGGGTTACATTAGAACTATATATAATTTACATTTTTTCAAAATTGTTTTAAGAATATTATTATAAGAAAAAAATTTTAAATGCAATTTTTTTAAACAACATGAAGAAAGAATGACAATTTTTTAGAATGGTAAGTGAATATTAACGTCAACTCGAGAGCTTTTGGCGACGGATCTCGTAATTTTGAACCATGGTCAAGTGACGAGGATGACACTTGAGCTGGCCCCACGGTTCCGAACGTAGTCAGTCACCTTTTAATATTTCTACTTTTAAAAAAACTGTTCATCTAATATAAAGACAAATCAGCGAAGAAAATGTTAAATGGAAAAGTTATACACGGTCTTCAACTTATAACATTATCTTTCATACTGTGTGCATACGTTTTTATAAGAAACGCTTGAATATAATTATTTATATTTTTCCCTATCGCGAATTAACAAGACTTAAATTTAATGACCAAACAGTTTCTTCATTTTTTTGTCATTTAAAATATTTTTAAAAAATTAAAGAATATGTAAGTATATTGTGACTTAAAAGTAGCAAACTCTTTCATTCTGATAATTTTCAACTCTTCACTTTCTAAATTTAAAACTTTCCTTGGAAAGAGTGTTTTAAAATTTTTTTTCTATTTTCGGAAATTTTTTCTATCAATTAGTATGCATGTATAAATTTGCTCTCTTCATATCTTTTAAAATAATTAAAAGGAAAAGCATCTGTCCCAAAGTTTGGATATACTCGTGTCCATTAAAAGGAGTCTTTTTCAATAATCTTATTATATTCATCATTCTGTATTTATTACTATTTTATTCATCATTCTCTCTCTCTTTATTCTTTAATATTTTATTCATAATTCTCCCTCTCTTTATTCCTTACTATTTTATTCATCATTCTTTACTCATTACTATTTTATTCATCATTCTTTATTCATTACTATTTTATTCATCATTCTTTATTCATTACTATTTTATTCATCATTCTTTATTCATTACTATTTTATTCATCATTCTTTATTCATTACTATTTTATTCATCACTGCATCTTTAATCACAAATTTTAACTATCATTCTTAAATCTCAAAATTGCGAGAGTAATGTTTAAAGGCCACCCGAATGAAGTGGCATTGTTTTAATAACTTCACCATTTGAAGAGAAAGATGACTCTTCATGCCACTATAGAGGGCGCAGAAAGCTGAGAATGCCTGCTATATCGCCAGATTTCGCCAGATGCGTGTGTAATAGCGTAGGAGCATGTTAAAAAGGCATTGCTTGCATCATGGATGCCTCTAAACGGTGTCAACACGCAGTGGTGCAGTTTTTAACAGCAGAAAATGTGAATGCAAGTGAAATCTATCGTCGAATGCAAAATAGTATGGCAGGGAGTTTATGAGTTATAGATCGGTATTCCGACAGTGTAAAGATTTTTGTAGTGAAAGCAGCAGTACTAACGGCATTTCACGGCTTTAGTTAAGCGAATGTGACTATCAAGAAGGAAACAATTGTAGATATGGACCACCTCGTGAGAATTAATCGGTGAATCATCACTCGAGAAATGGCTCGTGACCGAATGTGTCTGAGACGTGCCAAGCATTGCTACAGCAATTCCGCTAGGAAGTTCTCGAACATTCCCCCTTACAGCCAAGACCTCTCGCCATGATACTTCCACATCTTCAATTCACTTAAGAAAGTTTTGAAGGGATGGAGATTTGCTGATGAGAGAGAGAGAGATAATGAGATGATAATGAGCAACCCCGGGAGCAACCTCGTGGATCTCTAGGACACTTGTTTCAACCCACAAGGTGACTTCTTCTAGCCTATTTGTTTCTTCTGTGTTACTCCTTTCTTTTGTGTGTGTATACTAATTCACATTAATACTACTAAAACATTTATTAAACCGACTGTAGTCACTTTCATTTGGGCCACCTTAAGAAGTTCAATTGTCATATGTATATATTTCTTTCTCCAAATCGCTTGCGAATGAGTGTTTATTAACTCGCATTTTGAAGCTACATGAGAGTTATTAGATTGAACCATGGTCAAGGGACGACGACGACACCTGAGCTGGCTACCTTCCTCTCCTAACTTTCACATCCCGCCAATTAGAGAACATTTAGCCTCGACAGAGTTAACGTATATCAAACGCTCTACACAGCTTGTCTTCAGTGGCACTAATCGCATGTGAGATTCATCTAATTAAAAGGTTTTAATACATTTTTTTTTATTTTCATTGATTCATATTACTCAGAAATTTTTTTTTTGTCTCATTTAGTTTTCTTGCAAGGAAATCTTTTCTATTATTCTTTTATTACACACATTTAATTTTTTTTTTAACTTCTAGAACAGTCTTGTATTGTTTTTTTTCTTTTTGTTTGAATATAAAAAACTTTAATGAATCTCTAAAAGCTATCGTAGTACAATTTTAAGTGCGCTAATTAAAAATATGAATATTTAACGAATATTTAGTTTCATTCCTCCTTTCCTTCTGGCAAGCTTATATTTCGAAATATTTCTTCAATAAAAAATTATCATAAAAGTAAACGTCACAGATTAGGCTTTCTCCTGAACTGTATCAACATTCTGTATACCGAAAAATTCTATAATACGCCGGGTATAGAAATGATAGCTTCGAAAATAAAAAAGGGACGTTTATTAGATAAATTTAGACTTCTACGTTACTGTTTATTTTAATTTTTCGAAATACTGTTTATTTTAAAGAACTGACATATCTTAGGAATTTAAAGGGTTGTAGTTCTAGAAATATATTATTTTTTCGAAAAGCCTGGGATAATACCTCGAATAAATGACTTCAAAACATAAAAGCATTGCATACGTGCATTTTAGGTTTCTTCGTAAAAAAAAAAAGGTGAGCATTATACGGCGACAAAACTTAAAAATTTAAAAATGTAGCTTGAAAGTATAGGTGCGCGTTATACGTCGTATTTAAGGGTAGATAGATATACAGGGTGATTTGCTACCAGACCGACAAACTTGCATGATGAGTAGGAGGTACAGAGAAGTCTCAGAATCGCATAGGAATGCTGGGTCGCAAAGGACGTAGTTGCGGGCTATGGTGCAAGGAAGCAAAGAAAGAGAACAGAAGCAGTTAATAAAACAAAACATTTTACTGAAAGGTTGTACGAAAACAAGTTTTCGAATGCTCTCATGAATGAAGTATTCTTTATCCATGAACAATACGAACGCAGCAAATGCACTGTCTGTAACACTCTGTTGCAGGAACCATGTAGCAAACGTAGTTCGGAGTAGATAATCCTCAGGCTGTAATAACTGGACGTGATGAAGATGGTATGCGCTCATTTTGTTTGCTGCGAATATCCTCCAAATAATAGATTGAAATAAAGCCACTTGTTGAGCTATCGCTTTAGTACTCATGCTTGGGTTGTCTTCTACCAAACGTAAGACCACCTCCTCATTACCATATGTCTTCGTCGTTCGCAGCCAATTCATTGTAGATCTCGTAAAAGAATAAGTTTCACGTATCATTTTGTTCACACTTGCGAAGGTCGTGTGATGTGGAACACGTCTATTCGAGTAACGTTTCTGGTACAATAGCCAAGTGGTGTGCCCGTTAAAATCCACAGGTCCATACACAATCAGCATGTCGACCAGTTTCTCGTTTGAATACGAGTTCATACTAATACGTCGGGAAACGGAACGCAAATGACGACTTCCATCTGGATCGGTGTTCACGAAATCTTCTGTGCAGCACCGCTGTTTACCAGACGACTTCCAACAGGATCGATGTTCACGAAATATTCTGTGCAGTGCCGCTGTTAAGTCTACCAGACGACTTCCAACAGGATCGGTGCTCACTAAATCTTCTGTGCAGCGTCGTTGTTAAGTCTACCAGACGACTTCCAACAGGATCGGTGTTCACGAAATCTTCTGTGCAGCACCGCTGTTTACCAGACGACTTCCAACAGGATCGATGTTCACGAAATATTCTGTGCAGTGCCGCTGTTAAGTCTACCAGACGACTTCCAACAGGATCGGTGCTCACTAAATCTTCTGTGCAGCGTCGTTGTTAAGTCTACCAGACGACTTCCAACTGGATCGGTGTTCACGAAATCTTCTGTGCAGCACCGCTGTTTACCAGACGACTTCCAACAGGATCGATGTTCACGAAATCTTCTTTGCAGTGCCGCTGTTAAGTCTACCAGACGACTTCCAACAGGATCGGTGCTCACTAAATCTTCTGTGCAGCGTCGTTGTTAAGTCTACCAGACGACTTCCAACTGGATCGGTGTTCACGAAATCTTCTTTGCAGCGCCGCTGTTAAGTCAACCAGACGATTTATCGTCGTAATTTCGAATACCTGTTGTAGAACAACCTTTCAATAAAATGTTTTCTGTCCCATCAATGTGTCGTTGTTTCTATCCTTTTTCTCTGCTTCTTTGCACCATAACTCGTAACTACGTCCTTTGTGACCCTGCATTCCTATGTGATTTCGAGTCGTCTCTATATCTCCTACACTCCCTTCAAGTTTGTCGGTGTGGTAGCGAATTACCCTGTAGATATATATATACATATAGATAGATTCTTAGAATTATTTCTATATCTGTATTTTAATTTACAAGTGAAACTACCCACGCATTCTAAAATACTGTGCTCATGAATCTTATAAGAAACACAAATCAATATTTTTCTCATTTATATATAAAAAGAAATATAATTACTTTCTGCTGGATATCATCAAAAATATGATATCGAAATAGATATCCATCTCTATAAAAGACGAATATTTTTGCTTCAATGACTAGAATCAATCTGCCGCTCAATCTATAATTCAACAGAACCACTGGTAAATAACGTGAAGGGAGAAATTGCCTTGAGTAATCCAGACATGACTTTCTATAAAAATAAGAAATAGTTAGAAAGATATCTTTGAGGTACTAGCATCTGAGACTTTAATACTAAAGCACGAGACTTGCAGAATCATTGAAGGGAGAAATAGTATGAGAGGAGAAGGAATATGTGCATCGGTTACTTTATTTTATTGTATTTCATTTTATTATCTTTATTTAATTATGTTACGCTTAAAAAAATTGAAGAATTCATAAATGTACATGGGAGTTCTTTAAGTATGCAATTTCAGACGAGGATATGTTCCTAACGACTTTATTTTTTTAAAGGTTTCTTTAATATAAATATTCTTGTCCGTTATTAACGATATTATTTTAGTGCACACACATGTATGTTTTTTAATATTTATAAAGTAACTTTCTTTTTAATCAATATTAACATTGTGTATAATGCTGATATTTGTATCTGAGAGTTATGTTTAATTTAAAAACAACAATCTGAGAAAAATCAATGTAAAAGAATTAAAAAAATTATTAAAAATTGTATTGAAGTTTTCTTTTATAATGAATGCCTAAAATTTCCTTTTACTTTAATGAAATATTGACAAAAAAAAATTTAAATTTCCACTTTAAAAAAAAAATTTTTAATTATTTTATTTATACACTTCTTTTAGAAGCTCTATCAACTCTAAAAATATCAAAACCTTTAATTTTTGAGATTAAATCTTTTGGTTTATACAGTTTCTTGGACTGCTGTCACTTGGACATCTCTGCTTAATAGAAATTTTGAGTAATTGATCCAACATAGTTTTAGTTGCTATTCTTGATCGTATGGATACTGGAGGATAAGGAAGAAGAAAATGATTTCATCTGTTTAAGAGATCGTTATCTAAAAATTTTGATTCAGAATGGACAAGCTTGATCTTATATCTAACTGAATAAAATGTGATAAGTTTTAGTAATAAAAATAATTTAAAGTATTATTTTAAATAAAAAAAGAAGTAGAAACCTTAAAATATTGCTCTTGTTTGTGTAGGACAAAGTTTTCTTTTAATCCCAATATTTTAATACAGTATCAGTTCAGAATTCGTAAATTGAAAGGATTTATTTTGTACTAGCTGGTATACCCGTTCTTCGCACGGGTGAACTGAAAAATTAAACAGTACAGATTGAAGGATAAAGAAGTTTTTTAATGAGTTAATTTTACGTGAATTGCAAATTAAACAAAAAAGCTTTTTGCATATCAAAGCTGAACAAAAAAAAAAAGAAAGAAAAACACCTTTGTTAAATTTTAAGACTGTAGATCTAATAGCTGATTAAAAAAAAAAGGTTTTTTTTTAGTTTATAACTCCTCGTTACTCTCTAGAGGGTCAATTTTTGAAAATACCTTACTAAGTTGATCTCTTCGCAGAAAAGTAACACATTGTTGCAAATGCTGTGTAATGAACGCTTAAAATAGTGTAAATAATTTATATCTGAAAGTGTAATACATTAATATTACTTTCTGTTGTATTTATTTTATGTTAAAATTGTGATATTCGCAAGCAACGCCGTTTCTTAAACTATAATGGCGATTCAATGAAAAACATAGCGAAATGTTGGCGATATACTCAAGTTGGCAAATGTACAGCTACTTTCATAGCTCGAGCTTTCTTAGAGCTTTGGGAAAGATTAGACTTACGCTTTCGCGGCATAATTCCTTAGTAGGTACTTTTTCTACACTTCCAAAAAGTACTGTGGCTGCGGTAGCCGAGTGGCCAAGGTATCGGATCGTGACTGGCCTTGTCACGAGTTCGAGCCTAGTACGACTAAAGACCCGCCGAGTAGGGAAGCGACGTACGTTTACCCTTTATCTACCGCATTATGATTTACTGCAGTTTTTTCATGCAATATATTTTTTTTTTGGATCACTACATTGAAAATTAAGGGATATGCATAAACAAAATACTCAACTTCGCGGAATTTAATCCGTTAGAGCTAATTAATTAATTAAAGATATTCCACTGTAAAATTAATTATATACACCGTTCACTTAAAATAAATAGTCAAATCATTTTCTAAGGTCTTCATTAACATACAAAAACATAAGACACTTAAATTTTGACATTAACTATTTTTTCGGGGCAAAAACGATAATCTTTGCAATCCGCTGAAAATGCCCTTCGGCTGAAAACTCAATTTCTGCTACAAAACTATTCATCTCCCCCGCTAAAATACTCATCATAGAACCCATGCTGCCACATATCTTGGAAGAGTGGATTTCTCAGAATATTTCTGCTAAGTTGGTGTGATGTGGTAGTTAGGAAAAGGGGGTGACAGCTCAGGTATCGTCAAAATTACGGTTCAAAATTACGCGGTCTGTCGCCAAAAGCCCGCGCGTAGCTGAACGGTGCGACGTTAATATTCACTCACTCACTCCAAAAAATATAGTACAATAGTTATTATTATTTTTATACTTAAAAAGTGCAATATCTGCCTATTCAATTAAAATTATAGCGTTATAATTAACTACTAACCACAAACAAACTATGCAAATGTGTCCAAATGATGTAGTATGAAAGACAAAGTTTATCTACAGTAAGTACCAGAAGCGATAAAAGTATTTATTTTGATATAAGGATCAATTTGTTACTACCAAATATGCATAATAAAATCATTAAAAAACCCGTGCATAGCAATAAATTATCAATTTCTGTTGTATTTATGGTTCACTACTATAGCGATAAGGGCTTACACATGTAAAAAATCAATAGTAGCTATTCAAATAAGGAGAGATTTAAAACAACCTCTCCCTTTAAAACTTAGTTTTATTCTGAAGTACAAAAAATAGGGATTACACTGATCAAAGGAATAAATTAGAAGCTAGCACCTGGCGTAGAGAAAACAAAAAGGGTTTCTTCACACATAAAAGATAAATATATGCTGCCGCGGTGTTTTTTTGCAGCGCACCCCAGAATTGCTTGCAGATGGCAGAAATTTTTCCTACTTACTTGACACCTATCGTTATACTTTGAACATTTCACACAATATCTTTGTAAATTATAGTCTATGTGTTATTCTGATGTTTAAGCTATATTATTGTAAAGTTTAATTAAAATCCATTCAGTAGTTTTAGCGTGAAAGAGAGTACCAAACATCCAAACAAACTTTCGCGTTTATAATATTAGTAAGGATACTTCTAAAATATGCAAAGAAATCAAAAGTTAAAAGGAATAAATATTTTTTGTTATGATGAGGGTAAAATTATTTCTTCAGAAAAATAGTTATCGAATTCTTAATCAAATTAAATGTGATTTATTGGAAAGCGTAGTGCATAGTTCTTTGATCAAAATTTGAAATTTTTGTTTTCTAATAAAAAATAATTAGTAAAAATAAGTGTAATATTGGACAATTTTAAATTAAAACTTTTTTTAAAATTCTCTCAACTTTTCGATTTTATTTGCGAAAACTCAATTGAAAAATTTTGTGTGTGTGAAAATTTAAATATGTATATATAATATATTTTCAGAAAAAAAATTCCATTACTTTTTTACGAGTTTTTAAAATTATTATTTTCATACAATCCGTTATTATTTTAAATTATTATATATGTTAATCTACATATTAGGTTTCTCTAAATTACAAATTTCTTATAAAATTTTATGTTTAGTTTGTATTATTTTCATTTCAAACATGCCTGTTCAAGTTTTACTTATAAAATTGTTCTCATGAAGCTAAAATTCCTTAAATAGAATCTTATAATAAAGTCTCAGAATAATTCTCAGATATTTTTTTAATAATAAAATTAAAATTTGTCAAAGTTTGTCTTAGAGGAATTGTGCATATTTATTTGTACATGAATTACATTAAAATGTCAGAAAATTAATTTGTTTATGCTCAGAATTCATTAAAAATATAAGTAATTTTAAATTAATGCCTCATTTAATAGCTTACTACATTTAACCCGTGGTTTGCCCGTACGTCATATAGGCCACCGAAAGCTGACCACAGCCGGTTTGCCCGTACGCTGCAAGGGCACTGATATTTTCTTTTTTCTATCTTCGATTTGCTCATATTTTTAATTCAATTGTGAGATTATTAATTCTGGTGCGTTTTTAAAAGATGCAGTTTGTCCATGGTATTGAAATACTTCTCATACGGAATTTTCTTTGTGGTGAAGGCGGGAATCTTTCATTGAAGGCAGTAATTTAGATTCCTGAAAATGTTCGATAAAGATCAGGGATTGACAAGGCAATGAGCAATTCGTTGTTTGAGAAGAAATGAAAATGGAAACATAATCCAAAAAAGCCAATATCTAAAAGCCAATCTGTCCTCATTGCAATGTAAGTCTTAGTATTACACCCTGCTTCATATTATGTGTGTGCATAGTATATACACATACGCACACACAAAATCCCCAACACTTGAGAAAAGAGGTACGAATATATAATTTTTTTGCAAGTATGACAGAAATTCTTTTTTTAAGATATATGAGAAATCTACATACACACACATATATAAGATATTCATAACATGCAGAGAGTGTACTTATAAAACGCAAACACTTAGGGATTTTTGTGTCCCATAGTTATAAAATAAAAAATAGTGTGAACACTTTAAAAGTGAAAATAAAAATCTTCCATTTTCGCATAATGTTAAGTATTATGCTCGGTTACCTGCAATAAAAGAATGTGCCTTTTTTTAACATTTAGGAAGAGGGGGAAATTGACCGCTAAGGTATTAAAAAACAGCACATTCACTGCTCTCTGATTTCAAATTTTTCTATACTTAAATTATCATTATAAAAATCAGATAATTAGTTTTATTTATCGGGTTGGAGGGAAAGTCCTGTCGTATTTTAAAGAAAACATTTGAATTCATTTATAAAAATATGTGTTTAATGTTAATCAATTATATATGCTCCGTTATTTGTTACAACTTGTTGCCATCCTTCAGGTAACCTGTGAATTCCTGTTTTGTAGAAGTTTTCATCCTTGGAGTTAAAATAGCCAACAACTGTCTTAGAAACACTTTCAAAAGACTTGAATTTTTTTCCCATTGGATAATTTTGAATAGATCTGAACAGGTAATAATCAGATGGTGCAATGTCAGTTGAATACGGTGGGTGACCAAGGATTTCCCAACCTAACGCATTCAGTTTTTGGTGTGTCACCATTGCAGTGTACGGTCGAGCATTATCGTGGTGGAACGCTATTCCTTTTCTGGACGCTAATGCTGGCCTTTTTTGTTTGATAGCTGCATTCAATTTATCCAGTTGATTGCATTACAGATCCGCGTTGATGAATTTTCCCTGTTTCAGCAACTCGTAGTACACTGGACCTTTCCTGTCCCACCACAAACAAAGCAGTACTTTTCGTTGATGGATACTTCGTTTTGGAACTGTTGCTGATGATGTTCCTGGTTTGCAGTATGAATTTTTTTTCTTAATATTCTCGTAAAGAATCCACTTTTCATCTCCAGTAATCAGCTTGTCGAAAAACGGCTCCACATTGTGTCTAATCAGATGTGATGAACACATTCTTACACGATCAGACAAATTCTTTTCCGTTAATTCATGTGGAACCCAAACGCTTTGCTTGAACACAAACCCAAGAGATATAATGTAATCTCCAACAGTTGTATGATGAATGCCAAACTCTTCTGCAATTTCTCGACTTGTTAAATGTGGATTATTTTCCAACATGGATATCAAAACATCATTATCCATCTTAGATGGTCGTCCAGATCGATCACTTTCTTGGAGGCTCAGATCCCCGGCACGAAGTTTGCTAAACCATCTTTGACAAGTACGAACATTTACAATATCTTTTCCAAATACCGCACATAAATTTTTACATGCAACCGATGCGTTGCTTCCTTTTTGGAATTCATACAAAATACAGTGTCGTAAATGCACTTTATCTACTGACATGTTTTTCACTTTAAATATCACAAGTAAATGATGAACGGTAAAAAAGGACTTCTTTTATATTATACGGCAGCTAAAAAAACAAAAAAAAAATATCCGGATGATTCACTAGCCAGATGTTTTTTTTTTATTTACAAGAAAAATCACCTGCCTATTTAAAATACGACAGAACTTTCCCTCCAACCCAATATATTCTAGACGCCATCTTCATAAAAACTATGAAAAATAATAAAACTAAACAACTTCTGTGTAGCAGAAAGGTTTTTTACGTTATTTTTATTTCTTTATTAAATGAGTATTTATATATATGTGTGTGTATATATATATATATATATATATATATACATATATATATATATATATATATATATATATATATACATATATATATATATATATATATATATATATATATATATATACATATATATATATATATATGTGGGAGACAACAAGGGGTCCAAGACATTTGTCTTTTCTTTAACTTTATTTTAAAACTTAATAAAAATTAATTAAAAAGGTAGCTATTCTAACAGATAAATTTTCATGAATTCTCGACGGGAACGCCTCCTCGCGAACCTTCGTCTTTCTCTGCTCGCTTTTCTCATCTCTCTCCTAAAGTCCCATAGTTTCAGTTCGTGTTTGGATTTGCTGCGCCTGCGCGCGAAGACTGCGTGGAGTTGTCGATAACTATTGGATACTATATCCGGCCAGCCTGACTGTATGCTGTCCGCAGCGGTACGTCTTCCTTTTTTCCTTTTCATCGAGACCAGAGGAGAATCTGAAACATGCAAAAAGACGGAACAGACAAGGACTATACGACAAATATACAAAGATTTAACATATCATAATTCTGCTGAACTAAACAGTTTCTCCATCATGTGAAGGCATCTCTTCGACATCAGGAAAGTTCCACAGGAAAACACACACACACACACACATTGTGTTTCACAAGCATAAGAACGTCTTTTTTAACAAGTTGATCTTTGGTTGAACGCATCGATAATTTCTTCTCTAGAGTTCTGGACGTCTGTTCAAAACGATCTCTCTTTTTCCTCCGTTTCCACTACCAGGGCTGGGAGATTTTTCGGAGCAACGCAAACCGACGATGTTTACTCTCCATAGGTGAAGGGGTGTTGAAGTTCACGGAACTCGTTTTTATGGCACCATTGACTTTCTTACACAATACTATATCAGAACATTTTTCTCTTACAATACTCAATTTTAACTTAGTACTCTTAATTTTATTACATTTATAATTCTTAATTAGAGAACTCAAATCATTTCTAGTATTAAAGTTTTTAACATGTGGCAAATCATAACTAGAGTTTTTTATCACACTTGAAACAGAAACAACACTAGGATAAGCATAAGCACCTAAAGAGGATTCACTTTCATTCAATAAAACATCGCTCTTTGCGTGGCCTAGTTTCTTTATTTCATCATATACACTGGGATGTATAATAAATTCTTCGGTCAAGGTCGGTGATATTGCCGTTCGAACACTTAAGCTGGGAGAGAGCTGATTAAGAGAAATATTTATGGGTTTAACTTCTACCATACGCTGTTCGCCAAAACACGAGCTTAATGTTATGATCTCTTCGGAAGGCTGGTTCACTCTAATTAGTGAGGAATTTAAAACTGGGATCTGGCAACCTGAATCAATCAAGGCTGTTACGGGCTGATTTTCTACAAAAATGCTTACATATTGAAGATTTGCAAACTCATCGCTATTTTGTTTTTCGCTCTCGACTTTCAAAGTATTCACGTTTTTTCTATTATGGATGTGGTCGTTAGATTCTTTAGGTTTAAAACGCTTCTCACAGTCTCTTGCGTAATGAGATGAATCACCGCATATAAAGCAATTTTTATTTTCTCTTTCAAGATATTGGGGATAGTTCTCTTTAACCTTTGGTTTACAGTTTTGTGATCTATTTTTAAAGGGGTCTCCGGTATATCCATAAGTAATAGGAGTTTCTTTATGTGATCCGCTTCTAGATGAAATATAAATATCGCACTCTTTAGCTAAATCAATAGGCCTGAACCAATCTTCTGCTTCTCGAATGCCAATATGAGTTGCGGTTTCCTTATTTAAAGTTTCAAATAATTTATCAGAAATTATAAGATCACATAGAGATTCAAAGGAATTAACTTTTCTTAACGAACAATAATATTGGAAGTTTGCCGTCAATCTTGCAGCAAAATGGATATATGTCTCGCCTGATGATTTTACAGCATTTTTAAATGAGTTTAAACACTCGCGAGGGGTTAATTGGAATTCTCTGAGTACTATAGATTTTAGTTTTTCATAGTCATTTAATTCCTCTTCTTTAATATACAATAAGACATTATGAGCTCTTTTGCCCAGAAGATTTATTAAAATTTCAGATTTATATTCGTCATTTATTTTCTTGGTTAAAAATGCGCGTTCTAATGATTGGAAGAACAGATTAAAATTTTCAGATCTGGTGGGAACAGGAAGAGATAAAGTTCTAATACTTTTTATCATATTTTCTATGTTAGTTTCGAACTGTTTCTCTTCGACTTTAGCTGCAGGATTTAAACTTAATGCTTCATTTTGAGCTGTTTGAAGTTCGACTTCTTTTTTAATTTTGCTAACTGAAGTTTCGAGAGCTCAATTTTCTGTTTTTCTAAATCCCTTTCGTTTCGCGATACCCTCTCATCTATACAGTTTTGAATTAAAGTTTTAACGAAATCTGGATCACTTTCAAATGTACTACTGTTCTCAATTTTAGTCTTTAGTTTAACTATGGTGTCCGTACTCTCCACAGTACCGTCTATATCCTCAACAACTCTTATGAGATCCTCTTTAAGAGCGTTTTTATACATTTTAGAAAAATATGGAAAGATCCTACCTTTTTTTCCAGCTCTCTTGTTGCTCGCACGTTCCATGTATTTAATAATTGAAGAAAAACGTTGATTCCACTGAGATCTCACCTCTTCGCAGGTAATATAATTGAAATTGTTCGAATTGACACCTCTTCGCAGGTGTTTAGTTGATATTTCCAATCTCTACACAGGCGGAATATTCAGGGTTCGATGAAAAGTCAATTGAAGAAAAACTTTGATTAAAAGTTCCAGCCTCTACACAGGCGGATTATTCACACTGAGTTAGTTCCAACCTCTACACAGGCGGAATATTTAGGGTTCGATGAAAAATATAACCTCTACACAGGTTATTTTGTTAATAGTTCCGACCTCTACACAGGCGGAACGAAGTTTCCGAAAAATGGCGGCGCGTCTCCTCCACGGACGGCTTTTTTTTCACTGTCCGAACTTTGATCAAAATCGAAATTTTTCGATCCCGGCCTCTACACAGGCGGAGTATTCGAAAAATTCAACCTCTACACAGGTTGAACGAAGTTTCAAAAAATGGCGGAGCGTCTCCTTCACGGACGCTTTTGTTCATTGTCCAGACTTTGGTTCAAAATCGAAATTTTTCGATCCCGGCCGAACCCCATAATTTGTGGGAGACAACAAGGGGTCCAAGACATTTGTCTTTTTTTTTTTTAACTTTATTTTAAAACTTAATTAAAAAGGTAGCTATTCTAACAGATAAGTTTTCATGAATTCTCGACGGGAACGCCTCCTCGCGGACCTTCGTCTTTCTCTGCTCGCTTTTCTCATCTCTCTCCTAAAGTCCCATAGTTTCAGTTCGTGTTTGGATTTGCTGCGCCTGCGCACGAAGACTGTGTGGAGTTGTCGATAACTGTTGGATACTATATATATATACATCTATATATATATATGTATGTATATACATATATATATGTATGTATACATACATATATATATATATATATATATATATATATATATATATATATATATATATATATATATATATGTGGGAGACAACAAGGGGTCCAAGACGTGTTTGTCTTACTTCACATTTATTTTAAAACTTTAACAAAAATTAATTAAAAAGGTAGATATTTTTACAGATAAGTTTGACGATGATATTCAGAAGGTAACGCCTGCTCGCGCACCTCTCGCGTTCTCTCTTCTCTAATGTCCAAGAGTTTTTGTTTCTCTTCCACTAGTTCAAAAGTTTTAGTTCGTGTTTTAGCTGCGTCTGCGCGCGAAGACTGCGTGGAGTAGTCGATAACTATTGGTTACTATATATATGTATATATATATATATATATATGTGTATATATATATATATATATATAACTACAGATCTTTTCAAAAAAAATTTTTTTTATTTCTCATGGACTGCGAATTGGTGTTTTACCATTGCAGACCTACGACATTCCTCGGAAGCTGGCATCTTTTTAGTGCGGCACCATATAGGAGGATACCAATCACCGCAAATAATTTTGACTCCCAGTTTCCTCTGATGAGATGCAAATCTGTACCAGGATTTAATTTTGCCGAGAGCATCTAAGCCAAACGGACATACTAAAGGGATCTTTTATATGCCGCGTATAATCATACGATATCGCCACTGTCGATTTTCTGCTTCATGAAAATCTACCGACATGGACCGGGGTTGAACACGCTCCCTTCGGTGCACAAGGCCAGCGACGAACCAACCATGCCACTCAGTCAGCATTTTTTTAAATTATATATATATATATATATAGAGAGAGAGAGAGAGAGAGAGAGACTGGTGTGCAAAAATTAAGGACGAAGTCGAAAAATTAGCATATCAGCTCAACGAAGAGGCAGAGCGGACAGAAAGACCAATCAGGAGATTAAGTAAGGTGATGTACGGTAGCACATGCACAGATATGCAAGTAGACGTAATGGGGGAGTGTCTGAGTAGTATAAAGCATGTTGTCGGTGTAAGATCAGTATTTCTGGCAAAGAGATTGCACGCCGTATAGCAGTTAAAATCACACCGAGTTGCTGCCTCAGGGAGAAATGGCGAATAATCAATCTGTTAGACGACATCTCGATGCTTTTACCCGAGGTCGAATCATTGGGAAGTTGGAGGAAGGCCGCAGTGTGACAAGTGTGGCTGCAGAGTTCGAATTGCTCACAGCATCGTTTCACGACTTTGGAGACAATTTCAAACTACAGGAACAGCTATCCTGGGGTTCAGTAGTGGTCGTCCACGAGGAACCACACCCGCAGATGACCGGTACCTTGTCTTACAGGCCAGAAGAAACAGGCGGCAGACAGCGGTAGAAATCGCTAGACACACGACACAGGCGACTGGACGACTAATATCGCATTTTACCGTGGCCAGAAGACTGCACGGTGGTGGTCTGTTTGCACGACGCCCTGTACGGTGTGTACCTTTAACGCCTGCCCATCGGAGAACGCTTTCTCTGTGGTGGCGGGAACACCGGAATTGGAGAGACAATGAATGGGGACGAGTACTCTTTACAGATGAGAGCAGATTCAGTTTGAGTAGCGATTCTCATCGCATACTCATCTGGAGAGAGCGGGGAAGCCGCAATCATCCCTCGAACATCATTGAAAGGGACAGGTATGGAGGTCGCGGTGTTCTCGTTTGGGGAGGCATCATGCTTGGTAGTCGTACAGACCTTCACATCTTCGACGCAGGTTCAGTCAACGGGACCCGTTATTGTAACGAGATTCTTCTTCCATATGTGCGTCTTTTAGAGGCGCTATGGGTCTGCAGTTCCTTTTCATGGACGACAATGCATCATGTCATCGCACAGTAGCTGCCGAACAGCTCTTAGAGAGTGAGGATATTGAACGTATGGATTGGCCGGCACGATCTCCGGATCTCAATCCCATCGAGCATGTATGGTATTTTCTAGGCAGACGCTTGACAGCTCTTACCTTACCGCCAGTAACGATTCGGGAGCTTCGATTGGCGCTGCAAGACGAATGGGCAGCAATGCCTCAACAACTCATTGACACCTCCATTCTCAGCATGGGCAGACGCTGTGAAACCTGCCTAGCAGTCAGGGGAGATCATATCCCCTACTAAAGACCGGATGTTTCTTGCTGAACACCCATCACAAGGGTGTTTCGGCCTTCAGTCGCATTGCGCTCCATGCTACTTTTTCAATCAAGCTTCTTTTTATCCCTCTGATTTCTCTTTTTTAGTAAGTGTTGCTTACAT